>JADGRX010000012.1:0-435000 GCA_017140165.1 Eucalyptus shirleyi
TTCAGCCAAAAAATGGCCCGAAAGGGAATTTTCTAAGGAAAAACAGGGAATTTTCTCTGTGGAGCCTTCGTGTTCTTGTTTCAGCACGCTTTGAGGCTGCTGTGACGTGCAAAATGATGGGACGGATTGATCGAATGCTTTTGGCAGCCATGATTCCCATCGGATTTCCAACACTCGTGTTTTTTCAGCCAAAAAATGGCCCGAAAGGGAATTTTCTAAGGAAAAACAGGGAATTTTCTCTGTGGAGCCTTCGTGTTCTTGTTTCAGCACGCTTTGAGGCTGCTGTGACGTGCAAAATGATGGGACGGATTGATCGAATGCTTTTGGCAGCCATGATTCCCATCGGATTTCCAACACTCGTGATTTTTCAGCCAAAAAATGGCCCGAAAGGGAATTTTCTAAGGAAAAACAGGGAATTTTCTCTGTGGAGCCTTCGTGTTCTTGTTTCAGCACGCTTTGAGGCTGCTGTGACGTGCAAAATGATGGGACGGATTGATCGAATGCTTTTGGCAGCCATGATTCCCATCGGATTTCCAACACTCGTGTTTTTTCAGCCAAAAAATGGCCCGAAAGGGAATTTTCTAAGGAAAAACAGGGAATTTTCTCTGTGGAGCCTTCGTGTTCTTGTTTCAGCACGCTTTGAGGCTGCTGTGACGTGCAAAATGATGGGACGGATTGATCGAATGCTTTTGGCAGCCATGATTCCCATCGGATTTCCAACACTCGTGTTTTTTCAGCCAAAAAATGGCCCGAAAGGGAATTTTCTAAGGAAAAACAGGGAATTTTCTCTGTGGAGCCTTCGTGTTCTTGTTTCAGCACGCTTTGAGGCTGCTGTGACGTGCAAAATGATGGGACGGATTGATCGAATGCTTTTGGCAGCCATGATTCCCATCGGATTTCCAACACTCGTGTTTTTTCAGCCAAAAAATGGCCCGAAAGGGAATTTTCTAAGGAAAAACAGGGAATTTTCTCTGTGGAGCCTTCGTGTTCTTGTTTCAGCACGCTTTGAGGCTGCTGTGACGTGCAAAATGATGGGACGGATTGATCGAATGCTTTTGGCAGCCATGATTCCCATCGGATTTCCAACACTCGTGTTTTTTCAGCCAAAAAATGGCCCGAAAGGGAATTTTCTAAGGAAAAACAGGGAATTTTCTCTGTGGAGCCTTCGTGTTCTTGTTTCAGCACGCTTTGAGGCTGCTGTGACGTGCAAAATGATGGGACGGATTGATCGAATGCTTTTGGCAGCCATGATTCCCATCGGATTTCCAACACTCGTGTTTTTTCAGCCAAAAAATGGCCCGAAAGGGAATTTTCTAAGGAAAAACAGGGAATTTTCTCTGTGGAGCCTTCGTGTTCTTGTTTCAGCACGCTTTGAGGCTGCTGTGACGTGCAAAATGATGGGACGGATTGATCGAATGCTTTTGGCAGCCATGATTCCCATCGGATTTCCAACACTCGTGTTTTTTCAGCCAAAAAATGGCCCGAAAGGGAATTTTCTAAGGAAAAACAGGGAATTTTCTCTGTGGAGCCTTCGTGTTCTTGTTTCAGCACGCTTTGAGGCTGCTGTGACGTGCAAAATGATGGGACGGATTGATCGAATGCTTTTGGCAGCCATGATTCCCATCGGATTTCCAACACTCGTGTTTTTTCAGCCAAAAAATGGCCCGAAAGGGAATTTTCTAAGGAAAAACAGGGAATTTTCTCTGTGGAGCCTTCGTGTTCTTGTTTCAGCACGCTTTGAGGCTGCTGTGACGTGCAAAATGATGGGACGGATTGATCGAATGCTTTTGGCAGCCATGATTCCCATCGGATTTCCAACACTCGTGTTTTTTCAGCCAAAAAATGGCCCGAAAGGGAATTTTCTAAGGAAAAACAGGGAATTTTCTCTGTGGAGCCTTCGTGTTCTTGTTTCAGCACGCTTTGAGGCTGCTGTGACGTGCAAAATGATGGGACGGATTGATCGAATGCTTTTGGCAGCCATGATTCCCATCGGATTTCCAACACTCGTGTTTTTTCAGCCAAAAAATGGCCCGAAAGGGAATTTTCTAAGGAAAAACAGGGAATTTTCTCTGTGGAGCCTTCGTGTTCTTGTTTCAGCACGCTTTGAGGCTGCTGTGACGTGCAAAATGATGGGACGGATTGATCGAATGCTTTTGGCAGCCATGATTCCCATCGGATTTCCAACACTCGTGTTTTTTCAGCCAAAAAATGGCCCGAAAGGGAATTTTCTAAGGAAAAACAGGGAATTTTCTCTGTGGAGCCTTCGTGTTCTTGTTTCAGCACGCTTTGAGGCTGCTGTGACGTGCAAAATGATGGGACGGATTGATCGAATGCTTTTGGCAGCCATGATTCCCATCGGATTTCCAACACTCGTGTTTTTTCAGCCAAAAAATGGCCCGAAAGGGAATTTTCTAAGGAAAAACAGGGAATTTTCTCTGTGGAGCCTTCGTGTTCTTGTTTCAGCACGCTTTGAGGCTGCTGTGACGTGCAAAATGATGGGACGGATTGATCGAATGCTTTTGGCAGCCATGATTCCCATCGGATTTCCAACACTCGTGTTTTTTCAGCCAAAAAATGGCCCGAAAGGGAATTTTCTAAGGAAAAACAGGGAATTTTCTCTGTGGAGCCTTCGTGTTCTTGTTTCAGCACGCTTTGAGGCTGCTGTGACGTGCAAAATGATGGGACGGATTGATCGAATGCTTTTGGCAGCCATGATTCCCATCGGATTTCCAACACTCGTGTTTTTTCAGCCAAAAAATGGCCCGAAAGGGAATTTTCTAAGGAAAAACAGGGAATTTTCTCTGTGGAGCCTTCGTGTTCTTGTTTCAGCACGCTTTGAGGCTGCTGTGACGTGCAAAATGATGGGACGGATTGATCGAATGCTTTTGGCAGCCATGATTCCCATCGGATTTCCAACACTCGTGTTTTTTCAGCCAAAAAATGGCCCGAAAGGGAATTTTCTAAGGAAAAACAGGGAATTTTCTCTGTGGAGCCTTCGTGTTCTTGTTTCAGCACGCTTTGAGGCTGCTGTGACGTGCAAAATGATGGGACGGATTGATCGAATGCTTTTGGCAGCCATGATTCCCATCGGATTTCCAACACTCGTGTTTTTTCAGCCAAAAAATGGCCCGAAAGGGAATTTTCTAAGGAAAAACAGGGAATTTTCTCTGTGGAGCCTTCGTGTTCTTGTTTCAGCACGCTTTGAGGCTGCTGTGACGTGCAAAATGATGGGACGGATTGATCGAATGCTTTTGGCAGCCATGATTCCCATCGGATTTCCAACACTCGTGTTTTTTCAGCCAAAAAATGGCCCGAAAGGGAATTTTCTAAGGAAAAACAGGGAATTTTCTCTGTGGAGCCTTCGTGTTCTTGTTTCAGCACGCTTTGAGGCTGCTGTGACGTGCAAAATGATGGGACGGATTGATCGAATGCTTTTGGCAGCCATGATTCCCATCGGATTTCCAACACTCGTGTTTTTTCAGCCAAAAAATGGCCCGAAAGGGAATTTTCTAAGGAAAAACAGGGAATTTTCTCTGTGGAGCCTTCGTGTTCTTGTTTCAGCACGCTTTGAGGCTGCTGTGACGTGCAAAATGATGGGACGGATTGATCGAATGCTTTTGGCAGCCATGATTCCCATCGGATTTCCAACACTCGTGTTTTTTCAGCCAAAAAATGGCCCGAAAGGGAATTTTCTAAGGAAAAACAGGGAATTTTCTCTGTGGAGCCTTCGTGTTCTTGTTTCAGCACGCTTTGAGGCTGCTGTGACGTGCAAAATGATGGGACGGATTGATCGAATGCTTTTGGCAGCCATGATTCCCATCGGATTTCCAACACTCGTGTTTTTTCAGCCAAAAAATGGCCCGAAAGGGAATTTTCTAAGGAAAAACAGGGAATTTTCTCTGTGGAGCCTTCGTGTTCTTGTTTCAGCACGCTTTGAGGCTGCTGTGACGTGCAAAATGATGGGACGGATTGATCGAATGCTTTTGGCAGCCATGATTCCCATCGGATTTCCAACACTCGTGTTTTTTCAGCCAAAAAATGGCCCGAAAGGGAATTTTCTAAGGAAAAACAGGGAATTTTCTCTGTGGAGCCTTCGTGTTCTTGTTTCAGCACGCTTTGAGGCTGCTGTGACGTGCAAAATGATGGGACGGATTGATCGAATGCTTTTGGCAGCCATGATTCCCATCGGATTTCCAACACTCGTGTTTTTTCAGCCAAAAAATGGCCCGAAAGGGAATTTTCTAAGGAAAAACAGGGAATTTTCTCTGTGGAGCCTTCGTGTTCTTGTTTCAGCACGCTTTGAGGCTGCTGTGACGTGCAAAATGATGGGACGGATTGATCGAATGCTTTTGGCAGCCATGATTCCCATCGGATTTCCAACACTCGTGTTTTTTCAGCCAAAAAATGGCCCGAAAGGGAATTTTCTAAGGAAAAACAGGGAATTTTCTCTGTGGAGCCTTCGTGTTCTTGTTTCAGCACGCTTTGAGGCTGCTGTGACGTGCAAAATGATGGGACGGATTGATCGAATGCTTTTGGCAGCCATGATTCCCATCGGATTTCCAACACTCGTGTTTTTTCAGCCAAAAAATGGCCCGAAAGGGAATTTTCTCTGTGGAGCCTTCGTGTTCTTGTTTCAGCACGCTTTGAGGCTGCTGTGACGTGCAAAATGATGGGACGGATTGATCGAATGCTTTTGGCAGCCATGATTCCCATCGGATTTCCAACACTCGTGTTTTTTCAGCCAAAAAATGGCCCGAAAGGGAATTTTCTAAGGAAAAACAGGGAATTTTCTCTGTGGAGCCTTCGTGTTCTTGTTTCAGCACGCTTTGAGGCTGCTGTGACGTGCAAAATGATGGGACGGATTGATCGAATGCTTTTGGCAGCCATGATTCCCATCGGATTTCCAACACTCGTGTTTTTTCAGCCAAAAAATGGCCCGAAAGGGAATTTTCTAAGGAAAAACAGGGAATTTTCTCAGTGGAGCCTTCGTGTTCTTGCTTCAGCACGCTTTGAGGCTGCTGTGACGTGCAAAATGATGGGACGGATTGATCGAATGCTTTTGGCAGCCATGATTCCCATCGGATTTCCAACACTCGTGTTTTTTCAGCCAAAAAATGGCCCGAAAGGGAATTTTCTAAGGAAAAACAGGGAATTTTCTCTGTGGAGCCTTCGTGTTCTTGTTTCAGCACGCTTTGATGCTGCTGTGACGTGCAAAATGATGGGACGGATTGATCGAATGCTTTTGGCAGCCATGATTCCCATCGGATTTCCAACACTCGTGTTTTTTCAGCCAAAAAATGGCCCGAAAGGGAATTTTCTAAGGAAAAACAGGGAATTTTCTCAGTGGAGCCTTCGTGTTCTTGCTTCAGCACGCTTTGAGGCTGCTGTGACGTGCAAAATGATGGGACGGATTGATCGAATGCTTTTGGCAGCCATGATTCCCATCGGATTTCCAACACTCGTGTTTTTTCAGCCAAAAAATGGCCCGAAAGGGAATTTTCTAAGGAAAAACAGGGAATTTTCTCTGTGGAGCCTTCGTGTTCTTGTTTCAGCACGCTTTGAGGCTGCTGTGACGTGCAAAATGATGGGACGGATTGATCGAATGCTTTTGGCAGCCATGATTCCCATCGGATTTCCAACACTCGTGTTTTTTCAGCCAAAAAATGGCCCGAAAGGGAATTTTCTAAGGAAAAACAGGGAATTTTCTCTGTGGAGCCTTCGTGTTCTTGTTTCAGCACGCTTTGAGGCTGCTGTGACGTGCAAAATGATGGGACGGATTGATCGAATGCTTTTGGCAGCCATGATTCCCATCGGATTTCCAACACTCGTGTTTTTTCAGCCAAAAAATGGCCCGAAAGGGAATTTTCTAAGGAAAAACAGGGAATTTTCTCTGTGGAGCCTTCGTGTTCTTGTTTCAGCACGCTTTGAGGCTGCTGTGACGTGCAAAATGATGGGACGGATTGATCGAATGCTTTTGGCAGCCATGATTCCCATCGGATTTCCAACACTCGTGTTTTTTCAGCCAAAAAATGGCCCGAAAGGGAATTTTCTAAGGAAAAACAGGGAATTTTCTCTGTGGAGCCTTCGTGTTCTTGTTTCAGCACGCTTTGAGGCTGCTGTGACGTGCAAAATGATGGGACGGATTGATCGAATGCTTTTGGCAGCCATGATTCCCATCGGATTTCCAACACTCGTGTTTTTTCAGCCAAAAAATGGCCCGAAAGGGAATTTTCTAAGGAAAAACAGGGAATTTTCTCTGTGGAGCCTTCGTGTTCTTGTTTCAGCACGCTTTGAGGCTGCTGTGACGTGCAAAATGATGGGACGGATTGATCGAATGCTTTTGGCAGCCATGATTCCCATCGGATTTCCAACACTCGTGTTTTTTCAGCCAAAAAATGGCCCGAAAGGGAATTTTCTAAGGAAAAACAGGGAATTTTCTCTGTGGAGCCTTCGTGTTCTTGTTTCAGCACGCTTTGAGGCTGCTGTGACGTGCAAAATGATGGGACGGATTGATCGAATGCTTTTGGCAGCCATGATTCCCATCGGATTTCCAACACTCGTGTTTTTTCAGCCAAAAAATGGCCCGAAAGGGAATTTTCTAAGGAAAAACAGGGAATTTTCTCTGTGGAGCCTTCGTGTTCTTGTTTCAGCACGCTTTGAGGCTGCTGTGACGTGCAAAATGATGGGACGGATTGATCGAATGCTTTTGGCAGCCATGATTCCCATCGGATTTCCAACACTCGTGTTTTTTCAGCCAAAAAATGGCCCGAAAGGGAATTTTCTAAGGAAAAACAGGGAATTTTCTCTGTGGAGCCTTCGTGTTCTTGTTTCAGCACGCTTTGAGGCTGCTGTGACGTGCAAAATGATGGGACGGATTGATCGAATGCTTTTGGCAGCCATGATTCCCATCGGATTTCCAACACTCGTGTTTTTTCAGCCAAAAAATGGCCCGAAAGGGAATTTTCTAAGGAAAAACAGGGAATTTTCTCTGTGGAGCCTTCGTGTTCTTGTTTCAGCACGCTTTGAGGCTGCTGTGACGTGCAAAATGATGGGACGGATTGATCGAATGCTTTTGGCAGCCATGATTCCCATCGGATTTCCAACACTCGTGTTTTTTCAGCCAAAAAATGGCCCGAAAGGGAATTTTCTAAGGAAAAACAGGGAATTTTCTCTGTGGAGCCTTCGTGTTCTTGTTTCAGCACGCTTTGAGGCTGCTGTGACGTGCAAAATGATGGGACGGATTGATCGAATGCTTTTGGCAGCCATGATTCCCATCGGATTTCCAACACTCGTGTTTTTTCAGCCAAAAAATGGCCCGAAAGGGAATTTTCTAAGGAAAAACAGGGAATTTTCTCTGTGGAGCCTTCGTGTTCTTGTTTCAGCACGCTTTGAGGCTGCTGTGACGTGCAAAATGATGGGACGGATTGATCGAATGCTTTTGGCAGCCATGATTCCCATCGGATTTCCAACACTCGTTTTTTTTCAGCCAAAAAATGGCCCGAAAGGGAATTTTCTAAGGAAAAACAGGGAATTTTCTCTGTGGAGCCTTCGTGTTCTTGTTTCAGCACGCTTTGAGGCTGCTGTGACGTGCAAAATGATGGGACGGATTGATCGAATGCTTTTGGCAGCCATGATTCCCATCGGATTTCCAACACTCGTGTTTTTTCAGCCAAAAAATGGCCCGAAAGGGAATTTTCTAAGGAAAAACAGGGAATTTTCTCTGTGGAGCCTTCGTGTTCTTGTTTCAGCACGCTTTGAGGCTGCTGTGACGTGCAAAATGATGGGACGGATTGATCGAATGCTTTTGGCAGCCATGATTCCCATCGGATTTCCAACACTCGTGTTTTTTCAGCCAAAAAATGGCCCGAAAGGGAATTTTCTAAGGAAAAACAGGGAATTTTCTCTGTGGAGCCTTCGTGTTCTTGTTTCAGCACGCTTTGAGGCTGCTGTGACGTGCAAAATGATGGGACGGATTGATCGAATGCTTTTGGCAGCCATGATTCCCATCGGATTTCCAACACTCGTGTTTTTTCAGCCAAAAAATGGCCCGAAAGGGAATTTTCTAAGGAAAAACAGGGAATTTTCTCTGTGGAGCCTTCGTGTTCTTGTTTCAGCACGCTTTGAGGCTGCTGTGACGTGCAAAATGATGGGACGGATTGATCGAATGCTTTTGGCAGCCATGATTCCCATCGGATTTCCAACACTCGTGTTTTTTCAGCCAAAAAATGGCCCGAAAGGGAATTTTCTAAGGAAAAACAGGGAATTTTCTCTGTGGAGCCTTCGTGTTCTTGTTTCAGCACGCTTTGAGGCTGCTGTGACGTGCAAAATGATGGGACGGATTGATCGAATGCTTTTGGCAGCCATGATTCCCATCGGATTTCCAACACTCGTGTTTTTTCAGCCAAAAAATGGCCCGAAAGGGAATTTTCTAAGGAAAAACAGGGAATTTTCTCTGTGGAGCCTTCGTGTTCTTGTTTCAGCACGCTTTGAGGCTGCTGTGACGTGCAAAATGATGGGACGGATTGATCGAATGCTTTTGGCAGCCATGATTCCCATCGGATTTCCAACACTCGTGTTTTTTCAGCCAAAAAATGGCCCGAAAGGGAATTTTCTAAGGAAAAACAGGGAATTTTCTCTGTGGAGCCTTCGTGTTCTTGTTTCAGCACGCTTTGAGGCTGCTGTGACGTGCAAAATGATGGGACGGATTGATCGAATGCTTTTGGCAGCCATGATTCCCATCGGATTTCCAACACTCGTGTTTTTTCAGCCAAAAAATGGCCCGAAAGGGAATTTTCTAAGGAAAAACAGGGAATTTTCTCTGTGGAGCCTTCGTGTTCTTGTTTCAGCACGCTTTGAGGCTGCTGTGACGTGCAAAATGATGGGACGGATTGATCGAATGCTTTTGGCAGCCATGATTCCCATCGGATTTCCAACACTCGTGTTTTTTCAGCCAAAAAATGGCCCGAAAGGGAATTTTCTAAGGAAAAACAGGGAATTTTCTCTGTGGAGCCTTCGTGTTCTTGTTTCAGCACGCTTTGAGGCTGCTGTGACGTGCAAAATGATGGGACGGATTGATCGAATGCTTTTGGCAGCCATGATTCCCATCGGATTTCCAACACTCGTGTTTTTTCAGCCAAAAAATGGCCCGAAAGGGAATTTTCTAAGGAAAAACAGGGAATTTTCTCTGTGGAGCCTTCGTGTTCTTGTTTCAGCACGCTTTGAGGCTGCTGTGACGTGCAAAATGATGGGACGGATTGATCGAATGCTTTTGGCAGCCATGATTCCCATCGGATTTCCAACACTCGTGTTTTTTCAGCCAAAAAATGGCCCGAAAGGGAATTTTCTAAGGAAAAACAGGGAATTTTCTCTGTGGAGCCTTCGTGTTCTTGTTTCAGCACGCTTTGAGGCTGCTGTGACGTGCAAAATGATGGGACGGATTGATCGAATGCTTTTGGCAGCCATGATTCCCATCGGATTTCCAACACTCGTGTTTTTTCAGCCAAAAAATGGCCCGAAAGGGAATTTTCTAAGGAAAAACAGGGAATTTTTCTGTGGAGCCTTCGTGTTCTTGTTTCAGCACGCTTTGAGGCTGCTGTGACGTGCAAAATGATGGGACGGATTGATCGAATGCTTTTGGCAGCCATGATTCCCATCGGATTTCCAACACTCGTGTTTTTTCAGCCAAAAAATGGCCCGAAAGGGAATTTTCTAAGGAAAAACAGGGAATTTTCTCTGTGGAGCCTTCGTGTTCTTGTTTCAGCACGCTTTGAGGCTGCTGTGACGTGCAAAATGATGGGACGGATTGATCGAATGCTTTTGGCAGCCATGATTCCCATCGGATTTCCAACACTCGTGTTTTTTCAGCCAAAAAATGGCCCGAAAGGGAATTTTCTAAGGAAAAACAGGGAATTTTCTCTGTGGAGCCTTCGTGTTCTTGTTTCAGCACGCTTTGAGGCTGCTGTGACGTGCAAAATGATGGGACGGATTGATCGAATGCTTTTGGCAGCCATGATTCCCATCGGATTTCCAACACTCGTGTTTTTTCAGCCAAAAAATGGCCCGAAAGGGAATTTTCTAAGGAAAAACAGGGAATTTTCTCTGTGGAGCCTTCGTGTTCTTGTTTCAGCACGCTTTGAGGCTGCTGTGACGTGCAAAATGATGGGACGGATTGATCGAATGCTTTTGGCAGCCATGATTCCCATCGGATTTCCAACACTCGTGTTTTTTCAGCCAAAAAATGGCCCGAAAGGGAATTTTCTAAGGAAAAACAGGGAATTTTCTCTGTGGAGCCTTCGTGTTCTTGTTTCAGCACGCTTTGAGGCTGCTGTGACGTGCAAAATGATGGGACGGATTGATCGAATGCTTTTGGCAGCCATGATTCCCATCGGATTTCCAACACTCGTGTTTTTTCAGCCAAAAAATGGCCCGAAAGGGAATTTTCTAAGGAAAAACAGGGAATTTTCTCTGTGGAGCCTTCGTGTTCTTGTTTCAGCACGCTTTGAGGCTGCTGTGACGTGCAAAATGATGGGACGGATTGATCGAATGCTTTTGGCAGCCATGATTCCCATCGGATTTCCAACACTCGTGTTTTTTCAGCCAAAAAATGGCCCGAAAGGGAATTTTCTAAGGAAAAACAGGGAATTTTCTCTGTGGAGCCTTCGTGTTCTTGTTTCAGCACGCTTTGAGGCTGCTGTGACGTGCAAAATGATGGGACGGATTGATCGAATGCTTTTGGCAGCCATGATTCCCATCGGATTTCCAACACTCGTGTTTTTTCAGCCAAAAAATGGCCCGAAAGGGAATTTTCTAAGGAAAAACAGGGAATTTTCTCTGTGGAGCCTTCGTGTTCTTGTTTCAGCACGCTTTGAGGCTGCTGTGACGTGCAAAATGATGGGACGGATTGATCGAATGCTTTTGGCAGCCATGATTCCCATCGGATTTCCAACACTCGTGTTTTTTCAGCCAAAAAATGGCCCGAAAGGGAATTTTCTAAGGAAAAACAGGGAATTTTCTCTGTGGAGCCTTCGTGTTCTTGTTTCAGCACGCTTTGAGGCTGCTGTGACGTGCAAAATGATGGGACGGATTGATCGAATGCTTTTGGCAGCCATGATTCCCATCGGATTTCCAACACTCGTGTTTTTTCAGCCAAAAAATGGCCCGAAAGGGAATTTTCTAAGGAAAAACAGGGAATTTTCTCTGTGGAGCCTTCGTGTTCTTGTTTCAGCACGCTTTGAGGCTGCTGTGACGTGCAAAATGATGGGACGGATTGATCGAATGCTTTTGGCAGCCATGATTCCCATCGGATTTCCAACACTCGTGTTTTTTCAGCCAAAAAATGGCCCGAAAGGGAATTTTCTAAGGAAAAACAGGGAATTTTCTCTGTGGAGCCTTCGTGTTCTTGTTTCAGCACGCTTTGAGGCTGCTGTGACGTGCAAAATGATGGGACGGATTGATCGAATGCTTTTGGCAGCCATGATTCCCATCGGATTTCCAACACTCGTGTTTTTTCAGCCAAAAAATGGCCCGAAAGGGAATTTTCTAAGGAAAAACAGGGAATTTCTCTGTGGAGCCTTCGTGTTCTTGTTTCAGCACGCTTTGAGGCTGCTGTGACGTGCAAAATGATGGGACGGATTGATCGAATGCTTTTGGCAGCCATGATTCCCATCGGATTTCCAACACTCGTGTTTTTTCAGCCAAAAAATGGCCCGAAAGGGAATTTTCTAAGGAAAAACAGGGAATTTTCTCTGTGGAGCCTTCGTGTTCTTGTTTCAGCACGCTTTGAGGCTGCTGTGACGTGCAAAATGATGGGACGGATTGATCGAATGCTTTTGGCAGCCATGATTCCCATCGGATTTCCAACACTCGTGTTTTTTCAGCCAAAAAATGGCCCGAAAGGGAATTTTCTAAGGAAAAACAGGGAATTTTCTCTGTGGAGCCTTCGTGTTCTTGTTTCAGCACGCTTTGAGGCTGCTGTGACGTGCAAAATGATGGGACGGATTGATCGAATGCTTTTGGCAGCCATGATTCCCATCGGATTTCCAACACTCGTGTTTTTTCAGCCAAAAAATGGCCCGAAAGGGAATTTTCTAAGGAAAAACAGGGAATTTTCTCTGTGGAGCCTTCGTGTTCTTGTTTCAGCACGCTTTGAGGCTGCTGTGACGTGCAAAATGATGGGACGGATTGATCGAATGCTTTTGGCAGCCATGATTCCCATCGGATTTCCAACACTCGTGTTTTTTCAGCCAAAAAATGGCCCGAAAGGGAATTTTCTAAGGAAAAACAGGGAATTTTCTCTGTGGAGCCTTCGTGTTCTTGTTTCAGCACGCTTTGAGGCTGCTGTGACGTGCAAAATGATGGGACGGATTGATCGAATGCTTTTGGCAGCCATGATTCCCATCGGATTTCCAACACTCGTGTTTTTTCAGCCAAAAAATGGCCCGAAAGGGAATTTTCTAAGGAAAAACAGGGAATTTTCTAAGGAAAAACAGGGAATTTTCTCAGTGGAGCCTTCGTGTTCTTGCTTCAGCACGCTTTGAGGCTGCTGTGACGTGCAAAATGATGGGACGGATTGATCGAATGCTTTTGGCAGCCATGATTCCCATCGGATTTCCAACACTCGTGTTTTTTCAGCCAAAAAATGGCCCGAAAGGGAATTTTCTAAGGAAAAACAGGGAATTTTCTCTGTGGAGCCTTCGTGTTCTTGTTTCAGCACGCTTTGAGGCTGCTGTGACGTGCAAAATGATGGGACGGATTGATCGAATGCTTTTGGCAGCCATGATTCCCATCGGATTTCCAACACTCGTGTTTTTTCAGCCAAAAAATGGCCCGAAAGGGAATTTTCTAAGGAAAAACAGGGAATTTTCTCTGTGGAGCCTTCGTGTTCTTGTTTCAGCACGCTTTGAGGCTGCTGTGACGTGCAAAATGATGGGACGGATTGATCGAATGCTTTTGGCAGCCATGATTCCCATCGGATTTCCAACACTCGTGTTTTTTCAGCCAAAAAATGGCCCGAAAGGGAATTTTCTAAGGAAAAACAGGGAATTTTCTCTGTGGAGCCTTCGTGTTCTTGTTTCAGCACGCTTTGAGGCTGCTGTGACGTGCAAAATGATGGGACGGATTGATCGAATGCTTTTGGCAGCCATGATTCCCATCGGATTTCCAACACTCGTGATTTTTCAGCCAAAAAATGGCCCGAAAGGGAATTTTCTAAGGAAAAACAGGGAATTTTCTCTGTGGAGCCTTCGTGTTCTTGTTTCAGCACGCTTTGAGGCTGCTGTGACGTGCAAAATGATGGGACGGATTGATCGAATGCTTTTGGCAGCCATGATTCCCATCGGATTTCCAACACTCGTGTTTTTTCAGCCAAAAAATGGCCCGAAAGGGAATTTTCTAAGGAAAAACAGGGAATTTTCTCTGTGGAGCCTTCGTGTTCTTGTTTCAGCACGCTTTGAGGCTGCTGTGACGTGCAAAATGATGGGACGGATTGATCGAATGCTTTTGGCAGCCATGATTCCCATCGGATTTCCAACACTCGTGTTTTTTCAGCCAAAAAATGGCCCGAAAGGGAATTTTCTAAGGAAAAACAGGGAATTTTCTCTGTGGAGCCTTCGTGTTCTTGTTTCAGCACGCTTTGAGGCTGCTGTGACGTGCAAAATGATGGGACGGATTGATCGAATGCTTTTGGCAGCCATGATTCCCATCGGATTTCCAACACTCGTGTTTTTTCAGCCAAAAAATGGCCCGAAAGGGAATTTTCTAAGGAAAAACAGGGAATCTTCTCTGTGGAGCGTTCGTGTTCTTGTTTCAGCACGCTTTGAGGCTGCTGTGACGTGCAAAATGATGGGACGGATTGATCGAATGCTTTTGGCAGCCATGATTCCCATCGGATTTCCAACACTCGTGTTTTTTCAGCCAAAAAATGGCCCGAAAGGGAATTTTCTAAGGAAAAACAGGGAATTTTCTCTGTGGAGCCTTCGTGTTCTTGTTTCAGCACGCTTTGAGGCTGCTGTGACGTGCAAAATGATGGGACGGATTGATCGAATGCTTTTGGCAGCCATGATTCCCATCGGATTTCCAACACTCGTGTTTTTTCAGCCAAAAAATGGCCCGAAAGGGAATTTTCTAAGGAAAAACAGGGAATTTTCTCTGTGGAGCCTTCGTGTTCTTGTTTCAGCACGCTTTGAGGCTGCTGTGACGTGCAAAATGATGGGACGGATTGATCGAATGCTTTTGGCAGCCATGATTCCCATCGGATTTCCAACACTCGTGTTTTTTCAGCCAAAAAATGGCCCGAAAGGGAATTTTCTAAGGAAAAACAGGGAATTTTCTCTGTGGAGCCTTCGTGTTCTTGTTTCAGCACGCTTTGAGGCTGCTGTGACGTGCAAAATGATGGGACGGATTGATCGAATGCTTTTGGCAGCCATGATTCCCATCGGATTTCCAACACTCGTGTTTTTTCAGCCAAAAAATGGCCCGAAAGGGAATTTTCTAAGGAAAAACAGGGAATTTTCTCTGTGGAGCCTTCGTGTTCTTGTTTCAGCACGCTTTGAGGCTGCTGTGACGTGCAAAATGATGGGACGGATTGATCGAATGCTTTTGGCAGCCATGATTCCCATCGGATTTCCAACACTCGTGTTTTTTCAGCCAAAAAATGGCCCGAAAGGGAATTTTCTAAGGAAAAACAGGGAATTTTCTCTGTGGAGCCTTCGTGTTCTTGTTTCAGCACGCTTTGAGGCTGCTGTGACGTGCAAAATGATGGGACGGATTGATCGAATGCTTTTGGCAGCCATGATTCCCATCGGATTTCCAACACTCGTGTTTTTTCAGCCAAAAAATGGCCCGAAAGGGAATTTTCTAAGGAAAAACAGGGAATTTTCTCTGTGGAGCCTTCGTGTTCTTGTTTCAGCACGCTTTGAGGCTGCTGTGACGTGCAAAATGATGGGACGGATTGATCGAATGCTTTTGGCAGCCATGATTCCCATCGGATTTCCAACACTCGTGTTTTTTCAGCCAAAAAATGGCCCGAAAGGGAATTTTCTAAGGAAAAACAGGGAATTTTCTCTGTGGAGCCTTCGTGTTCTTGTTTCAGCACGCTTTGAGGCTGCTGTGACGTGCAAAATGATGGGACGGATTGATCGAATGCTTTTGGCAGCCATGATTCCCATCGGATTTCCAACACTCGTGTTTTTTCAGCCAAAAAATGGCCCGAAAGGGAATTTTCTAAGGAAAAACAGGGAATTTTCTCTGTGGAGCCTTCGTGTTCTTGTTTCAGCACGCTTTGAGGCTGCTGTGACGTGCAAAATGATGGGACGGATTGATCGAATGCTTTTGGCAGCCATGATTCCCATCGGATTTCCAACACTCGTGTTTTTTCAGCCAAAAAATGGCCCGAAAGGGAATTTTCTAAGGAAAAACAGGGAATTTTCTCTGTGGAGCCTTCGTGTTCTTGTTTCAGCACGCTTTGAGGCTGCTGTGACGTGCAAAATGATGGGACGGATTGATCGAATGCTTTTGGCAGCCATGATTCCCATCGGATTTCCAACACTCGTGTTTTTTCAGCCAAAAAATGGCCCGAAAGGGAATTTTCTAAGGAAAAACAGGGAATTTTCTCTGTGGAGCCTTCGTGTTCTTGTTTCAGCACGCTTTGAGGCTGCTGTGACGTGCAAAATGATGGGACGGATTGATCGAATGCTTTTGGCAGCCATGATTCCCATCGGATTTCCAACACTCGTGTTTTTTCAGCCAAAAAATGGCCCGAAAGGGAATTTTCTAAGGAAAAACAGGGAATTTTCTCTGTGGAGCCTTCGTGTTCTTGTTTCAGCACGCTTTGAGGCTGCTGTGACGTGCAAAATGATGGGACGGATTGATCGAATGCTTTTGGCAGCCATGATTCCCATCGGATTTCCAACACTCGTGTTTTTTCAGCCAAAAAATGGCCCGAAAGGGAATTTTCTAAGGAAAAACAGGGAATTTTCTCTGTGGAGCCTTCGTGTTCTTGTTTCAGCACGCTTTGAGGCTGCTGTGACGTGCAAAATGATGGGACGGATTGATCGAATGCTTTTGGCAGCCATGATTCCCATCGGATTTCCAACACTCGTGTTTTTTCAGCCAAAAAATGGCCCGAAAGGGAATTTTCTAAGGAAAAACAGGGAATTTTCTCTGTGGAGCCTTCGTGTTCTTGTTTCAGCACGCTTTGAGGCTGCTGTGACGTGCAAAATGATGGGACGGATTGATCGAATGCTTTTGGCAGCCATGATTCCCATCGGATTTCCAACACTCGTGTTTTTTCAGCCAAAAAATGGCCCGAAAGGGAATTTTCTAAGGAAAAACAGGGAATTTTCTCTGTGGAGCCTTCGTGTTCTTGTTTCAGCACGCTTTGAGGCTGCTGTGACGTGCAAAATGATGGGACGGATTGATCGAATGCTTTTGGCAGCCATGATTCCCATCGGATTTCCAACACTCGTGTTTTTTCAGCCAAAAAATGGCCCGAAAGGGAATTTTCTAAGGAAAAACAGGGAATTTTCTCTGTGGAGCCTTCGTGTTCTTGTTTCAGCACGCTTTGAGGCTGCTGTGACGTGCAAAATGATGGGACGGATTGATCGAATGCTTTTGGCAGCCATGATTCCCATCGGATTTCCAACACTCGTGTTTTTTCAGCCAAAAAATGGCCCGAAAGGGAATTTTCTAAGGAAAAACAGGGAATTTTCTCTGTGGAGCCTTCGTGTTCTTGTTTCAGCACGCTTTGAGGCTGCTGTGACGTGCAAAATGATGGGACGGATTGATCGAATGCTTTTGGCAGCCATGATTCCCATCGGATTTCCAACACTCGTGTTTTTTCAGCCAAAAAATGGCCCGAAAGGGAATTTTCTAAGGAAAAACAGGGAATTTTCTCTGTGGAGCCTTCGTGTTCTTGTTTCAGCACGCTTTGAGGCTGCTGTGACGTGCAAAATGATGGGACGGATTGATCGAATGCTTTTGGCAGCCATGATTCCCATCGGATTTCCAACACTCGTGTTTTTTCAGCCAAAAAATGGCCCGAAAGGGAATTTTCTAAGGAAAAACAGGGAATTTTTCTGTGGAGCCTTCGTGTTCTTGTTTCAGCACGCTTTGAGGCTGCTGTGACGTGCAAAATGATGGGACGGATTGATCGAATGCTTTTGGCAGCCATGATTCCCATCGGATTTCCAACACTCGTGTTTTTTCAGCCAAAAAATGGCCCGAAAGGGAATTTTCTAAGGAAAAACAGGGAATTTTCTCTGTGGAGCCTTCGTGTTCTTGTTTCAGCACGCTTTGAGGCTGCTGTGACGTGCAAAATGATGGGACGGATTGATCGAATGCTTTTGGCAGCCATGATTCCCATCGGATTTCCAACACTCGTGTTTTTTCAGCCAAAAAATGGCCCGAAAGGGAATTTTCTAAGGAAAAACAGGGAATTTTCTCTGTGGAGCCTTCGTGTTCTTGTTTCAGCACGCTTTGAGGCTGCTGTGACGTGCAAAATGATGGGACGGATTGATCGAATGCTTTTGGCAGCCATGATTCCCATCGGATTTCCAACACTCGTGTTTTTTCAGCCAAAAAATGGCCCGAAAGGGAATTTTCTAAGGAAAAACAGGGAATTTTCTCTGTGGAGCGTTCGTGTTCTTGTTTCAGCACGCTTTGAGGCTGCTGTGACGTGCAAAATGATGGGACGGATTGATCGAATGCTTTTGGCAGCCATGATTCCCATCGGATTTCCAACACTCGTGTTTTTTCAGCCAAAAAATGGCCCGAAAGGGAATTTTCTAAGGAAAAACAGGGAATTTTCTCTGTGGAGCCTTCGTGTTCTTATTTCAGCACGCTTTGACGCTGCTGTGACGTGCAAAATGATGGGACGGATTGATCGAATGCTTTGGGCAGCCATGATTCCCATCGGATTTCCAACACTCGTGTTTTTTAAGCCAAAAAATGGTCCGAAAGGGAATTTTCTAAGGAAAAACAGGGAATTTTCTCTGTGGAGCCTTCGTGTTCTTGTTTCAGCACGCTTTGAGGCTTCTGTGACGTGCAAAATGATGGGACGGATTGATCGAATGCTTTTGGCAGCCATGATTCCCATCGGATTTCCAACACTCGTGTTTTTTCAGCCAAAAAATGGCCCGAAAGGGAATTTTCTAAGGAAAAACAGGGAATTTTCTCTGTGGAGCCTTCGTGTTCTTGTTTCAGCACGCTTTGAGGCTGCTGTGACGTGCAAAATGATGGGACGGATTGATCGAATGCTTTTGGCAGCCATGATTCCCATCGGATTTCCAACACTCGTGTTTTTTCAGCCAAAAAATGGCCCGAAAGGGAATTTTCTAAGGAAAAACAGGGAATTTTCTCTGTGGAGCCTTCGTGTTCTTGTTTCAGCACGCTTTGAGGCTGCTGTGACGTGCAAAATGATGGGACGGATTGATCGAATGCTTTTGGCAGCCATGATTCCCATCGGATTTCCAACACTCGTGTTTTTTCAGCCAAAAAATGGCCCGAAAGGGAATTTTCTAAGGAAAAACAGGGAATTTTCTCTGTGGAGCCTTCGTGTTCTTGTTTCAGCACGCTTTGAGGCTGCTGTGACGTGCAAAATGATGGGACGGATTGATCGAATGCTTTTGGCAGCCATGATTCCCATCGGATTTCCAACACTCGTGTTTTTTCAGCCAAAAAATGGCCCGAAAGGGAATTTTCTAAGGAAAAACAGGGAATTTTCTCTGTGGAGCCTTCGTGTTCTTGTTTCAGCACGCTTTGAGGCTGCTGTGACGTGCAAAATGATGGGACGGATTGATCGAATGCTTTTGGCAGCCATGATTCCCATCGGATTTCCAACACTCGTGTTTTTTCAGCCAAAAAATGGCCCGAAAGGGAATTTTCTAAGGAAAAACAGGGAATTTTCTCTGTGGAGCCTTCGTGTTCTTGTTTCAGCACGCTTTGAGGCTGCTGTGACGTGCAAAATGATGGGACGGATTGATCGAATGCTTTTGGCAGCCATGATTCCCATCGGATTTCCAACACTCGTGTTTTTTCAGCCAAAAAATGGCCCGAAAGGGAATTTTCTAAGGAAAAACAGGGAATTTTCTCTGTGGAGCCTTCGTGTTCTTGTTTCAGCACGCTTTGAGGCTGCTGTGACGTGCAAAATGATGGGACGGATTGATCGAATGCTTTTGGCAGCCATGATTCCCATCGGATTTCCAACACTCGTGTTTTTTCAGCCAAAAAATGGCCCGAAAGGGAATTTTCTAAGGAAAAACAGGGAATTTTCTCTGTGGAGCCTTCGTGTTCTTGTTTCAGCACGCTTTGAGGCTGCTGTGACGTGCAAAATGATGGGACGGATTGATCGAATGCTTTTGGCAGCCATGATTCCCATCGGATTTCCAACACTCGTGTTTTTTCAGCCAAAAAATGGCCCGAAAGGGAATTTTCTAAGGAAAAACAGGGAATTTTCTCTGTGGAGCCTTCGTGTTCTTGTTTCAGCACGCTTTGAGGCTGCTGTGACGTGCAAAATGATGGGACGGATTGATCGAATGCTTTTGGCAGCCATGATTCCCATCGGATTTCCAACACTCGTGTTTTTTCAGCCAAAAAATGGCCCGAAAGGGAATTTTCTAAGGAAAAACAGGGAATTTTCTCTGTGGAGCCTTCGTGTTCTTGTTTCAGCACGCTTTGAGGCTGCTGTGACGTGCAAAATGATGGGACGGATTGATCGAATGCTTTTGGCAGCCATGATTCCCATCGGATTTCCAACACTCGTGTTTTTTCAGCCAAAAAATGGCCCGAAAGGGAATTTTCTAAGGAAAAACAGGGAATTTTCTCTGTGGAGCCTTCGTGTTCTTGTTTCAGCACGCTTTGAGGCTGCTGTGACGTGCAAAATGATGGGACGGATTGATCGAATGCTTTTGGCAGCCATGATTCCCATCGGATTTCCAACACTCGTGTTTTTTCAGCCAAAAAATGGCCCGAAAGGGAATTTTCTAAGGAAAAACAGGGAATTTTCTCTGTGGAGCCTTCGTGTTCTTGTTTCAGCACGCTTTGAGGCTGCTGTGACGTGCAAAATGATGGGACGGATTGATCGAATGCTTTTGGCAGCCATGATTCCCATCGGATTTCCAACACTCGTGTTTTTTCAGCCAAAAAATGGCCCGAAAGGGAATTTTCTAAGGAAAAACAGGGAATTTTCTCTGTGGAGCCTTCGTGTTCTTGTTTCAGCACGCTTTGAGGCTGCTGTGACGTGCAAAATGATGGGACGGATTGATCGAATGCTTTTGGCAGCCATGATTCCCATCGGATTTCCAACACTCGTGTTTTTTCAGCCAAAAAATGGCCCGAAAGGGAATTTTCTAAGGAAAAACAGGGAATTTTCTCTGTGGAGCCTTCGTGTTCTTGTTTCAGCACGCTTTGAGGCTGCTGTGACGTGCAAAATGATGGGACGGATTGATCGAATGCTTTTGGCAGCCATGATTCCCATCGGATTTCCAACACTCGTGTTTTTCAGCCAAAAAATGGCCCGAAAGGGAATTTTCTAAGGAAAAACAGGGAATTTTCTCTGTGGAGCCTTCGTGTTCTTGTTTCAGCACGCTTTGAGGCTGCTGTGACGTGCAAAATGATGGGACGGATTGATCGAATGCTTTTGGCAGCCATGATTCCCATCGGATTTCCAACACTCGTGTTTTTTCAGCCAAAAAATGGCCCGAAAGGGAATTTTCTAAGGAAAAACAGGGAATTTTCTCTGTGGAGCCTTCGTGTTCTTGTTTCAGCACGCTTTGAGGCTGCTGTGACGTGCAAAATGATGGGACGGATTGATCGAATGCTTTTGGCAGCCATGATTCCCATCGGATTTCCAACACTCGTGTTTTTTCAGCCAAAAAATGGCCCGAAAGGGAATTTTCTAAGGAAAAACAGGGAATTTTCTCTGTGGAGCCTTCGTGTTCTTGTTTCAGCACGCTTTGAGGCTGCTGTGACGTGCAAAATGATGGGACGGATTGATCGAATGCTTTTGGCAGCCATGATTCCCATCGGATTTCCAACACTCGTGTTTTTTCAGCCAAAAAATGGCCCGAAAGGGAATTTTCTAAGGAAAAACAGGGAATTTTCTCTGTGGAGCCTTCGTGTTCTTGTTTCAGCACGCTTTGAGGCTGCTGTGACGTGCAAAATGATGGGACGGATTGATCGAATGCTTTTGGCAGCCATGATTCCCATCGGATTTCCAACACTCGTGTTTTTTCAGCCAAAAAATGGCCCGAAAGGGAATTTTCTAAGGAAAAACAGGGAATTTTCTCTGTGGAGCCTTCGTGTTCTTGTTTCAGCACGCTTTGAGGCTGCTGTGACGTGCAAAATGATGGGACGGATTGATCGAATGCTTTTGGCAGCCATGATTCCCATCGGATTTCCAACACTCGTGTTTTTTCAGCCAAAAAATGGCCCGAAAGGGAATTTTCTAAGGAAAAACAGGGAATTTTCTCTGTGGAGCCTTCGTGTTCTTGTTTCAGCACGCTTTGAGGCTGCTGTGACGTGCAAAATGATGGGACGGATTGATCGAATGCTTTTGGCAGCCATGATTCCCATCGGATTTCCAACACTCGTGTTTTTTCAGCCAAAAAATGGCCCGAAAGGGAATTTTCTAAGGAAAAACAGGGAATTTTCTCTGTGGAGCCTTCGTGTTCTTGTTTCAGCACGCTTTGAGGCTGCTGTGACGTGCAAAATGATGGGACGGATTGATCGAATGCTTTTGGCAGCCATGATTCCCATCGGATTTCCAACACTCGTGTTTTTTCAGCCAAAAAATGGCCCGAAAGGGAATTTTCTAAGGAAAAACAGGGAATTTTCTCTGTGGAGCCTTCGTGTTCTTGTTTCAGCACGCTTTGAGGCTGCTGTGACGTGCAAAATGATGGGACGGATTGATCGAATGCTTTTGGCAGCCATGATTCCCATCGGATTTCCAACACTCGTGTTTTTTCAGCCAAAAAATGGCCCGAAAGGGAATTTTCTAAGGAAAAACAGGGAATTTTCTCTGTGGAGCCTTCGTGTTCTTGTTTCAGCACGCTTTGAGGCTGCTGTGACGTGCAAAATGATGGGACGGATTGATCGAATGCTTTTGGCAGCCATGATTCCCATCGGATTTCCAACACTCGTGTTTTTTCAGCCAAAAAATGGCCCGAAAGGGAATTTTCTAAGGAAAAACAGGGAATTTTCTCTGTGGAGCCTTCGTGTTCTTGTTTCAGCACGCTTTGAGGCTGCTGTGACGTGCAAAATGATGGGACGGATTGATCGAATGCTTTTGGCAGCCATGATTCCCATCGGATTTCCAACACTCGTGTTTTTTCAGCCAAAAAATGGCCCGAAAGGGAATTTTCTAAGGAAAAACAGGGAATTTTCTCTGTGGAGCCTTCGTGTTCTTGTTTCAGCACGCTTTGAGGCTGCTGTGACGTGCAAAATGATGGGACGGATTGATCGAATGCTTTTGGCAGCCATGATTCCCATCGGATTTCCAACACTCGTGTTTTTTCAGCCAAAAAATGGCCCGAAAGGGAATTTTCTAAGGAAAAACAGGGAATTTTCTCTGTGGAGCCTTCGTGTTCTTGTTTCAGCACGCTTTGAGGCTGCTGTGACGTGCAAAATGATGGGACGGATTGATCGAATGCTTTTGGCAGCCATGATTCCCATCGGATTTCCAACACTCGTGTTTTTTCAGCCAAAAAATGGCCCGAAAGGGAATTTTCTAAGGAAAAACAGGGAATTTTCTCTGTGGAGCCTTCGTGTTCTTGTTTCAGCACGCTTTGAGGCTGCTGTGACGTGCAAAATGATGGGACGGATTGATCGAATGCTTTTGGCAGCCATGATTCCCATCGGATTTCCAACACTCGTGTTTTTTCAGCCAAAAAATGGCCCGAAAGGGAATTTTCTAAGGAAAAACAGGGAATTTTCTCTGTGGAGCCTTCGTGTTCTTGTTTCAGCACGCTTTGAGGCTGCTGTGACGTGCAAAATGATGGGACGGATTGATCGAATGCTTTTGGCAGCCATGATTCCCATCGGATTTCCAACACTCGTGTTTTTTCAGCCAAAAAATGGCCCGAAAGGGAATTTTCTAAGGAAAAACAGGGAATTTTCTCTGTGGAGCCTTCGTGTTCTTGTTTCAGCACGCTTTGAGGCTGCTGTGACGTGCAAAATGATGGGACGGATTGATCGAATGCTTTTGGCAGCCATGATTCCCATCGGATTTCCAACACTCGTGTTTTTTCAGCCAAAAAATGGCCCGAAAGGGAATTTTCTAAGGAAAAACAGGGAATTTTCTCTGTGGAGCCTTCGTGTTCTTGTTTCAGCACGCTTTGAGGCTGCTGTGACGTGCAAAATGATGGGACGGATTGATCGAATGCTTTTGGCAGCCATGATTCCCATCGGATTTCCAACACTCGTGTTTTTTCAGCCAAAAAATGGCCCGAAAGGGAATTTTCTAAGGAAAAACAGGGAATTTTCTCTGTGGAGCCTTCGTGTTCTTGTTTCAGCACGCTTTGAGGCTGCTGTGACGTGCAAAATGATGGGACGGATTGATCGAATGCTTTTGGCAGCCATGATTCCCATCGGATTTCCAACACTCGTGTTTTTTCAGCCAAAAAATGGCCCGAAAGGGAATTTTCTAAGGAAAAACAGGGAATTTTCTCTGTGGAGCCTTCGTGTTCTTGTTTCAGCACGCTTTGAGGCTGCTGTGACGTGCAAAATGATGGGACGGATTGATCGAATGCTTTTGGCAGCCATGATTCCCATCGGATTTCCAACACTCGTGTTTTTTCAGCCAAAAAATGGCCCGAAAGGGAATTTTCTAAGGAAAAACAGGGAATTTTCTCTGTGGAGCCTTCGTGTTCTTGTTTCAGCACGCTTTGAGGCTGCTGTGACGTGCAAAATGATGGGACGGATTGATCGAATGCTTTTGGCAGCCATGATTCCCATCGGATTTCCAACACTCGTGTTTTTTCAGCCAAAAAATGGCCCCAAAGGGAATTTTCTAAGGAAAAACAGGGAATTTTCTCTGTGGAGCCTTCGTGTTCTTGTTTCAGCACGCTTTGAGGCTGCTGTGACGTGCAAAATGATGGGACGGATTGATCGAATGCTTTTGGCAGCCATGATTCCCATCGGATTTCCAACACTCGTGTTTTTTCAGCCAAAAAATGGCCCGAAAGGGAATTTTCTAAGGAAAAACAGGGAATTTTCTCTGTGGAGCCTTCGTGTTCTTGTTTCAGCACGCTTTGAGGCTGCTGTGACGTGCAAAATGATGGGACGGATTGATCGAATGCTTTTGGCAGCCATGATTCCCATCGGATTTCCAACACTCGTGTTTTTTCAGCCAAAAAATGGCCCGAAAGGGAATTTTCTAAGGAAAAACAGGGAATTTTCTCTGTGGAGCCTTCGTGTTCTTGTTTCAGCACGCTTTGAGGCTGCTGTGACGTGCAAAATGATGGGACGGATTGATCGAATGCTTTTGGCAGCCATGATTCCCATCGGATTTCCAACACTCGTGTTTTTTCAGCCAAAAAATGGCCCGAAAGGGAATTTTCTAAGGAAAAACAGGGAATTTTCTCTGTGGAGCCTTCGTGTTCTTGTTTCAGCACGCTTTGAGGCTGCTGTGACGTGCAAAATGATGGGACGGATTGATCGAATGCTTTTGGCAGCCATGATTCCCATCGGATTTCCAACACTCGTGTTTTTTCAGCCAAAAAATGGCCCGAAAGGGAATTTTCTAAGGAAAAACAGGGAATTTTCTCTGTGGAGCCTTCGTGTTCTTGTTTCAGCACGCTTTGAGGCTGCTGTGACGTGCAAAATGATGGGACGGATTGATCGAATGCTTTTGGCAGCCATGATTCCCATCGGATTTCCAACACTCGTGTTTTTTCAGCCAAAAAATGGCCCGAAAGGGAATTTTCTAAGGAAAAACAGGGAATTTTCTCTGTGGAGCCTTCGTGTTCTTGTTTCAGCACGCTTTCACGCTGCTGTGACGTGCAAAATGGTGGGACGGATTGATCGAATGCTTTTGGCAGCCATGATTCCCATCGGATTTCCAACACTCGTGTTTTTTCAGCCAAAAAATGGCCCGAAAGGGAATTTTCTAAGGAAAAACAGGGAATTTTCTCTGTGGAGCCTTCGTGTTCTTGTTTCAGCACGCTTTGAGGCTGCTGTGACGTGCAAAATGATGGGACGGATTGATCGAATGCTTTTGGCAGCCATGATTCCCATCGGATTTCCAACACTCGTGTTTTTTCAGCCAAAAAATGGCCCGAAAGGGAATTTTCTAAGGAAAAACAGGGAATTTCTCTGTGGAGCCTTCGTGTTCTTGTTTCAGCACGCTTTGAGGCTGCTGTGACGTGCAAAATGATGGGACGGATTGATCGAATGCTTTTGGCAGCCATGATTCCCATCGGATTTCCAACACTCGTGTTTTTTCAGCCAAAAAATGGCCCGAAAGGGAATTTTCTAAGGAAAAACAGGGAATTTTCTCTGTGGAGCCTTCGTGTTCTTGTTTCAGCACGCTTTGAGGCTGCTGTGACGTGCAAAATGATGGGACGGATTGATCGAATGCTTTTGGCAGCCATGATTCCCATCGGATTTCCAACACTCGTGTTTTTTCAGCCAAAAAATGGCCCGAAAGGGAATTTTCTAAGGAAAAACAGGGAATTTTCTCTGTGGAGCCTTCGTGTTCTTGTTTCAGCACGCTTTGAGGCTGCTGTGACGTGCAAAATGATGGGACGGATTGATCGAATGCTTTTGGCAGCCATGATTCCCATCGGATTTCCAACACTCGTGTTTTTTCAGCCAAAAAATGGCCCGAAAGGGAATTTTCTAAGGAAAAACAGGGAATTTTCTCTGTGGAGCCTTCGTGTTCTTGTTTCAGCACGCTTTGAGGCTGCTGTGACGTGCAAAATGATGGGACGGATTGATCGAATGCTTTTGGCAGCCATGATTCCCATCGGATTTCCAACACTCGTGTTTTTTCAGCCAAAAAATGGCCCGAAAGGGAATTTTCTAAGGAAAAACAGGGAATTTTCTCTGTGGAGCCTTCGTGTTCTTGTTTCAGCACGCTTTGAGGCTGCTGTGACGTGCAAAATGATGGGACGGATTGATCGAATGCTTTTGGCAGCCATGATTCCCATCGGATTTCCAACACTCGTGTTTTTTCAGCCAAAAAATGGCCCGAAAGGGAATTTTCTAAGGAAAAACAGGGAATTTTCTCTGTGGAGCCTTCGTGTTCTTGTTTCAGCACGCTTTGAGGCTGCTGTGACGTGCAAAATGATGGGACGGATTGATCGAATGCTTTTGGCAGCCATGATTCCCATCGGATTTCCAACACTCGTGTTTTTTCAGCCAAAAAATGGCCCGAAAGGGAATTTTCTAAGGAAAAACAGGGAATTTTCTCTGTGGAGCCTTCGTGTTCTTGTTTCAGCACGCTTTGAGGCTGCTGTGACGTGCAAAATGATGGG
The DNA here is from genome assembly GCA_017140165.1 of Eucalyptus shirleyi. Lineage (NCBI taxonomy): Eukaryota > Viridiplantae > Streptophyta > Magnoliopsida > Myrtales > Myrtaceae > Eucalyptus > Eucalyptus shirleyi. The sequence goes on from JADGRX010000012.1 coordinate 26,469, forward strand.
ACGGATTGATCGAATGCTTTTGGCAGCCATGATTCCCATCGGATTTCCAACACTCGTGTTTTTTCAGCCAAAAAATGGCCCGAAAGGGAATTTTCTAAGGAAAAACAGGGAATTTTCTCTGTGGAGCCTTCGTGTTCTTGTTTCAGCACGCTTTGAGGCTGCTGTGACGTGCAAAATGATGGGACGGATTGATCGAATGCTTTTGGCAGCCATGATTCCCATCGGATTTCCAACACTCGTGTTTTTTCAGCCAAAAAATGGCCCGAAAGGGAATTTTCTAAGGAAAAACAGGGAATTTTCTCTGTGGAGCCTTCGTGTTCTTGTTTCAGCACGCTTTGAGGCTGCTGTGACGTGCAAAATGATGGGACGGATTGATCGAATGCTTTTGGCAGCCATGATTCCCATCGGATTTCCAACACTCGTGTTTTTTCAGCCAAAAAATGGCCCGAAAGGGAATTTTCTAAGGAAAAACAGGGAATTTTCTCTGTGGAGCCTTCGTGTTCTTGTTTCAGCACGCTTTGAGGCTGCTGTGACGTGCAAAATGATGGGACGGATTGATCGAATGCTTTTGGCAGCCATGATTCCCATCGGATTTCCAACACTCGTGTTTTTTCAGCCAAAAAATGGCCCGAAAGGGAATTTTCTAAGGAAAAACAGGGAATTTTCTCTGTGGAGCCTTCGTGTTCTTGTTTCAGCACGCTTTGAGGCTGCTGTGACGTGCAAAATGATGGGACGGATTGATCGAATGCTTTTGGCAGCCATGATTCCCATCGGATTTCCAACACTCGTGTTTTTTCAGCCAAAAAATGGCCCGAAAGGGAATTTTCTAAGGAAAAACAGGGAATTTTCTCTGTGGAGCCTTCGTGTTCTTGTTTCAGCACGCTTTGAGGCTGCTGTGACGTGCAAAATGATGGGACGGATTGATCGAATGCTTTTGGCAGCCATGATTCCCATCGGATTTCCAACACTCGTGTTTTTTCAGCCAAAAAATGGCCCGAAAGGGAATTTTCTAAGGAAAAACAGGGAATTTTCTCTGTGGAGCCTTCGTGTTCTTGTTTCAGCACGCTTTGAGGCTGCTGTGACGTGCAAAATGATGGGACGGATTGATCGAATGCTTTTGGCAGCCATGATTCCCATCGGATTTCCAACACTCGTGTTTTTTCAGCCAAAAAATGGCCCGAAAGGGAATTTTCTAAGGAAAAACAGGGAATTTTCTCTGTGGAGCCTTCGTGTTCTTGTTTCAGCACGCTTTGAGGCTGCTGTGACGTGCAAAATGATGGGACGGATTGATCGAATGCTTTTGGCAGCCATGATTCCCATCGGATTTCCAACACTCGTGTTTTTTCAGCCAAAAAATGGCCCGAAAGGGAATTTTCTAAGGAAAAACAGGGAATTTTCTCTGTGGAGCCTTCGTGTTCTTGTTTCAGCACGCTTTGAGGCTGCTGTGACGTGCAAAATGATGGGACGGATTGATCGAATGCTTTTGGCAGCCATGATTCCCATCGGATTTCCAACACTCGTGTTTTTTCAGCCAAAAAATGGCCCGAAAGGGAATTTTCTAAGGAAAAACAGGGAATTTTCTCTGTGGAGCCTTCGTGTTCTTGTTTCAGCACGCTTTGAGGCTGCTGTGACGTGCAAAATGATGGGACGGATTGATCGAATGCTTTTGGCAGCCATGATTCCCATCGGATTTCCAACACTCGTGTTTTTTCAGCCAAAAAATGGCCCGAAAGGGAATTTTCTAAGGAAAAACAGGGAATTTTCTCTGTGGAGCCTTCGTGTTCTTGTTTCAGCACGCTTTGAGGCTGCTGTGACGTGCAAAATGATGGGACGGATTGATCGAATGCTTTTGGCAGCCATGATTCCCATCGGATTTCCAACACTCGTGTTTTTTCAGCCAAAAAATGGCCCGAAAGGGAATTTTCTAAGGAAAAACAGGGAATTTTCTCTGTGGAGCCTTCGTGTTCTTGTTTCAGCACGCTTTGAGGCTGCTGTGACGTGCAAAATGATGGGACGGATTGATCGAATGCTTTTGGCAGCCATGATTCCCATCGGATTTCCAACACTCGTGTTTTTTCAGCCAAAAAATGGCCCGAAAGGGAATTTTCTAAGGAAAAACAGGGAATTTTCTCTGTGGAGCCTTCGTGTTCTTGTTTCAGCACGCTTTGAGGCTGCTGTGACGTGCAAAATGATGGGACGGATTGATCGAATGCTTTTGGCAGCCATGATTCCCATCGGATTTCCAACACTCGTGTTTTTTCAGCCAAAAAATGGCCCGAAAGGGAATTTTCTAAGGAAAAACAGGGAATTTTCTCTGTGGAGCCTTCGTGTTCTTGTTTCAGCACGCTTTGAGGCTGCTGTGACGTGCAAAATGATGGGACGGATTGATCGAATGCTTTTGGCAGCCATGATTCCCATCGGATTTCCAACACTCGTGTTTTTTCAGCCAAAAAATGGCCCGAAAGGGAATTTTCTAAGGAAAAACAGGGAATTTTCTCTGTGGAGCCTTCGTGTTCTTGTTTCAGCACGCTTTGAGGCTGCTGTGACGTGCAAAATGATGGGACGGATTGATCGAATGCTTTTGGCAGCCATGATTCCCATCGGATTTCCAACACTCGTGTTTTTTCAGCCAAAAAATGGCCCGAAAGGGAATTTTCTAAGGAAAAACAGGGAATTTTCTCTGTGGAGCCTTCGTGTTCTTGTTTCAGCACGCTTTGAGGCTGCTGTGACGTGCAAAATGATGGGACGGATTGATCGAATGCTTTTGGCAGCCATGATTCCCATCGGATTTCCAACACTCGTGTTTTTTCAGCCAAAAAATGGCCCGAAAGGGAATTTTCTAAGGAAAAACAGGGAATTTTCTCTGTGGAGCCTTCGTGTTCTTGTTTCAGCACGCTTTGAGGCTGCTGTGACGTGCAAAATGATGGGACGGATTGATCGAATGGTTTTGGCAGCCATGATTCCCATCGAATTTCCAACACTCGTGCTTTTTCAGCCAAAAAATGGCCCGAAAGGGAATTTTTTAAGGAAAAACAGGGAATTTTCTCGGTGGAGCGTTCGTGTTCTTGTTTCAGCACGCTTTGAGGCTGCTGTGACGTGCAAAATGATGGGACGGATTGATCGAATGCTTTTGGCAGCCATGATTCCCATCGGATTTCCAACACTCGTGATTTTTCAGCCAAAAAATGGCCCGAAAGGGAATTTTCTAAGGAAAAACAGGGAATTTTCTCTGTGGAGCCTTCGTGTTCTTGTTTCAGCACGCTTTGATGCTGCTGTGACGTGCAAAATGATGGGACGGATTGATCGAATGCTTTTGGCAGCCATGATTCCCATCGGATTTCCAACACTCGTGTTTTTTCAGCCAAAAAATGGCCCGAAAGGGAATTTTCTAAGGAAAAACAGGGAATTTTCTCTGTGGAGCCTTCGTGTTCTTGTTTCAGCACGCTTTGAGGCTGCTGTGACGTGCAAAATGATGGGACGGATTGATCGAATGCTTTTGGCAGCCATGATTCCCATCGGATTTCCAACACTCGTGTTTTTTCAGCCAAAAAATGGCCCGAAAGGGAATTTTCTAAGGAAAAACAGGGAATTTTCTCTGTGGAGCCTTCGTGTTCTTGTTTCAGCACGCTTTGAGGCTGCTGTGACGTGCAAAATGATGGGACGGATTGATCGAATGCTTTTGGCAGCCATGATTCCCATCGGATTTCCAACACTCGTGTTTTTTCAGCCAAAAAATGGCCCGAAAGGGAATTTTCTAAGGAAAAACAGGGAATTTTCTCTGTGGAGCCTTCGTGTTCTTGTTTCAGCACGCTTTGAGGCTGCTGTGACGTGCAAAATGATGGGACGGATTGATCGAATGCTTTTGGCAGCCATGATTCCCATCGGATTTCCAACACTCGTGTTTTTTCAGCCAAAAAATGGCCCGAAAGGGAATTTTCTAAGGAAAAACAGGGAATTTTCTCTGTGGAGCCTTCGTGTTCTTGTTTCAGCACGCTTTGAGGCTGCTGTGACGTGCAAAATGATGGGACGGATTGATCGAATGCTTTTGGCAGCCATGATTCCCATCGGATTTCCAACACTCGTGTTTTTTCAGCCAAAAAATGGCCCGAAAGGGAATTTTCTAAGGAAAAACAGGGAATTTTCTCTGTGGAGCCTTCGTGTTCTTGTTTCAGCACGCTTTGAGGCTGCTGTGACGTGCAAAATGATGGGACGGATTGATCGAATGCTTTTGGCAGCCATGATTCCCATCGGATTTCCAACACTCGTGTTTTTTCAGCCAAAAAATGGCCCGAAAGGGAATTTTCTAAGGAAAAACAGGGAATTTTCTCTGTGGAGCCTTCGTGTTCTTGTTTCAGCACGCTTTGAGGCTGCTGTGACGTGCAAAATGATGGGACGGATTGATCGAATGCTTTTGGCAGCCATGATTCCCATCGGATTTCCAACACTCGTGTTTTTTCAGCCAAAAAATGGCCCGAAAGGGAATTTTCTAAGGAAAAACAGGGAATTTTCTCTGTGGAGCCTTCGTGTTCTTGTTTCAGCACGCTTTGAGGCTGCTGTGACGTGCAAAATGATGGGACGGATTGATCGAATGCTTTTGGCAGCCATGATTCCCATCGGATTTCCAACACTCGTGTTTTTTCAGCCAAAAAATGGCCCGAAAGGGAATTTTCTAAGGAAAAACAGGGAATTTTCTCTGTGGAGCCTTCGTGTTCTTGTTTCAGCACGCTTTGAGGCTGCTGTGACGTGCAAAATGATGGGACGGATTGATCGAATGCTTTTGGCAGCCATGATTCCCATCGGATTTCCAACACTCGTGTTTTTTCAGCCAAAAAATGGCCCGAAAGGGAATTTTCTAAGGAAAAACAGGGAATTTTCTCTGTGGAGCCTTCGTGTTCTTGTTTCAGCACGCTTTGAGGCTGCTGTGACGTGCAAAATGATGGGACGGATTGATCGAATGCTTTTGGCAGCCATGATTCCCATCGGATTTCCAACACTCGTGTTTTTTCAGCCAAAAAATGGCCCGAAAGGGAATTTTCTAAGGAAAAACAGGGAATTTTCTCTGTGGAGCCTTCGTGTTCTTGTTTCAGCACGCTTTGAGGCTGCTGTGACGTGCAAAATGATGGGACGGATTGATCGAATGCTTTTGGCAGCCATGATTCCCATCGGATTTCCAACACTCGTGTTTTTTCAGCCAAAAAATGGCCCGAAAGGGAATTTTCTAAGGAAAAACAGGGAATTTTCTCTGTGGAGCCTTCGTGTTCTTGTTTCAGCACGCTTTGAGGCTGCTGTGACGTGCAAAATGATGGGACGGATTGATCGAATGCTTTTGGCAGCCATGATTCCCATCGGATTTCCAACACTCGTGTTTTTTCAGCCAAAAAATGGCCCGAAAGGGAATTTTCTAAGGAAAAACAGGGAATTTTCTCTGTGGAGCCTTCGTGTTCTTGTTTCAGCACGCTTTGAGGCTGCTGTGACGTGCAAAATGATGGGACGGATTGATCGAATGGTTTTGGCAGCCATGATTCCCATCGGATTTCCAACACTCGTGTTTTTTCAGCCAAAAAATGGCCCGAAAGGGAATTTTCTAAGGAAAAACAGGGAATTTTCTCTGTGGAGCCTTCGTGTTCTTGTTTCAGCACGCTTTGAGGCTGCTGTGACGTGCAAAATGATGGGACGGATTGATCGAATGCTTTTGGCAGCCATGATTCCCATCGGATTTCCAACACTCGTGTTTTTTCAGCCAAAAACACAATCACAAACTGATCTAGATACTCTCTGAACACTCGGTTCATCAGATCCATGAAAGCAGGCAGGGTGTTCGTCAAATCAAACAGCATTACCGTAAACTCATAATGACCGTATCGAGTACAAAATGCCGTCTTCGGTATGTCCTCCTTTATGATCCTCAATTAATGATACCTTATCCTCAGGTCGATCTTAGAATATATCGACACTCCTTGCAATTGGTCAAACAAGTCGTCAATCCTTAGCAGCGGGTACTTGTTCTTGATCGTCACCTGATTGAGTTAACGATAGTTGATGCACAGACACAACAAACCATCTTTCTTCTTCACGAATAGAACTGGTGCTCCCCAAGGTGATGCATTGGCGCGTATGAATCCCTTATCTAACAACTCCTGCACCTGCATCTTCAGTTCTTTCAACTTTGACAATATCGTGCGGTAAGGAGCCTTAGAGATTGGCTTCATCCCGGGGGCTAACTCAATCGTGAACTCTATCTCCATTTCTAGTGGCAAACCTAGCAATTCCTTTGGGAACACGTCTAGAAACTCCTGAACCACTGCAATATCCTCAATCTTCGGCTCCTCAATTGTCGTATCCACATTGATTGAAAAGTAATCTTGGCAACCCCCGTCTAACAAACGGGTTGCCTCAAGCGACGAGATTAAGGTAATTGAGGGTCCTTCTCAACTCCCAATAAACTTGAAACTCTCACCTACTAACGGGTTAAAATGAATCGCTTTACGATAGCAGTCCATCTTAGCTCGTTGCTTGGTGAGCCAGTCCATGCCAATTATCACATCAAAATCATACATGGCTAGGACTATCAAATCTATTCTCCCCTCTCACTCACCAATCACTAACTTGCAACCAGGATAGACTACTGCACCTAACACCTTATCATTTAATGGTGTAGATATGCTAACCACTACTCTAACATTTTAGGACTCAATCCTACTAGCTTAATAAATTGCTTAGCTATAAACAAGCAGACCACCGGATCTGCAGCAACGACTGGTGGAGATGGCTCGGCAGAAGGCTATTGTGGGCGTCGCTCGGAGAGGGGCGGAGCAAAGACAGAAGTGGCTTCATGGGCAAGACCAACCAGGTGGCGATGCAGATCGGCAGCAGCTGCGACTTCACAGGCAGAACAGAGCCAAGTCGTTAGAGCAAAGGCGGAGCAAGGGTGTGGTGCTAACTGTAGAGAAAACTAGTGTCGTAGGGGCTGCAGCGAAGGTTGCGGTGCTCGTGATTGAGCAAAGGTGTGGGCTAGCAGGAAAAAACTTCACAGCCAAAGGGGGATCGGCGAGGGGCAAAGCCTCGGATCGCAACAGGCGGAGTGGCGCACGGTGGGACTTCAGCTGCTGAGCGGCGTTAGTAAGGCGAGCAGGTGAGGCAAACGATGGACACAGTGACGAGCGAACGGGAAGATGCAACAGCAAGGCGCGGCGGCAACTACAGGCGTCAGCTTCACAACTTCTTAGCAGAGGAGGTTGCCGGCCGAAGGTCCTTTAAGGAAGAAGAAGAACCCTTCTTCCCTTTCTTTTTTTTATTTTCTCTCGCCTCTGCTGCTGTGTACTTTTCTGCAGAAGCTTTGACTTTTCACCTTTTCCCCAAAAGCCTTTCCCTTTCGAACGGAAAAGCCCAAAGGGGAAGAGCTTTCTTTTTCTTCTCTTTTGTGAAATATTTTTTTGACCTAGAGAGAAAGCCCCCCTCTCTATCGACCTCTGTGCATTCCTGATATAGGGAAAACAAATGTAATCTCTTGTGAATATTTCATCTCATATGAAGATTGCTTATAACCCCTATGATCGAAAAAATCCTTTTATTTTCTTTATCTCGTAAATATCTTCTATTGATTTTATCGCTTATTGCTAAAGATAAGATTGCAATGCCGTTTTCTTAAATTTCAAAAATCCACCATAATATCGCATCAAATCTCAATTTCTCACAAGATAATTAATTAAAAAAATAACGGGCTTGGACTAATTTGCTCCTTTCGTGGGTCTAGCCCGGCCTACCAAACTAGAGCTCAAAAACATTAATTTAAACCCATCCACCACCGGTTCAATAAATAAAATGCAAAACATGTAAACTAAAAATAAATGCATCTAAATTTATATGCTATGCAATTAATAAATTTTTTTTCAGAGATAAAATTGATCCCTAATTTTTTATGCAATAAGTAAATGACTGGATCACCAAAATGTAGGTGTCAACATAGATTACATGTAGACTTAGGGTTAGCCTCATGTCATACAATGCATGTCATTTAGAACTAAGTTTTAATAATCGTATCGTGCAAATAGTTTTAGTTATTACATGCATCATTCACATTGCATAAATAGTTCAATAATAGTAGATACTTCACTGAGCCACGCTAGAGAATTTAACCTTGCTAATTTTATAGATATAAAAAAATATATAGCTTGCATCATAGAATAAAGTCATGGTTTCACTTAGGTCATTTATACATGATAATTAACTTAGAATTACATGCATGCATTATCTTAGAAATAAATTATGTCATTTGTACCTAGGATTTAGATTGCATTTTCACTAATTAGATAGATGCAGGAGTAGGAATCAATTACTTCGTAGACTTTTAGGGTCATTTTCCTTTAGTTAGTTAATAAAGAAAAATATCAAAAATTAGAATTGGAGAGTGTCATATGATGTCGCACGGCTTTCTTGCTAGTATGAATTGTTTCCAAAGTAAATTCATATTGAATACCTTATATTCTTGATAGAGTACTATCAAACCTATCATATCCGAGTGGGAGATATTATGTTTTTATAATAAATCCATGATGGGATGTGATTAAGACGCACTGTTTTGTCTTGATATGACATAATGGAGAGATACATTTTGAAAGGGTGTGAAGAAAATTATATAAATAACTTTTGAAGATAACCATCATAATAGTTGTTAGAAAGAACGTTCTAAAAAACTACTCTATATTCTTTCTCTTTCCATCAAAGAGCAAAAAGTAATTCCATTACTACTTTGAGAAGACAATTGGCATGAACACTATGGAACATGAATATTTTTGTCATGATTGTATTCAGACCACTATAAAGTCATATCGTCCATCGTTCACTCCTGATTCAACATACGTTCCTAGGTAATTGATTTATTGCGCATCGAAGAGGTTAGTCGTTTTTTCCAATAGCTGTAAAATGTGAGCAAGTGAACAATGATTGGTTCATATTCTCTCTCGTGTAGCCAGAAATTGATGTTAAGTTTTCTCTTGGATAATCCAATTGAACCAACACGCAATTTCTCTCTCATAAAGTTTGACTTGGTAGAATCGAAGTGATAAACTGAACAACATAATGAAAACAACGAAGAAACACAACTTTCATATAAAACCATATGACTTCGTACTAAAATCATGTTGACACTTAAATTTTTGCAACCTTTAGATATTTATTGCATGGACAAATTAGGGATTGCAGCCCATAAACAAAATATTAATTAAATTGCATTAGTAGTTAATTAGTTGGACTAGCGACAGATGGACTTAAATGGATGGCTCTGAACTTAATTAAATTGGACTCATGTTGTCCTTGCCTGAGGGCTGGCGAGTGCGGATGCAGGTTGTACGTGCGGTCACGTGTGTTGACGAAGGGGGGATGCGGTTGCCGGGGCCTGTCTTGCTAATGGACGGTGATACTGGCGGCAGTGTCTATTTTCCAAAACAAGCACTTGAAGGCGTCAGAATAGCACTCAAATGCAACGAACGTGGTGGATTCAAGACACTGGCGTCGTGTGAGGAGGCGTACAATGGCTATTCGTGACGAAATTCTATGATCTGGTTCTTTAGAGGGACGGCAAATCTGATGGTGGTGTGCTTTTTTTTTCTTCTTTTATTATGATTAACAGAATAATATCGAACAGCTATGGAAGGCCATGGACTGGTAGAGAAACACGGCAGTGTGGCTAGCGTTGTTACAAGCACCATGGCAAAACGTGGCCAATGTGACCAGCGTTGTTACGAAACAGATTCAAAGGGCACTTCCTCAGATAAGAATAGAGCTCTAATACTAAGTTGAGAATTCTGATCGGAAAAAAGAGAGAAACACAATATTCTGTACATTTTAAAATTAAAAATATGCAACTATATTTTATAGACTTTACATGATGTCTATCTAAATTTGCAGAATATCAATTGCAACCAAAGAAAATATTTGGATTCTCCTACATATATTCTTGATAACTTCAGACAATAGGTTGTTATTAATTTGAAAATAGGATGAACTCTATATTAATAAATTATAATGGATGCAAATTTTATACAAAAGAGGATTACCCATTCTGTACGCATATTTAGAATTAATGCTCTCTCTATTCACGAGCTAACATGAAGATGGACTGCGGGGTTCCATTCCTGGATTAAAAAAAACCTAGGTGTTATGTTTCGATTGCGAAGCTCTATTCATGTAATCTATTAATTTTGTATATCTCTGTCTCTAATTCGAAAATAGTCTTCAGACAAGTATTCCTACAATTACTTTCTTTATTTCCAAATATAACATCCATTGTGCCTCGGAGAATTCTCAAGGTTAATCATCAGATCACGCGAAACTTACCATGATCAACACTTGAAAGATAGGAGTTTTTTCTAGCACCTAGAAAGGAAACAAAGAAGAAGTTTCTCGCACTCACAAGCCTGAGAAAAAGGAAAAAGAATAAAAGGTTGGAGGAGGGAGGGAGTTTAATCTAATCTGGTTCCAAACGTGCTCCGATAGAATTAAGACGTTCCGCCCCTTCCTAAAAAGTCAATGATCCTCCCATCACCTAATTGCCTTGGTATACGGAATTCCCTCAACATTTTACGAGCATTCATTGACCCTACTGCCAATCCATACAGCCCGTGGGTGGTGTTCTTGGTATGTATTTCCAGGTTGTGGATGGTAGTGTAAGGTCTGTTTCCATTTCTGTCCATCCAACCGGAAATCGAAACAAGACGCTCATTGGGATAATTGATGTTGGAATTCAAGTCGGCAGAAGACAACTTACCTTTATCCGATGCACAAACAATAATTAGCCTCGAAACGAATGTTGAATTGCGGATGAATCACAAACAACACTAACTTCACGTTGGTCTGGATGCGATCACGACGAAAGCATCAATTTCTACGGCGTAAATGCAAACTGTTCTCGTAAAGAAAAAATGAAACGCCTTGATGGAAAGGGGAGAGAAATGAAGAAAACTTTCTGAATGTATGTCCGTCCAACCAGTCCAACGGTTGTCTTCAGGGGTCTTTTATATGACCCCATCACACCCCTTCATCATAGCATGTCAAGTCGAAATAATGCGTGCCAATCGCATTCCATTATGGATGTATTAATTAATAAAATACTACATCTCCCACTCGGACATGATGTGCTTAATAGCTCTCTTTCAAGAATATAAGGCATTCAACATTTATCAATTTTACAAACCAATTCATACTAGCAAGTAAAGCGTGAGACCAGTGAGTACACCTACACTTAGGAGCTCAAATTATGCACCTGTTAGGGATGACATAATGGCTACAACCCCAAAAAGAAATAAACAATCGATATCTCACAGTGCACCAAACATATTTTGTCACCTCACTCAAAATACACCTATCCCTTAAAGGCTATACTTGACTATTCTCATAACACCATGTATTTATAATTATATCCGCAACCACATAAGGGTGATATAATTGGTCGACCAGTAAATACATATGATAGATGTAAAACAACAATCATTTTCCTTCGCACTCATGTCTCTCTCCATTTAAGAACAACTGCTTTCCTAGACACGTCCCATAAGGCCATATATATTCATGACCTCCGGTAACATGCTTAAATAGCAACATTGATCTTTCATATCAAGAACATAGTCAGAAGTAACATAGGACACAAAATGAGGTAAATTATAAATTACCTCAATGGCTCACACGATGAGTAAATAGGGATAATTTTACTTACCTTCCCTTGTCGATCGTACAATGCACATGCAGTATGAATTACATGCTATAGTGGATTTCTCTTTATATAAGAGTGTATGTCATTTATTAAATATATCCACTATACGGATCTTAACCTAAACATAGTCACGTGCTTCTCACGTACTCATGTTTAACCCAAGTGCTATATCAACTCGCTTTCTATAGTGCCCAATTAAGTACTCGCATCTGGCATCTTACAGGCATACATGATTGTGGGACTATCATGTTCGGTCTTATTATAAACAAATCATAGACCTCATCTTGACTCCAATCAATGTGACATATTTTATTTTATGTATCAAACTTGCTTTTCAGCAATTATTTGTACATAACATCTCATCTCAACGTGCTAACTATAGCACTTGAGGCGATTGCTCGTGTGAGTGAGTCAATCATTACCTGCTGACATACTTTCCAATAATATATATGTGGTTGTGCTAGTCTTATAATGAATTTGTACTTATTGATAAAATATCAAATCATTAATAAACAAACAAGTACAATACATATGTCCACGTATACATAAACCAATGATCCTCTACAATAACACATATCACATTCTACGCAATCCTAGTGACATCTTGTGGGTCAATAATGTCTCTAGGAATAGCCTTCGTAAATGGATCAGCAACTATTCTATTGGTTGAAATGTATTGTAGGATCACTTTTTTCCTGCACTATAATATATCTGATGAAGTTGTTCTTTATGTCAATGTGCTTTGTCCTTCCATGATACTTGGGATCCTTCACTTAGGCAACGGCTACTTGACTATCGCAATATACTATCACCAATCTAGGAACCTCAATGACAATGGCTAAATTTTCAAAGACATTGCAGCAGAGCATGCAATAAATTCTGCCTCCATCGTAAATCAGACCATGCATGTCTATTTTTTGCTATTCCAAGAAATTGCACCTCCATTGAGCAAGAACGCATATCCAAAAGTCGATTTATGCTCATTCAGGTCTACACCCTAATCAGCATATAAAATGCCTAATAGGCGTAAATCACTCCCTTCGTAACAAAGTCGATAGTCCATAGTGTCTTTCAAGTATCTCAGGATCCTTTTCACTGCTTTCTAGTGTGCTTGACTAGGATTTAATTGATATCGGCACACCGATTCCACGGCATAATATATATCAGGTCGAGTACACATCATAGCATACATTAAACATCTGACCGCATTAGCGTTAGGAACAGTTTCCATCACTTTAATTTATTGTGAAGTCTTAGGACATATCTCAGTACTTAGGCCTTCACATTGCATGACAGGGGTATCAATGGGATTACAATGCTGCATATTGAAACGTTCAAGAATGTTCATAATATAAAACTCTTGTGATAAAGTAAGGAGTTTCCTTGATCGATCTCTTTTTATATTAACTCCTAATATATAAGCAGCTTCTCCCATGTCCTTCATTTCAAAATTGAAGGACAACCATTCTTTTATGGTGATAACCAAAACCTTGACATTTTCAGTCAATAAAATATCGTCCACATAAAGTGATAAAATCACAAATTTATCTTCGGACTGCTTGACATATACACAATGATCTTATTCGATCATCGTGAAACCAAAAGTTGTTATGGCTCAATGAAAACGAATATACCACTGTCTAGATGATTGCTTAAGGCCATATATTGAGCGACGGAGTGTGCAAACTTTATGCTCTTGACCTTTAGCTATGAAACCTATTGGTTGTTTTATATAGATTTCCCCATTTAGTTCTCCATTGAGAAAGTCATCTTTACATCCATTTGATGTAATTCAATGTCCAAATGTGCAACGATGGCTAGAATAAGGCGTATTGAGGCAAACTTTACGATTGGTGAAAAGGTTTCCTCATAATCTATGCCCTCTTGTAGAATATAACCTTTCGCCACAAGGTGAGCCTTATACTTTTCAATGGATTTATCCGCCCTTCGCTTAATCTTAAAGACCCATTTGTTTCCAATGGCCTTACGATTGGGTGGTAGATCAATCAAGTCCCAGACATGATTTGCCCTCATTGATTTCATCTCATCTTCCAAAGCATTTTCCCATTATTCCTTATCAGAGGATGAGAGAGCCTCTTAAACAGTCTTAGGCTCAGCATCATCTTTCTGAGCAATTATAAATGCTTCCCCTTCAATCTCAAAACGACGACGAGGAATGCTTTTACGATTACTTTTACACAACTGAATTTCTCTTGAATTCAAATCGTTAGGCAATGCTACACTCCCACTAGGTTTTGTGTGTTGAGGTAAATCTTCGTTTCCCTCTACAATATTAGTGGGTTTGCTGTCAGGATCTTCCATCTCATATAATTGGAAGTCCTTATCGATCTCACCTCTATTAGGAAAATCGTTCTCCAAGAACGTGACATCTCGTGATTCCATTTCGTTCATACTTCCATCAGCTTGTTTATCTATGAACACGTACCATTTGAAGTGTTCAGAATATCTTATAAAGATACATTTTTTTTCTCTTGAACCTAATTTGCCATATTTATGGGAAGAATCATGAACATAAGCTACACATCCCCATGGATGTAGAATACTCAGGTCTGGTTTCCTACCAGTCCATAATTCATAAGGGATGGAAGTGACCGATTTTGAGGGCACTCGGTTAAGTACATAAGCAACAGTCAAAAATGCATCTCCCCAATAGAAGATAGGTAAATTTGCTTGCGCCATCATAAACCTAACCATTTCCATTAGGGTTCTATTCCTTCTCTCAGCTACCTCATTTTGTTGTGGAGTACGAGAAATAGTCAATTGTCTACAATTCCCTTTTCATCACAAGAGCCTTAAATTGCTTCGATAGATACTCACGTCCGCGATCGGTTCTCAATATCTTTATTGTTTGGTTCAACTGATTCTCTACCATCATTATATATCGTCTCAAGCAGTCTAATGCTTTTGACTTATGTGAGATCAGAAAGACATAACCAAAACACGTGAAGTCATCTATGAAAGTAATGAAATATGAGGCTCCATGCCTCGCCCTCACATTCAAAGGACCACAAATGTTAAAATGTATGAGTTGCAATGAAAAATCGGCTCTAGTCCTTTTACCAAATGGTTTTCTAGTTACTTTTTCCGTTAGACAATATTCACATACGGGTAGATCAACATTAGTGAGTGACCCTAAAAGGCATTCTCTAGTTAATCTTTGCATTCTTTGCAACCCAATGTGACCTAATCTAGCATGCCAAGTACTTGCATCAATCTCAACATTACTAGAAGATGCAATTAAAGAAAAATAACCATCGACATTAATATTGTAATGATCATAGTCAAAATATAACACCATAAAACCATTCGATACATAACCTGAACCATAATAAACCGTTCCAAACAAAATGTCAACACAATCACCATGAAAATTCAATACATAACATAAGCTAAGAAAAACAACTATGGAGACCAAGTTTTGTCGAATATTTGGAGCATAAAGGACATCATATAGGAATAGGTTTCGACCACCACATAAAATTAATTTATATGTGCCAATACTCGTCACTTTAATTCTTGCGTTATTCCCAACATATATCCATCCTTTTCTAGGCTGAATCCGACGATACTCCACAAATGCTTCTTGATTTCTAGCTACGTGGTTTATTGCTCCTGAGTCTGCTGTCCACATTGGATGAGATTCAGCAAGCATTACAATGTTAGAAAGAAAAGCATTACTTAAAGTAATGGAGTAATAGGGTACCTCTTTTGGCTTAGTGCATTCATGAGCAAAGTGACCCATCTTGTCACAATTGTAGCACTTCATCTTGGCCTTGTCCTTCTTCCCACCACGCTTCTTGTGTTGGAAGGTCTTAGCCCTCTTAGGTGCCTGATTAGTCTTCTTCCCTTTGTTGTTGAATTAAGAATTCCTTTTGCGCTTGAAGCCCGAAACTTTGCGCAAACTCGATTTAGCAACATAAGCATGGGTAAAGGATCTTGCAGCCTCTAAGCGCTCATCCTCTAATTCTAAATTACACGTTATATCATCAAAAGTGACAATATTCTCATTATGTGTCATATTGATCTTCATATGCTTCCAATTGTTAGGAAGAAACTTTATAACAGCCAGAACTTGCTGTTCATTAGTAAGTGAGTGACCTGCCGACTTTAGCTCACGAATCATGTTTGACATCTCCCGAAGATGCTACCTCATTGTTACATTTGGGCACTTTCGGAACCTGTCAAACTTGATGGTGAGTCTCCTCAGCTTAGTGGCAGATGAACCCCCAAACTTATCTTTCAAGGCAACCCATATAACTTGAGCTTTATCATAACTTTCAAACTCACACATGAGATTATCTTGCATATAGCTCAGCAACGTGATGCGAGCAATACTATTTTTCTTTTTCTAAGCTTGATAAGCTTTTAGATCTCTCCTGTGTTGAGCTGAAGTTCCATGCTCAGGTTCATCCATGGTGTGGTTGAGGGTTTCCAAAACCTCTTGCTCCTCAAGGATGTACTGAACCTTTCGGTGCCAAATATCATAATTGTCACCGTTCAACTTCTCACCCTTATTGAGGTCAGCCATAATGATCTTGGATGTTGAAGCCATAATCAATTGCTATAACACATTGACACAATAAACGCAGAATCGATATTAGCACACTTTTCAGAGTAACACATGTACTTAATTTGCAGCAAAGACAAACTAAATTAATGATAATTTAAAAAAAAAAGACACAGAAACAAAAGTTCACTATGTTTCCAATCAACTTCTATGTACGATTGTTCTATTGTCATTAATTAGTTTAATTTGCTCAAATTTTAAGTTTTAGGTGAGAACTCCTTCGAATTCTACTAACATACAAACTCCCACTAGGAAAAATAATTACATGACCTCATGTAATTTCTACATTTTTCATTAACACAAAAGCATAGCATGATGTAAACCAATATACAAACAATAATCATGTTTCAACTATAATCAAAATCGCAATTCAATATGTAATGAAAAACAAGGATTTCCTACCACTGTTCGAATTTTCTCGGAACAAGAAAACCGCAAGTATATTAAATTATATACATGGTATCATCAAACCCAACTCTACACAGCATATTTGATATCATTTTCATACAAGCCAGCTACTGTATTTCCTAAAATTTAAGAAAATACAAGCTAAAAATAAATAAACTATGCATTTGTGCCTTAAAAATACGCGTACATATGGTTCCATACACAATTTTATACATTTAGAAAATTCCAATATCCAAAATAAATATGCCATAGTGTAGAGGACACTCATATGAACCAAACGCTGCTGACCACGCTCCAATCGGAGCTCCCACGTGCCCACACGCGCCGCCTAAGTGCGCAGTGTGTGTGGTGCATGCGCTAACGAGCCAAACAGCTCCTGGCCAATTCGACCAGTCCGACTGGTTCAACCGGAGACCGGTTTGATCGCCGGACCGGTTGACCGATCCAACCTATTGACCGGTCCAACCCGTTGACCTGTTAACGGTCAGGTCGGGTCGGGTCAACCTCGGGTCGGATCTCGGGTGGGGTCGGGTCACAGGTTGGTCGCCGGCCAGTGACCAGCCAGCCAACTTCCGTCGGCGGGGACGTAATCAATGATGGCATCCAAGTGGCTATTGACCGTTGGATGACCTCATCCGTGACGTCATCACACGTCACTTTGCCAATGCACGCGTGACGCTCACGTGTCGGTTCGCTGATGCCAGCGCATGACATCACATGCCAGTTCGCTGGCATGCCTAGCTCGTCCAGCATGTGGATCCCACATGCAGCAGCTTCTGGCCACGAGTGTGGGCGCATCCGGCGTCCTCCGGCGGTGCTCTACCCATCTTCGAACTTGTCTCGATGAGCACTTTCACCCTTTATATTTAAAATTTGATTTTGGCTAAAAAAATATTTCGAAAATTGGCCAAAATCGTACGGATGCATGCGACCCTGAACTCATTCTTCGCTTCGGTTCAATTTCGAGTTTTCAGATTGCAATTCCGACAAATAAATATCAAAACAGTGTAGAATACAATCTCTTGATCTCGATATCAAATGGTAAATGAGATAACTCAATGAAAAATAAGGCAGAAATCACGATCGGGCTCTGATTCCAATGTTGGAATTCAAGTCAGCGGAAGACAACTTACCTATAGCCCCGGAATGAATGTTGAACTGTGAGTGAATCACGAACAACACTAACTTCACATTGGTCTAGATGTGATCACGAGGAAAGCACCCAATTTCCACGGCGTAAATGCAAACGGTTCTTGTAAAGAAGAAATGGAACGCCTTGATGGAAATGGGAGAGAAACGAAGAAAACTTTCTGAACGTACGTTTGTCCAACCAGTCCAACAGTTGTCTTCAGGAGTCTTTTATATGACCCTATCACACTCCTTCATCGTAGCATATCAAGTCGAAATGGTGCATGCCAATCGCACCCCATCATGGACGTATTAATTAATAAAATACTACAATTGAAAAAGGCCTGCAAGAATAGCAAAGCAAAACATGTTTTACTCATGAAAATAGAAGAAGATTTGAACCTTAAACTCTAGATATAGGATGTACCTTATTTTTTGATGAAAAGAAACTGCGCTATGTGAAGCCAAGATCATTGTGAAAAGAAACATGCATATGTCACGGTCCGTGAATCCTCCCCTACTCGTGACACTTGTGAGTGGGGGCTTGGGGTTATCTGGTGAAGAGTGTGAGGCAGAAGGATAGAACACAACTGGTCCGTTGGAGTGGCGTCAAGACGGTTGGTGCTAGGATAGAAGGATTATATCACTTAGGAACTATGAAGACGGGGTAGGCCTCCCGTGCACAAACTGGTCGGGAGCTAATGCCGCTCTCCTGACGAGGCCATGGTAGGCCGAAACCAGTTGTTGTGCCTAAAGAGAATTGCTGCCTTACTTGATGGACTAGATGCCCGAGCGAAGCTAGGCGTGGTAGGATCTTGTATGAAGAATCATTTACCGTATCGTTCGTGGAATAGCTAAAGAAAGGGCTAGCCTGGCGAATTCCGCTCGCTAGGCGCCCGCGGGTCGTTCCGAGGCCAAGGAAACTCTCGGCCCATGACAAGTGGAATCAGAGCAGGAATCCCTCCAGAAAGCAAGTGAGCAAGTCAAAGAATCGAGCTTCTCGCTCTAGTGCATCGAACTGATGAGTGCCCGATCCGGTCCTAATGCAGTGGAAAGCGAATGGCCGGGGCAAAAGATGCTCAAACGTAGCCACGCTCTCTGCTCCTAGGATGACAATGTGTACCGGGACAAGTCGGTTTACCGCCGAGCCGATAGGGAGTTCGAGAAGAACCGAACCCTTGCTGAATAGGGATAAAGTTCCTAGATCGATCGGTGAATACGAAGAAGAGGTCTACTGTCGTATTTTCAACAGGAAAAGAACATCCATTGGTTTGCTGGGGTCAAGATGCTGATTAGGCTGAAATGGTGCTGCCAAAAGATGCGGTTGGCGAAAGATGCCACACTTGCCGGAAAACGCAGGTGACTGAATGGCCGAGTGACTGAGATCAAAAGAAGCCACCAATGGAGCAAAACCTGTTTTGTTGGGCGAGCGTGACTGTTTGGTGTGAATTCTCAAAAGTGGCACATCAATGGTTAATTTACGCAAGCAAGCAACAACGCAGATCGTAATGAGGGCGTTGCAAATTGAGTGGGGGAGAATGTCACGGTCCGTGAATCCTCCCATACTCGTGACACTTGTGAGTAGGGGCTTGGGGTTATCTGGTAAAGAGTGTGAGGCAGAAGGGTAAAACACAACTAGTCCATGGGAGTGGCGTCAAAACGGTTGGTGCTAAGAGTTCTAGGATAGAAGGATTATATCACTTAGGAACTCTGAAGACGGGGTAGGCCTTTCGTGCACAAATTGGTCGGGAGCTGATGCTACTCTCCTGACGTGGCCATGGCAGGCCGAAACCAATTATTGTGCCTAAAGAGAACTGATACCTTACTCAATGGACTAGACGCCTGAGCGAAGCTAGGCATGGTAGGATCTCGTACGAAGAATCATTCACCATATCGTTCGTGGAACAGCTAAAGAAAGGGCTAGCCTGGTGAATTCCGCTCGCTAGGCGCCCGCGGGTCGTTTCGAGGCCAAGGAAACTCTCAGCCTGTGACACATACATGTTCATGCATAAAACCGCAAACGACTTCCAAACAGAAAATTGATAAAATATTGTTGAGTGTTATTAATGCTAATTAGGCATGTTGGCAAGAAATCTTGGTTTAGAAAATTGATAAAATATTGTCATGTCAGATTTTTAATATCCCAAATCGGAATTAAAAATTTAGTGATTATTCTTTAGTAATTATTCTTTTTTTTTTTTTTTTTTTAAAGGTGATCCTCAAGTTACCCTACGAAAGATTTTGTATGGAATTTTGGTACCAAAATAAATGCCGTGCAAAAATTATGGCACTTTTAGTGTATTTTTTTTTTTTCAACAAGAAAGCATTTTCTCTTTTTAGATGCCATCAATATTTCCATTGTATCTAAGAACTGTGATACCCACGTGTGCTTTCTTTTAAAAAATTATATTGTGCTTTACAAGACTGCTTATTGTAGCTTACATGGTTAACATGTTAGACACTGGCAAAGATTTTCAGATAGACTTAGCCGGTGCACTTTTTTCAACAGTTCGTGATGGCTTTAAAAAGGATTTTGAGAATAAGTGCCATGATACTCTTTGCTTCAAAGGGGAGAAGAACTGCATTAATAAGGTTTTTATGGAAATATAGAGATCCAATTCTAAGTACAAGCGTATGTGGATGAAGTGTGGAAACAAGCAACAGATGAGTGTCGTCCTAAAATGCGGTCGAATGAACCGCATCATTCTACTTGGGCGCCTTTATGTCTGAAAATTCATGAAGGACCCATATGTTCTCTCCTCTGTGTGGAATCCGGACATATAAATATATTGTCTTGCAGTTATTTCTGCAGGTAGAAAAGGTAGAGGCCTACCAGCTATCGCATTCGTCAAGCGCTGGACCTGGATTTGGCTCACAACGTTTTTCTGAAGTTCTGAAAATCCTGGAAAAAACCAAGCGCCTTCAAATTGACATTTCTGCAAGAGACACTCCCTCACTCACCTGAGTACAAAACATCCATTCTAAGCTCTCGGTCGGATTTGATTGACGATAAAATGAATGCATCATATATTTTCATAAACACAAAAGGAAATTGATGGAATACCTAAACCTAAGAGATTTTGGTTATCAAATTAGTAAAGTGATGAATGCCTAGATTAGTAGCCAATTTGGCAGGCATAATTCTAAATTCCAAGCCTGAAGTCTCTGTTTCTCCTCTTCTTCTTCATCATCATCTTCTTTTTTTCTTTCTTTCTGACAAGCCTTGCTTGAAGCTACGAGAAAAGCTGACTTCAAGGAAACTATTGTAAAAATTAATGCCAAAATGCTAATAAGATCTTATAATTAAATCAACGCAAAAAATAAACGAGAAATAATAAGGATATCAGAGATTTATGTGATTGGATTCGAATATTGAAACATATATCGACAGGAGAGTCAATAATAAATAAAATATTATAATTGAAGAATTCAAATTACAGTAGCTCACGATTCTCACATGTAGATTAAATCTAAATTCAAAGTGTACACCCTGAGGCCAAAAATCAAGAACGTCGTGCGGCTGCTGCTTTATTCAGGAAAGAGGATAATTAAATGCAAGCCTTTGTTTTCTTTTTTCTTTCTCTGACGGGGACTTATTTTTGGGTTGAGACCCGCCGAATATTTAAATTTACCCTTGTCCCGGATTTTAGATAAGATGTTCACCTAACATCTTCTTTGTCTTCTTGAGATATTAGATAAATGCAAAATAGGCAATCAAAGTCTTGGTCAAATCTTGGATAGGAATCTCTAACAATTACGAGAACTTTGACTGCTAAAGGATTTGGTCGATAATTCTAATTCACATCCTTCAATTTCATTCGAGTTTTGTATACAGCTCAAAAGTTTAATGGTAACAATAACTCAAATTATGTATGGCTTTTTGCCTCGATAACAAATTGCAGGCGAATTTCCATTTTTCCATATGAGATTACATTTTCTCTCTACTTATATTGCTATCCTTTTTCCACTCACGGCAGGGGTAAAATCATGTTGCTTGCACGGGAATTGGACGAGTATCTACCACAGTCAGTGGCCGAAGAAGAGTGGTAGTTCTTAAATTATTCTTGACTTGTGGTTAACCGTCTTTTAGGCTTAAGTTGTCACGTGTCTTCTTGGTAAAGAAAACGAAGACGAATGCAGGTATCGGTCAGTCAACACACCAATCAGATTTATATTCGAAAAAGATTCTGAAGTTCCATGCTTGACAAATATCCATCCTGAAAAGACTTGGACAACGTGGATCTCGAAAAATCCCCAAGGGGATAAGGGGCGAATTATTCAATCCACTCTCTCATTTATAAATTATTGACTTCTGAAATGCTTAAGAACGTATTCTCCACAATCTTTTATCGGTTGCATTATTCTACTTTATAATTTGGGGATAAGGATAATATAAATATCATAACCTTACTATTCGAGTGTCAAATTATTTAAAAATTATTTAACTTGAGTGTTATTGCAATTTGTGTGATCAGAAATCCAACAAGGCATTCATGTATTATAAATTAGCTGACTAGGCTTCTCGAAAAAAATTCAATCAGCAAAGGCTATGAGATACGATCTCATTTGGGCCCTATTTGTTACAAAGATATTAACAAAGGAAAACCAAAATAAGAAAAAGGAGGAGATTTGTTGCTCACCAAATCCTCTCTCTCTCTCTCTCTCTTCTTCTCTAGTGGTTAAGATATGGTTCCTCAATAGAGCTTAGTCATTTAACGTTAGTGTAAATTTGACGAAGGTAATTCACATAGCAATAAAGGGTTACAAGAAAAAAGAAAAAAGATTGAGCAGGTTCGGTGGAGAGCTTTTTACAACCGTGAACTAGGCAAAAATTTTAGACAAGATATTCATGCGAAGAGCTTCAAAAGGGGGGAAACATGATCGACAGAGAGAGCTAAATATTGTGAAAGCTAAAGAATGAAAGGTCAAAGAAAGACGAGGATCGGCAAAACAAAAAGGAAAAAATAGGGAAAAAAGGTAATAGTGGCCGAGGAGAGATCTAGGTGGGAGTAAGATGCTGGTAATTTTCCAATACACCCATCACGGCGTCGACGTCACCTTCAACTTCTTTGCGATTTGCAGGACTCTGGCGAGCACCATGGTGATTCATGCCCCGAACCCAATAATTTTCTTTGCGATTCATCCGAATCAAGCGCAACTTCTGGCGTCGCATTATTAGACTCGTCACCATCTCAATTTCACTGAAGCCGATTTGACCGGTCCCCATTTTGTTATTTGTAAGCTTGAACCTCTCCACTGCTCATCTCAACCTTGAACCTCTCCATTTCTCAAGCTTCTTGGGAGAGCATCCCCACTCTAGAATTTAGGGTTTTATTTTCAAAAGAATTTGAGGAACAAAAGGGCCAAAATGAAGGTTACCCATGTTAGAATCATGTTTCTTATAGAAAAGCTGCATCGCAATCAAAATTTAATTATACAAAGCCACGTAGCGATTTGTTGGAATAGACATCTAAATGAATGATTTTTCATTAATGTAGCATTTAAGTGATTGCGATACGATGTCCTTATTCTCTTTAAATTAAAATATATGTACTTTAGAATGAATAGGATGTCATAATCTTTCGAAATTGGCTGACGCGTCTATTTAAACTATAGGGGAATGGAGGAGATTTTTGCTTTTGGTGTTATGGCAATTGAAAAGGAATTGCAAATCTTATTATGAGCATGACAATCGGCTGGCCTCACCGGGCTTGGCCCAAGCCAAAAGGGCCAAGTGCATTTTTGGCGTGGGCTAGGCGACGACATATAACAACAGGACTTGACCCAGGATGACTAGGATCAATCCAAGGCCAACTAATATGGAAGAGTGTTACGATGTTTTTTGTCAATAGTTGTGTCAAAGCCATAATTATCCACCTATTAGTCACCTCAATGGTGCAAGAGGCGATGCATGTTTTAGACGAGGTCTGCCATCCGAGGTTGGGCGAAATGAAATGTAAAGATCCGACGAAAGTTCGGAGTCGATCAATCCAATGGAGAGGCAATCCAAAGGTGAAGGAAGGCCACCCTCCACCCGTGCCATGTCTAAGCTGCCGCCGTTGACTCCGCCGATCCCCGTCGCCGTTGAGCCAAGCCGAGATCCCCACACCCCTGTTTTTGGCTAGCAACCAAGTAGGAAGACTTGAGACAAGTAGAAGTTCATTGATCTATGTTTTGCTTGCTGTTATTATCTAGTGAAGTGCTGGTAGATGTGAGGAAATGAGGAATTCGGAGCTGCATGTTGATTTTGGACAAATAAGATGGAACTATATCAAGAAACTAAGTGGAAAAACAGAGTATGTTTTGATAGATTTCGTTTTTGAATTGAAATGAGAACTCAAGGATCTAGCTATGGTGGATTTTTGGAAGTGAAGAGGCTGTATTGTGGTGTAATACACTTGTAAACACTTGGCTGTGGATGTTGGATGCTGAGATTCAAAGAGTAGGAGTAGTTCTCTCTAGGACAGTAGACTGTTTTTGCAGAAGACAGTATGACCGTTAGTGATTTCATGATTTTTCTGTAATTATCTAGACAAAATTTGACTTCAAATACTTAATGAAAGTTGTAGGGCACATCTTTGGGAACAACATATCAAAAATTTAGAATAAATGAACAAGGTATGACTGACGAAACAATTTTTCCATGAAAATGCTAAAGCTGGAAGTTATTACAGCAATATAGAGATTTGATGAAGGATTTTTGGGACATCTTGTTATTGCATTTGCAAGTATTTTTGGAAAGTAAGATGTTAATTTTTGCCGTTGGATCCTCAGGTCAACGATGCCCGGGGAGTCGGGATGCCCAAAGGATCGAATGAGTCGATGCCTTGTGGATACCCAGTGGCCCTAAGTGGCTGAATGTCAAAGGTTTTTCCTCGGGAGCTTCGGGATGCCCGGTTGTATGCTAGTGGGTATATAAATCCGGAAGGCCGGGGTAACCATTCACATGGTGAGCCTCGGAGGTATTCCTTGTGATGCCAGGTGGGGAACGAGATGCCTGGAGGTGTGGTACACTCTGGATGCCCGGTGGCCCTAAGTGGCTAAATGCCGGAGGCTTTCGTGATGCCAAGGTGGATGCGAAATCCCAGAATGACACAAACATTGGTCCTCTGGGTGGATAAAACCGTTTGAATGATTAAATCTGATGATTATATTAAGTGTGAGTGTGGTCTAGTTATGGGACTAAATTGTATGGCATGAAATGGGATGTGTCATTACAGTTTGGCCCTATGATCAAGACTTGTATAACTGGATATGATGCATCTTGAGGGTTTCGAAATTGTACTTGCCTTTGCATTAAAGGATTTCATAATTTTGATGCATTCTTATCCTTTGATTACATGTTTTTGTCTATCTTGCATGAATCTGGATATTGATGGTACTGCGTGATATAGCTTAATGAATCTTTTACTGCTGAGTGGTTGTACTCACTCCGTTTGGGGACTAACATTTCAGATTAAAAGATGCCTCTATTGCCTGTCACTCACGGTACTTTTTACGGTGTCCCAGTCGATGTTGAGTGCACGTGTTCAGAGCACATTCATGTCGGGATTCGAGGATTGGTTTTCATCCAAGTACCAGTTCTAGTCATGTATGACGTCAGTTTACCTGATGGTCCCGTCGTTTAGGAGTTTCTGTTGATGCATCATGATGGGATCATGCTAAGGATGTTGCCGCCGCTACCAACCGATGGACCGGCTGGGTGTGATCGTGCGTGACGGGTAGCAGATGAAACTTTTTGGACTGCCGACACTGTCTTAAAGACTCATGTATAGAACTGTTGGGAAAGGAAAGAAAAAGAGAAGTCGGTTATCTTTTGGTATATAGCCGGGTATAGAAAACCACAGTAAATTTTGGTGTACCAACTAATGATGTCTATCAAGCTTATGTAAATGAAAGTGTTCGGCTTAACTTATAAAACTGTCTAGTGGATGTGCATCATTTCAAAAATTTTGGGATAGGGAGATGTGATTTTCACTTCCGCTATACATTCATAAACTGCGCAAGGACCAATCTAAAAGTTTATAAACCCCCAGGATTTATAGACCTTCAGGTCATGTAAGAGAGAGATAAGCGAATTGTGATGACCTAAACGGATTGGGGGTTGTTCGAGGGGTGCCACAATATATTATTATTATTATTTAAAAAACATTAAAAAAATTTAAATTTTTAAAAAAATGGAAAAGGTTTTAAAAGAAATTAGTTCATTTATATATGTATATATTTATTTTTTAAATAATTAAAAATTAAGAAATTAAAAGATTTCGAAAATCCCAAAAGGTGTAGGGTTTGGTTAGGAATAGTTATATTTTGCATTCTTAGGAGAATTAGACCTCTATTTGCTCGCATGATGATTATATCGTATGTTTAATTCGCATATCTAACTATGTTCAAATGCACATATTTAATTTTGCAGCAATTAGGATTTTGGCAGCTATGGTTGTTATTTTACTGACTGCGCACCCACATGATCACATCACATGTTAGTGATTAGATATAAAATCAATCCAAACTACCTGCAAGAAGAAAATATCATTTTGTTAAATTGAACAAGAATAGGTAGCGAAAGGGCATTAATTAGTTAATTAGTGTAATCAAGTCCCTGACCCCAGATTTTCTGGTTGCGTAGGAAGTGAGGTACACTTCCATGCTTCACTTGGTTTCTAGCCGACCCCAATAGTCTAATGGTGACTCCTTTTTGCGAAATTTTTAAGAATATCCTAATGTCACGTGGGGTATGGGCTTGGGAGAGCCCGTGCCTAATTATAAGTCTTAGGCCCATCCTTTAGGCAATATCCCTAAACATGTTCCTTCCCCCAGAGGGTAGGTTGTGACACCGATCAAGGTGACGAAATTGAGATCCTTTCTTAGTCTCACAAAGTAATTAGCGCTTCATCTGGGAATATTCAAGACTTACTATACCACTCACGGACATGCTAAAGAAAGAAAGGTCGTGGGAGTAGACGGATCGGTGTCAAAAGGGATTCAATCAATTGAAGCGAGCCATGACTGAAGAGCAGGTGCTTGTGTTGCCTAACCACGCCAAGCCATACGAGGTAGAAACCAATGCTTCCGATTTTGCTATCGGTGGTGTCCTTGTGTAAGAGGGGCATCCAGTTGCCTTCGAGTCTAAAAAATTAAACGATACTGAATGGCAATACACGGTCTAAGAGAAAGAGATGATTGCGGTGGTTCATTACCTTCATACATAGAGGCACTAGCTCTTGGGATCTCAATTCGTCGTAAGGATTGATAATGTGGACACAAGCTACTTCCTAACACAAAAGAAGATTAGCCCAAAGCAAGCTTGGTGGCAAGATTTCCTAGCCAAGTTCGACTACATACTGGAATAAAAGCTTGGAAAGTCCAACTCTGTGGTTGATGCATTGAGTTGAAAGCTAGAACTTGCCAGCATTGTCACGCCCCAAACCCCGGGCACACGCACATCCCTCGGCAGTTGATTAAAATTTACAATGTTCTTAGAAAGCGTCGCCGACCCATTCACTTTATGCACATGCGGAAGCGAAAATAAACATATACCCTGACAACCAACAAACACCAAGATAGTAGAAAGACATGCCAATACTTATTCACAGAACCCACTTTATATACAAATCGGGTCAACTCTGTAGATTATATACAAAAGGTCTGTCTCCAAAAGACACCACTAGACAACCTACACTCCAGACCCTTTTGCCTCGGGCTCCGGACTCTCCATCCTAGGGACTTGAAAATATTTAAACCACAACGGGGTGAGATAAAAATCTCAATGAGTCAAAACCCTAAATCTCGATTGGGACGAGAATTCACCTAGAGGCAACCTAAACACACATCATATAAGACTTACCTCGCCTCAGCACCTCCCTACACATTAGTACAGCTCATAAACATTTGCATACCACAAACATATTGAACAATTGGAACACTGCACATCAACCATCAAATACTCACAGGGGTCCTGATTATAAGGCCAAACTGTTATGACACGTCCCATTCCATGCCACACAATTTTGTCCCTTAATCAAGCATGGCTATTTCACTCATTCACACGTGTCCCAGTTGTTATGACCCTTCGGTCGTCCAACTCAACAGTTGGCAATCATCCGACATAACCGGGCGTCGTCTCGCCCCATCGAGCATGGCAACATCTACCACTAGACGGCATTCCTGAAGGAGCATCAGTCCGGCCTTTACCACGATCCAACATCCGTTGATGTGGGACATTCCATATAAGAGCATCATCCACCCAACTTTCATCGGGTGACGGGTTCTCAAAGCGATCACACGCACATCCAATCTCGGCCAAGGACATCTTGCTTTGCACTTAAATGGCTCAATTTCAAACAACGTACTTGGCCTATTTTCTTCATATTAAAAACACCCGGTAAAATATGTGTGCATGAACACACAACCAAATCGAATGGTAAAGCGTGATATTCTTCCATTTAAAAATTTCACAATTTGATATAGTACTTAAAATACTTTTTGGCATCCAAACCCAACATTCAGTATTTTTCTAATTAAATACTAAAAATCCATATTTTTGAAATAATAATTCAAAAATCAACACTCAGCATCCAATTGCGTAATCTAACACTCAATTGCACAAACCAATGCAATCAATTTAACATATAAATTCAACCATGAGAATCTGTGTAAAATTCTAAAAAATGGCTAATCCTTCACAAATTACGCTAATTATAAATAATTAAATAAATTGTGAGTAATTAAACTAAACCAACTTAATTAACCTAACTTTGTAGGCGCATCATCAACCGAGTTAACTCTTAGCTCCTATCATATAGCCAAAATACCAAAATCCTCTTTTTAAAATAAACTTAGTAACTCCTTTTTCTTTCGTTCAAACTCTCCGAAATAAATTCATACAGGGTCCCATATTTGAAATTAACCCACCAAAATTTACACGCACCTTGTATAAAACCTCATCGTTTTATTGAGCATGTAAAACTTGGCGTCCAAACCCGACACCATATTTCTTTTCTAATTTCTTTTCCAACCACCCTCTTTTGAAAGCAAACCTTAGTAACCCCCTTTTTTTTGTTCCAAACATTTATAAATAAATTCATAGGTGCTCACGTACTCAAAATTAATTTATCAAAATTTGCACGCACCTAATTTAAAACCTCATGGTTTCATTGAGGAAATAATTTTTGGTGTCCAGACCCGACACCTCATTTATTTTATATTTAATAGTCCACAAGGTCATGTTTTGCAATAACAATAAACAACCAACAAAGAGCAATCCACCTCATGATCTCACACCTAAGTTCTCAGCATGCCACAAGTCAACCACATCACTCAATACACCTTATTCAGCAAGCACAACATCAAGAACAACCACAAAACCATAACCGGTCCTAATTGACAGAAACCGGGTCACTTGCCTGTCTCCAAGTTTCAATCCAAAAACCTAATCAAACGAGCTCATAAAATTCTAAATTTTAAATATGTTCTAGATAACACTTAAAATAATATTTTTCATCCAGACATCTTGACCCAGATATTTCTATATTAAGAGCAGTAAATCGCTCAAATCGTTACAAAAATTGTGTCCATTTCCAGGAACTCTGTTTTCCAAAATCAGTTTGGTTCGAGATCCAAAACATGTTTGTTTTATCTGAAATTTGATTATGTTAAACTACAAGATGTGAGGAACAACTTTTATGAAGAAACTATTTGAAAATCGAACTCTAAGAGTTGATAACAATCATTGAAACACCAAAAGGTCACTGTTTCCAGCATAATCCGAGATCTTGTTTTGCAAATAACGAAACTAAAATCTCATTCTTTTAAATCCCTAAAATTCTAAGAAAAATCTATCTCATATCTGAAGATATCTAGAACATTTTTCAAGAAGAAATCAACCTCAAAATCGTAGCACATTTTTCCCCACAAAAATGGTAAACGACAAGTGTCTAGTAAACTGAATATGAAATTAAGCTAATCAACTTAGCACTCATCTAACCAGGCTAATTAACTCTAATCTAACTAATCTAATTAACACTAATCTAACCCCTAAGTGCAATTAACAACCTAATCAAGGATTAGGGAGTTAACTCACCGGATTATTGAGATAACGGGTCCACGGCGACGGCAACGTGAAGGCAACCAAGACCCTAGCCTACGGCATCTCCAACGGAGCTCAACTGGTGGAGGAAATGATCTAACAAGCCTTCAGCCAAGGCTGGTTGGTTTGACTTGGTAGCTTGGTGGCTGGAACGGGCGGGTGCTGTGTGGCACCCCTCGATGGCCCCCGATTCGATTAGGGTTGCCACAGTTCGCTTACCATTCACTTTTCCTAATAATATGTCACTCTGATACCATTTCAATTGCAACGGATCCATACAACCTAGGGGTTTACATTTTTTAGATTGGTCCCTTGCGCAATTTATAGACGAAAGCACATCCAACAACTTCCTTCTCTATATTTAGAAAATGATGCACACCTACTAACATTTATAGGTAAAAGCCGTACACTTTTATTCACTTAAACCATATGGATATCGTTCATCGGTACACCAAAATGCCATAGTTTTCTATACTTGGCTATAATTCAAAGGATGACCGACATCTCTTCCAACAGTCGTATACTTAAAGTCCATCGATCAATGTCGGTGTCCAAGAGTTTCTTCCTTTGCTATCCTCCTCCTCGCAGTCATATCCAACCACTTAATCCATCTACTAATCTGAAATGTTTATCCCCGAAAGAGTGAGTACAGCCACTCAGCAGGTAAAGGACCAATAAACCACTCAATGCATCATGCCACACAATCATCACAATCATAGCATCACATGACATTTAAGCATCCATGAAAAATTTACCTTGATATCATGCACATATCATCATACCTCATGTACATACATCATCATATAGTCATCACCATCATGTCATACACTTACCATCATCATTACCATGCATCCATGCACATATCACCATTGTATTACATGTACCATCATCATTACCATGCATCCATGCACTCATCATCATCATATCACATGTACCATCATCATTACCATGCATCCATGCACATATCATCATCATATCGCATGTACCATCATCATTACCATGCATCCATGCACACATCATCATCATATCGCATGTATCATCATCATTACCATGCATCCATGCACTCATCATCATCATATCACATGTACCATCATCAGTACCATGCATCCATGCACATATCAGCATCATATCACATGTACCATCATCATTACCATGCATCCATGCACATATCACCATCATATCACATGCATATACCATCATGCATATTTCAATTTCAATTTCTCAATTTCATCATTTTCATATTAGACTGCCATATTTCTCTTTCCTGGGACCAATGTTTGCATCCCACATTCATCACTTGCGCCCAATCCTGGCGTCGCGAGAGCCCTCCGGCACAATACCTGCCGGGCATCTGGCACCCCCACGCTCCGGGCATCTCATACCCCAACTGGCATCACGAGGACCCTCTGGCACAATACCTACCGGGCAACCAGCCATACCATTCTAGCCAGGCATCCTGACACTCCCGGGGCATCGTCGGCTCACACCTCCGACGGCCTTCTCACTTATCTCAATTCACATCTTCAATTATAGTTCAATTTTAACATGGCATGTGATGTGATGGCAATCAAGATCATTTTCATCCTTTGATTCATACATGCATCTCAAATCATCATCATACATGCAGCAAGACACAATCACTCATACAATACAATTCAGGGAGTCCATACAATTTAGAATAGTCCATTTATCATGCCTTTTTGAAGTTTACTAAATTCTTGTACCATTTTAGAAAAAATTTAAATTAAATATCCATATAATCCTCAAAAATCATGAAATCAGGACATGTGATAGACAAGACAGTAAGATAAAAATTTCATGAAGAACACATGCCCAAAAGAGTTTCACACAATAAGATATAGTTCACGCAAATACAGCATGTAATTTCGGATAGAAACAGAATGCGCAGATTTCGAAATAATTCAATTAAAATACACGAATGACCTTCGAAAATTATGAAATTTTACCAAGTTATAGCTAAGACACTAAAGTATATTTTTCGTGAAGACATCTAGGCCAGATTCGTTCTAGATAATTTTCTACAGACGTCCGAATCTCCTGTTTCTAGCACCGAAACGTCCAGTTTAGCTATCTCCAAAATATCGAGTTTTCACCTACTTATCATTCTTCGTTTCCTCTGAAACTTTGATATGTTTTTCCTCAAGCGTGTTCATCTACAAATTTTATTAAGGAATCTAAGTGAAATTTCCAAAGAATAGTCACCATATGGGTCCAAGATGTCTCCGGTGTCCAGTACCGTATTTCCAGATTTACCATCTTCAAGAGAAAGTCGATTCACTAGGCTACACTTGCTCATTTTACCTCAAATTTGAGTATGTTAGTATTTAGGATGTTATCTACAATTTTTATGAAGAAGTCAAAGGGAAATTCTCGTTAAAAAGCAACATGCAACCCACAAAACTACCAAAAGGTCAGCGAAGCAGTTCCAGATCTAGTGTCTTCGTAGGAAGAGGGTTTTACCCCTTAAATCTCAATCATTTTGTCCCAAAGTGTAGTATGTTATATTTTGAGATGTTTTATACTACTTTCGTGAAGGAGTCTAAGTCAAAATCTAACTCTAAACATGCATGAAAGCCTCCACAAGTTTCTGGGTCGGGCGGTATACACGAAATCAGCAAGCTTTTTCAAGAACAAGTCACACTCTAGCTTCGGTTTTGTCTACCCTAAACATCCAAGATCTACCACCAACAAATCACACATGCAAGACACACATGCAAGAGTAGAAATCGATCCTAACTTGCCTCTAAGATGAAGCGGACGACAGCACATGGACAGTACACCGGCGACAGACGGACGGCATGCGGGGGGACGAACGGCGAGCTCCTTCCTCTCCTCCCTCTCGGTTCCTCTCTCTCGCAACTCACTCTCTCTCTCTCTCTCTCTCTCTCTCTCACTTTTTGGTTGTATATATATTTGCATGCATTCTTATTTTGCATGGGGAACACTTGTCTCTAAGAAGGAGACAAGTGTCTCCTTTGCCGAAGACACTTGGAGGAAGCCATGTGGCTCCTCCTTCCCCCTACATGCATCAACATGGGCCGGGCTTATGGCCCACTTTAGGCCCATCTCACTTCGGTCTAAAGTCCAAACTTAAATGGCCCAAGTTTATTTTTAATAATACATCTTAATCCTCATTTAAATAAATACCTAATTGCATAATAAAATAGCCAAAAGAGTTTGTGACATTAATCCATCAAATCTATAAAGTGCATAGTCAAGAACAAAGTCTTCTTTATCAAATTGTCCTATGTCTAATTTAAATAGCCTATAGAAAAATATCAATAATAAGCCCATAATTCCTATACCACTTCAGGGCATTTGATTTTGATTTTGATTTATAGAAATCAATTAACATTTTCATAAGGGGTTCGGTCCAAGAGATAAAATATCTTGGTCGATGATGTAATTGTCCCTATGGCCATTCAAAGTCAAATATCGTTTCCCTCAAAATCAATATTTCTGGTTGAAATTCCCGGATGCCACAATTCTCCCCTCCTTAGAGAATTTCGTCCTCAAAATTAGACATTGCCTATGTCTCCTTAAACAAGTGAGGGTACCTTTCCTTCATCGCATTTTCACTCTCCCATGTGGCTTCCTCCACATCATGATATCGCCATAATATCTTAACCAATGGAATTCTCTTGGTCCTGAGAATTTGTTCCTTTCAATCCAGTACTTGCATAGGCTCCTCTATGTACCTCACTTCCTCATCCACTTTGATGGCTTCATGATCGAGTATGCGACCAGGGTCGGGCTGATACTTCCTCTAAAGTTAAGGATGCAAGCTCTTAACATGTCCTCTAATGCTTGGATCACTCTTTTCGTTTGTCCATCCATTTGTGGATGAAAAGCGATACTAAATGGGAACTTCGTCCCTAGGGCGGTTTGAAGACTTCGCCAAAGGTAGGAAGTAAATCTTGAGTCTCGATTCGATGTGACAATTACAGGAACACCATGTAAGCGTACTACTTGTCTTACACTTATATTAGCAAATTTATCCATCGGATAATCTACGCGAACTACTAGGAAATGGGTAGACTTAGTCAAGCGATCTACTATCACCTAGATAGAGTCGTGACCACTTAATGTCCTTGGCAATCCTTGCATAAAATCCATTGTTATATGGTCCCTTTTCCATTCTGGTATATCTAACGATCTCAATCTAACACACTACTTAGCTTAATTATTCCTATACCTTTGTCACCATCAATTCAAGCCTAGAACGATCAAAATCGACACCATTAACAACTCGTTTGCTTCTGTCCAACAAAGACATTCACTACGCTTTCACTGCAACATAGATTCAAGCCTAAAATATAATACCATTCATTTGGTTCAAATATCGATAGTCCACCAAGACTTATACAATTTAAAGATCGACAATCCACCAAAATAAAACTTGTCTAGTTTCCATCGAATATATCTCATGTCTCGTCCTAAAGGATGATCACTTAGACTAATCATTCATCAAATCCACAATTTGAACTTCCACCATTTCACCTTGGAAAAACTATAACCACAAATGATCATATTCACTAATTCCACCAAACCTTTTTCAAACTGAGATCATCACCTAAAATTAAATTTTGACCACTATCAATTAAACCTATTATTCTGACATATAAACCACAAATAATTTCATATCTCATATGACTACTCAAACTCATGACTTCCAAGATCAATCTATACATGCTAAATGCCTCCATGTAATGCATCAAGACTTCCAATGAAATCCTCAAATAGGAAGTCACTACTTAGCTCAAATGATCATAACTTAATCCTCAAATTCATAACTCACTCTTCATAATTCACTTCTTAAGCCTTGCTTGCAGCACTACGCTTAGATGCTATGCATGTTCTTCAAGTCCTTTAGAATATATCAAGATATCATCAAATGAAGACAATCACAATTTGATCCAAATGAGGCTTAAGTATCCTATTTATTAAATCCATGAATGCAGCTAAGGCATTCGTCAATCCAAATAGTATAACTAGGAACTCATAGTGTCCATAGCGAGTCCTAAATACGGTTTTAGGAATGTCTTCTTTCTTAATCCTTCGTTGATGGTATCCTTTCCTCAAGTCAATCTTGGAATAGACCGAACTTCCTTGCAGTTGGTCGAATATGTCATCAATTCTAGGTAATGAGTACTTACTCTTAACAATTACATGATTCAATTGCCTATAATTAATGTACAAACACATCAACTTGTCCTTCTTTTTCACAAATAAGGGTTCTACAAGCTTAACCATGCTTCC
Organism: Eucalyptus shirleyi; assembly: GCA_017140165.1. NCBI lineage: Eukaryota > Viridiplantae > Streptophyta > Magnoliopsida > Myrtales > Myrtaceae > Eucalyptus > Eucalyptus shirleyi. The sequence continues at coordinate 61,668 of JADGRX010000012.1, forward strand.
GCTGCGCTACTCTGATAGAATTATTTCAGAAACACTGCCCTCCTAGTTCAATTCATAGTTCAGTTCATTCTTGTTCCCTTTTGCCATTCTAGAAGCTTGCCAGGAGCCGCTCCTTGTTCAGGTCCTCTGACCTCGACGTCCACTCCCCGCCCTCATCAGACCGGACATTACAGGTACACCAGATTTTGCCTAGTTCGAACCCAAACTACACATCCATTGGAGGGTCTCGTTTAAGGATTAACTTACAGAGATATTATCCGCTTTGGCCTATCCCATTCTTAGCCTCATGGTTTTACCCTTAGCGCATGGGTAAGTACTATCTCAGGAGATCATTCATCCTAGTCCATTGCTTACGGAGCTAGTTCATTCCTATGATGACATCAAAGTCATACATAACTATCACTATTAAATCCATTTCTAGATCTCATTCCCCTAGGGTTATCTCACTCATCTCACATGCCAACGTAGATAACAACATATTTTTCAGCGATGTAGAAATACGAAGAGGCATATCTAGAGATTTGTTCCTACTCCTCACAATCATCTATATTTTTCGAACACAAATGAATGCGTGTCACTCATATCAAATAACGCATATACCTTCTTATCCCTCTATCGAAATCATACCTAAGATAACACTTTTGGAAGCTCTTGCTTCCTCTTGAGTGACTGCATACACCCTTCATTGTGGTGGTGGCCTCTATGGATTCCTTGGTGGATTTGGTTCAACAGTACTTTGTTGTACCTGTCGCACCAAGCTAACATTCGGCTACAACCTCTTTTGTGGACAATCTTTCTTAAAGTGTTCTATTTGCCCACATCAATTACATCTCAGTTGGCTATTACAAGGTCCTGGCCCATGCATCCCATCACACTTTCGACAAATATCAGGCTAATAGGGTGCCTTCCCAAAAGTCGAGCCACTCCAAGCTCTTCCAAAATTTCCAAAGTTACTCTTTTTCTTAGATTCCCAGGTCAGACCTTGACCAGGATAGGGTCTCTTACCCCTTCGAACATCATTAAAGGTCATCTGCCTCTTAGATTTTGATTGCTCCTCACTAACTCTTGCTCCACCAACTATGCCCTCTCATAAATCTCATTATAATCTTTTATATTCAGAGGCACTAGTTGTTTTCTAATATCAGTCCTTAATCCTTTTAGAAATTTCTTAGCCTTTTCCTCTCGATCCTCAACCAACCTAGGGCATACCTAGACAATTCAGAAAATTTTGCCTCATATTGGTCTATTGTCAGCTCCCTTTGTTCTAACTGAATAAATTCATAAATCTTCCTATCCTTAGCACAATCAGAGAAATGCTTCCTATTAAAAACTCTAACAAACTCTTCCCAGTTCACATTAGTACCTGGTGGAAAGATTGTATCATTCGAAGCTCTCCACCAAAACTTTGCATTTTCCTCCAGCTGGTACTCTTCTAAAACTATTTTCTCAGCCTCACTACAGTCCAACAACCGGAAAATCCATTCCATTCAATCGATCCAATGTTCTACCTCCTCAGGACTCCCCATTCCACTAAACTTAAGTGGCTTCAACTTTAGGAATTGTTCCACCAGTCCTTGAGGGCAGCGTTCCACTCCGGGTTGTTGCTGCGCTTGTCTATCCATCAGATTTCCAATATTAGCCAATGCCTACAGGATATCTTCCATCCGGGGTTCAGCCCTTGCAGCAGAGGCTTTAGCCCTCGATGGATGAGCACTTCCAGCTCGTACCATGATTTCCCTGCAGTTTTCTAGGCATTTGCCTCAAGAATAATTAGTAACTCGGTGTCACTAGTCAGATCATTAATTAAGGTTATTACGAAAGTCACGTAAGTAACATAGAATGTTGTTGACACACAAAAGCAACATCACACTAGTTACCAGGGATCTATGAGTGAATACTCATCATCCGTTGTTCAAAGTTAGTTAACCATTCAAGTTAGTATCCTATGGTGTGCATCATTCCATCCTCATTTCCATCTGAGGCACCTTATCACTCCAAATAGACCATGGCTCTGATACCAAAAAGCGTTGTGGCACCCCTCGACGGCCCCCGATTCGATTAAGGTCGCCACAGTTCGCTTACCATTCACTTTTCCTAATAACATGTCACTCTGATACCATTTCAATTGTAGCGGGTCCATACAACCTGGGGGTTTACATCTTTTAGATCGGGTCCCTTGTGCAATTTATATACGGAAGCACATCCAACAACTCCCTTCCCTATATTCAGAAAACGATGCACATCTACTAACATTTATAGGTAAAAGCCGTACACTTTTATTCACTTAAACCATATGGACATCGTTCATCGGAACACCAAAATGCCATACTTTTCTATACTTGGCTATACTTCAAAGGATGACCGACATCTCTTCCAACAGTCATATATTTAAAGTCCATCGATCAGTGTCGGTGTCCAAAAGTTCCTTCCTTTGCTATCCTCCTCCTCGCGGTCATATCCAACCACTCAATCCATCTACTAATCTGAAATGTTGGTCCCCGAAGGGGTGAATATAGCCACTCAACAGGTAAAGGACCAATAAACTACTCAATGCATCATGCCACGCAATCATCACAATCATAGCATCACATGACATTTAAGCATTCATGCACAATTTACCTTGATATCATGCACATATCATCATACCTCATGTACATACATCATCATATAGTCATCACCATCATGTCATACACTTATCATCATCATTACCATGCATCCATGCACATATCATCATCATATCGCATGTATCATCATCATTACCATGCATCAATGCACTCATCATCGTCATATCACATGTATCATCATCATTACCATGCATCCATGCACATATCATCATCATATGACATGTACCATCATCATTACCATGCATCCATGCACATATCACCATCATATCACATGCATATACCATCACGCATATTTCAATTTCAATTTCTCAATTTCATCCTTTCATATTGGACCGCCACATTTCTCTTTCCCGGGATCAATGTTTGCATCCCACATTCATCACTTGCGCCCAATCCTGGCGTCGCGAGAACCCTTCGGCACATACCTGCCGAGCATCTGGCACCCCCACGCTCTGGGCATCTCATACCCCAATTGGCATCACGAGGACCCTCTGGCACAATACCTGCCGGGCAACCGGCCATACCATTCTAGCCAGGCATCCCGACACTCCCGGGGCATCGTCGACTCACACCTCCGACGGCCTTCTCACTTATCTCAATTCACATCTTCAATTATAGTTCAATTTTAACATGGCATGTGATGTGATGGCAATCAAGATCATTTTCATTCTTTGATTCATACATGCATCTCAAATCATCATCATACATGTAGCAAGACACAATCACTCATACAATACAATTCAGGGAGTCCATACAATTTAGAATAGTCCATTTATCATGCCTTTTTGAAGTTTACTAAATTCCAGCTTGTACCATTTTAGAAAAAATTTAAATTAAATATCCATATAATCCTCAAAAATCATGAAATCAGGACATGTGATAGACAAGACAGTAAGATAAAAATTTCATGAAGAACACATGCCCAACAGAGTTTCACACAAGAAGATATAGTTCACGCAAATACAGCATGTAATTTCGGATAGAAACAGAATGCGCAGCTTTCGAAATAATTCGATTAAAATACCCGAATGACCTTCGAAAATTATGAAATTTTACCAGGTTATAGCTAAGACATAAAGTATATTTTTCATAGAGACATCTAGGCCAGATTCGTTCTAAATAATTTTCTACAGACGTCCGAATCTCCTGTTTCTAGCACCGAAACGTCCAGTTTAGCTATCTCCAAAATATCGAGTTTTCACCTACTTATCATTCTTCGTTTCCTCTGAAACTTTGATATGTTTTTCCTCAAGTGTTCGTCTACAACTTTTATTAAGGAATCTAAGTGAAATTTCCAAAGAATAGTCACCATATGGGTCCAGGATGTCTCCGGTGTCCAGTACCATATTTCCAGATTTACCATCTTCAAGAGAAAGTCGATTAACTAGGCTACACTTGCTCATTTTACCTCAAATTTGAGTATGTTAGTATTTAGTATGTTATCTACAATTTTTATGAAGAAGTCAAAGGGAAATTCTCGTTAAAAAGCAACATGCAATCCACAAAACTACCAAAAGGTCAGCGAAGCAGTTCCAGATCTAGTGTCTTCGTAGGAAGAGGGTTTTACCCCTTAAATCTCAATCATTTTGTCCCAAAGTGCAGTATGTTATATTTTGAGGTGTTTTATACAACTTTCGTGAAGGAGTCTAAGTCAAAATCTAACTCTAAACATGCATGAAAGCCTCCACAAGTTTCTGGGTCGGGCGGTATACACGAAATCAGCAAGCTTTTTCAAGAACAAGTCACATTCTAGCTTCGGTTTTGTCTACCCTAAACATCCGAGATCTACTATCAACAAATCACACATGCAAGACACACATACAAGAGTAGAAATCGATCCTAACTTGCCTCTAAGATGAAGTGGACGACAGCACATGGATGGTACACCGGCAACAGACGGACGGCGTGCGGGCGGACGAACGGCGAGCTCCTTCCTCTCCTCCCTCTCGGTTCCTCTCTCTCGCAACTCACTCACTCTCTCTCTCTCTCTCTCTCTCTCTCTCTCTCTCACTTTTTGGTTGTATAAATATTTGCATGCATTCTTATTTTGCATGGGGAACACTTGTCCCTAAGAAGGAGACAAGTGTCTCCTTTGCCGAAGACACTTGGAAGAAGCCATGAGGGTCCTCCTTCCCCCTACATGCATCGACATGGGCCGGGCTTATGGCCCACTTTAGGCCCATCTCACTTCGATCTAAAGTCCAAACTTAAATGGCCCAAGTTTATTTTTAATAATACATCTTAATCCTCATTTAAATAAATACCTAATTGCATAATAAAATGGCCAAAAGAGTTTTTGACATTAATCCATCAAATCTATAAAGTACATAGTCAAGAACAAAGTCTTCTTTATCAAATTGTCCTATGTCCAATTTAAATAGCCCATAAAAAAAATCGATAATAAGCCCATAATTCCTATACCACTTTAGGACATTTGATTTTGATTTTTATTTATAGAAATCAATTAAAATTCTCATAATCAATTAACATTTTCATAAGGGGTTCGGTCCAAAAGATAAAATATCGTGGCTGATGATGTAATTGTCCCTATGGCCATTCAAAGTCAAATATCGTTTCCCTCAAAATTAATATTTCGGGTTGAAATTCCCGGATGCCACATGCTGCTCGGTAGGTGGTGGTTCTGCTGGTGACCGGGCTGAGCTGGAGCGGTTACAGGTTGCTGGATGCTCGGCTGGACTTTGGACGGTGGGCTAGCTGTTGAAGATGAAGACGCTGGGTGGGGACTGATGGAGAATGGAGCGGTGATGGGTGATGATGGTGGATGGGATGACGTGAAGGAAGATGGGGGTGGCAGGTAGTTGAGCTGGCGTGAGGAGGGGCGAAGAAGAAACGTGGGATGGTGAAGTTGGGTGGTGCAGCAAGGAGGGTGAAGGAAAAAAATGAAGAAGAAGGGGCTGAAGCAATACGCGAGAGAAGGGCTAAGGAAATGGGATTTGTCTCTGCTGGTGGGGGACAAAAGGAACGCACGCACATAGAGATGGAGAGAAAAGAGTGGGAGAGAGAAGGGAGAACAAAAGTCAAAGCACTAGCCAACCAAAAACCTCTAGAAATATCTAAATACTCATTAACATGCCCCAAAAGTTTTCATGCATTATAGTCAAGTGTCCAACCAATGACCATTTAGCTCTAATTTTCTCAAAATAATCCAAATTAGGGGTAGAAAATCCCTATTTTTCCTCCATCTGAATTTCTTTTGTTTTTCTGTTTTGTCCGAAATTGATTTTTCTGCAAAATTCCGGACTCAATAGAATTTCTCCGAAAGATGAGATGACGTCCTAAAAATAAATCGTGACACGCTCGAATGTCCTATTCCCAAAACCGAATTCAATTTCGTGGTTAAAATCCATTGGACGCGATTTTAGCGCGGCCTAACCTACCGGGTAGCTTTTAGGGATTTTAGCGTGTTTGACCCATGGTTGATAAGTTTTTATCTATGTTTATGCATCTTCGACTTGTCGGTGACTCTCGGTTGTCGTAAAAATCGCAGGGTGTCAATTACGTGTCCCGAGTGCACTATCAATAGAAAATCGGGTTATAGCCGTTCGACGTAAATATCACAATCATGTGGAATCACCAACAATTCAATTTCGTGTTTCCATTGAATCGACTTATATCCGATCTCAACTCGATTATACAGTGTCATATTGACCCTTGCCGATTATTATGGTCAAGCAATCGATTTCCGATTGAATTCTCTAGTCTGTCGCGTTTATATCCTTAACGGCTTCAACTAATAGATTAGTTAACTCATGAGGGGCCAACTCAAAGTAAAATTACCAAAGGCGCGTCGACGAAATGCCCACTTCATATTATCGGGACAGGGTCAAATTTTAAGATGTCACAAGCATGATTAGTCAACCTGACTATCCAAGGATCGATTGCATCAAGGAGGGACTCAAGCACGACTGAACAGCTCAAGCCCTCCTTCAATATGTTCGAGAAGGCAAGACAAGGCGATCCTAGTGCAAGGATGATCTCCTCTACACCAAAGGACAGCGACTCTATGTGCCGCTCCATGGGAAACTTAGGAAGGAAGTTCTGCACAAGTGCCACGATTCTAAATGAGTGGGTCATTTAGGAATCCACTACACCATGGCACTCATTGAGGATCAATACTATTTGCCACGCATGGGAGATGACATCGAAGCCTATGTGCGGATATATTTTTTAGGTGCCAACAAGACAATATAGAGTAGCGGTCACCGGTGAGGCTCCTTGAACTATTGTCTATCCCGAAACGTCCATGGGAGAGTGTCTCCATGGACTTCAACGTTAACCTGCCAAAGTCAAGGTACACCCCATGTTCCGTGTGAGTATGCTAAAGCCTTTCCATGTAGATAAGGAAGACTCGGATCGAGGTGAATTGCAATGGGCACCTCTTAAAGCAAAAACCTCCTATGGTTGGGACGTTGAATGCATCATGGCAGACCGCATCATACGGAATAAGTATTGTTCGCCAAAGAAGGAATACCTCGTTTGATGGAAAGGTCATCTAGGAAGTGAAGCAAGTTGGGAATCATCCGAGGCTTTATGGCAGTTCAAGAAACACATCGATGCCTTCCATGCCATAAACGCGACAAGGGCATCGCCCGAATAAGTGAGGGAGATTGACACGGCCCGAAGACGAGAATGATCCAAGATCGTCCAAAATAAGGCCGTGTCCAACATAAGGGCCAGCCCATGATCGATACGTGAATAACCCACGATCAACACATGATTGGCCCATGTGCAATATGGACGAAAGACACACGATCGGCCTATGCGCAATATAGACAAAAGCCCACCCTCGCCAGTGTCATTCACCTACTTTATGTTAGGTGACCCTACCCTTGCTTCTGACACATGCCCTTAGGCTTTCCCAAATCTAGAGCCATTGAGTGGCCTAATGTATAAACTTGTAATGATGATATATATTCAAACACCGCTGTTGGATCGGAGGGAGGATCAATGGTTGAGATGAGGACCGAATTTGTATAAATAGGGGACCCTCCCCCTCATTGTGTTTAGCTCGTTCATAAGCAAATACACTTGCCTCTTTGTTCATACAACTCTTGAGTTCGAGCGTATGTGTGAAGCTGACTTGGGATTAAATCGTAAGGCCACATGGGTGTGTGATCGTTCAAAATCGACTAACCCATGACATATGCATGAACGCCTTACCGATAGAAAAAAGACAAATTTGAAGGGGGGGGGGAGAGGGAGGGATTGAGGTACGGATTAACTTCCTCGTATCCATCTCGGGGTCTGTTGCCAGTTTTAAAGCCTAACACGAAGGAATCGTTAACATGTCCCATCCCATGATCAGAGCCAGACACGAAGGAACCATTATTATCGTATGCAATTCCGATGGCCCGAATTGCTTCGTGGTAACTGAAACGAAATCCCCTTACGTCAGTGTGCACTCCATCATCCCATGGAATCCTGCCAGACCCTCCAAAGGGTCCAACAGTTTTGAAAGGACACATGCGCGGTATGGGCTCCACAATCACTTCTATGGATTTGAAAGTCCCGGAGTTAGGGTCCTGACTTCCATAAAAGCCGGTGATTCTGCTTCCGTTCGATGCATACCAAAAGTATTTCCCGTCCTCCTTGCCATAGGGACCATATATTTCTTTATTACTGTGGAATGTGAGTGACTGAATAGCATCTTTTTGCACATAAACAAAGATCGATGTCAAGTAGTCTCGTGGATAATCAAATGTAACCTGCGTAATCTCAAAAGTATATCTTAAAATTGGATGTGCAATGTAAACAAGACCTATGTTGACACCTAAATTTTAATTAGGTTATTAATTTGGCCTTAGTTTCTTTACTTATGTATTTTTCCTTTTTTCGGATAATAAACAAAACAAATAACAGAAACAACAAAAAAATAAGTAAAAAGAAGAGAAAGCTAGCCCCTCCCCTCTTTTTATTTTCCACGCGGGCCCAGGCCCAGCCCTCTTTTTCTTGAGTTTTGGCCCCCCCTCTCTTCTTCTTCCTCCTGTCTTCTTCTACTTCTTCATTCACCTCTGCATCTCATGCGCAGTGGCCGGCGACGCGCTCAAGGGCAGCCTACAGCAGAGAGGCATGGAGGTAGGCCGCCAAAGGAGAGGACGATGCGCATGCGCCTTCAATGCGCGCCTTTAATGCTAAGATGAGACGCCGGTTCGGCCGCGGGAGTCCGGTCGGCAAGCCAAAGACCGGCGGCCAAGTCCCTCCGTCGACCGGACCTCCTTGCCTATAAATAGGATGGCACAATCTCCGTTGAGGGGCATCGTAAGCTTGGAAACCTTCCCCTAAGAGACTTCAGGGGGAGACCGAAGAGCGAGCGAGAGAGGAGGCGGGTCGTGAGCTTAAACGATCTCCCCCTGAGAGACATTGGGGGAGGCCGCCGGCAAGCGAACCTATAGAGAGGGAGGCAGATCAAGTCGCAGCCCCTGGACACCCCACTGAGAGACTTCAGGGGGGTCCGAGGACTCGCGGCTGCGAATCCAAGCCTCGGCGGAGGAGGAAGTAAAGAGAGAGAGAGAGAGAGAGAGAGAGAGAGAAGCTAAAGGGGAAAGGGGGTTCGCGTGGGTATCGCCGCCGTCACCGCCCTCGTCGCGCCATTGCTAGGTAGAGTGCTGTCGCCGTCATCGTCGTCGTTGCCATTTCCCTCTCTGTAGCCCAGCCTTTGCTGCCATCATGGTCGTCGTTGCCATTTCCCTCTCTGTAGCCCAGCCTTCGCTGCCGTCATGGTCGTCGTTGCCATTTCCCTCTCTGTAGCCCAGCCTTCGCTACCGTCGCCGTCGTCATTGCTGCTGCGCATCAGCCCTCTCCCCCCTCGGTGTCGCGATTCAGAAACCCTAGAGTTCCCAATTTTCTAGGTCGCGGCCTCGGGTCGTTGGGTTGGATCCAAGTCGGGAACCGGGTAGGGATTTCGTGATTTCGGGGGCGGCGAGAGACGTGTCGTGGGCCAGAGCCAGGTCGGGTAGGGTTTCGTCGTGGGAGCGGGTTGTCGGGTCAGGGTCGTCGGGCCAGGTCAGGCGTCTCCAAACGCTCGGCCACGAAGCCGCTTCAATAAAAAAAATTACAAAAAAATCCGAGTCGGAACCGCAACGCAGGCCCGTCCACATTCGGGTCGCCGGCCTGAGTCGGACCCAACCCGTGGACCCTACTCGGGTCGGCCTTTTTTAAAATTTTATTTTAAATAATATTTTAAATAAAAAATATTAAAAAATATTCCATATTTTCCAAAAAAATGCCAAAAAGCCCAAAAAAAGCCAAAAATTCATGAAAAAGCCAAAAAAATTCAGAAAAAAACCAAAAAAACCAAAAAAAAAATCCCTTTTATGTCCTAAAAATTAGAAAAAGACTCAAAAATATTTTTCCTCCCAAAAATGCATGGAAAATCCCTCAAAAATCCAAAAAGCCTTATGGTTTAAACAAGATTAGGTACTGAAAGGGCATTAATGATTAACTAGTGTAATCAAGTCCCTGATCTTAATTTCTCTGGTTACGCAGGAGCGAGTATTTCTCCCAATATTTTGCTTGGGTTTCTAATTGACCTACCCCAAAATTGATTAGTGGCGACTCTGTTTTAAAAATTAACTTACAGGTTAAAAACTTGAATCATTAAATTGCGAATTGGTGGACTTGGGACAGTCTGGGCCAAACTAAATTTAGCCGAGCCATTAGCCTCCTTTAGGCGCCCGCCCTTGATCGCGGGCGCCAAAAAAAGAGAGGTCGCGACAGCTTGGCGACACCACTGGGGAGATTTGAGGACTTAGGCCGTTTTATCTTGTTTAAGCACTTTACTGACTTGTTTTTGTTCTTTTTTTTTTTTTTATGCAGTTCAGTACCTTAAAGGTTTATTTTAATTTTGGATTTTTTTGTGATTATAAATTGCTACGCATGCTTTAAATGTTTAAGCACTACACGTGGCACACACAACCCGGCCACCAGACCTGGGCCGCCATAGGATATCTAGGATGGTATTAAGAAAGATACGACCTCGAACGAGAGACTGCGATGTAGAGGTTGCCTTTCTTTTCCCCGAATTTCTTAGCCGAGGTTAGGAGGGTATACTGATGACGCAAGACAGCGACGGGTGGATATCCTTTTAATTTCAACAAACCTTCTCAGTTAGAAATTGAGCTGCACATATCATGCGCATGTCTATGTGATTGCCATCAATTTTCTCGTGTGAAGTAAGCTTTTATTTCGTGTACTTTGCAATTTACTTACCTTCCTGTATATATTGAGTAGTCCATGATTAGTGTAGGATTTAATATCACGGTCATAAAGTTTTTTTTTTAAGTTAAAAAATTGCAAAAAAATTACTTTCAGTTGATGTTTTTATTCTCAAGCATGTTACAAAATTCTTTTCCGCACTAATTTTCATTTGCCTCAAAAAAGTGGATAGAAATCTTTTTCAAAATTTGTTGCAACTCATGCTTTCTTCGCCTTTCAAATTGAATATCTTTTTAGCTCATGTTAACATGTCACGTGCCCTTTTTCAATCCATGTTTAGGAAATCCTCTACCTTTTTCATGAATAAACAAAAATAGTAGGATTAGGTCGTCATCATGGACTGACTCCCTATCTACGCCTTGTCTTCACACATGCTTGTTTATTCATGACCAGGTCATCACGGAACATCAACGTTCACCAGTCCAGACTCGCTCAAAAGCAAGAGCAAGAATGGCTGAAGAAAATGTACCAAGCCGTATTACGGTCGTAGAAAGTGAAATGAAACAAGTCTTCAATGTGCTTCAACAACTTTCAAAGCAGATAGATTCCATCCAGGGGAAACTCACTCCTGCCCCGGCCTCAATCGAGGTATTATTGCCACAATCATCTACCAGGGGTGATCAAGGTGGAGATGCTGACGATAATGTACCTGAATTGGAGGATGATCCACACCCAACCTCAATTGAGAAAGCTAAGCCAGACAGTTTGTCTAAAACTGAGCATGACAAACGTCTCAAAAAGCTTGAGGAGAGACTGAAACAACTACAAGGCCTCCAAGATCCTACTTTGACGGACCTCGCCATTTATTCCAACGTCAAAATGCCGAAAAAATTAAAAATGCTTGAGTTTGAGAAGTATGATGGCACGACTTGCTTGAGGGCTCATTTGCAAATGTACTTGGTTCGAATGACCCAATACGTTAATAATGCACCATTAATGATCCAGTTGTTCCAATCAAGTCTAGTAGGCGCGGCCCTAAGGTGGTACATCACGAAGAACATGAACCTCCTTGAAACATGGAGCGAAGTGAGTGAGGCATTCCTCAAACAGTATAAGTTCATAATGGACATTACCCCTTCTCGTGAGGATCTTGAACATACCGAAAAGAAAAAGCATGAATCGTTCAAAGAATATACTATTAGATGGAGGAACCTGGCCGCCCAAATTAGTCCTGAACCAACTGATTTCGAAATGAGAAAAATATTTATCAAAACCCTCCCTTACGAGTACCGCAATCGAATGGTAACCACGATCGCTGAATCGTTTAATCAACTCATTCCAGTAGGGGAGCAAATCGAGATAGGGTTGAAGGATGGTTGGTTCACTGAACTTGCACCCACGGGCAAGTTCAACATGAAGAAAGATAAAGAATCCCTAGTAGATGTCAATGCGATCTATAATCATTCTCCAACAATTCAGACAAGTGCAAGATAGCAGCAGACCACCAACTGTCAACCGCCCCAACACTATAACAACAGGAGACAATTCACTTCACTTCCCAGATCTCCATCACAAGTTTTGGCAATCCTCCGGAATAAGAACCTCCTCTTGACTGAGCTAAAGCAACCAAACACCGAAAGCTTCTCTAGCTATGACCCGTCCAAAAAATGCGACTATCACATGGGAGAAGTGGTGCACTCGACTGATGAGTGCTTCGCCCTCAAAAGTCGAATCCAGAACCTGTTACACAATAAAGCTTTCTCATTCCAGAGCAATTCGCTCCTTGATCACACCGACAGAGTAAATGCGGTATTTAGTTCTGAAGACAGTTAGAGCAGAAATGTCAAAGCACATACCGCTGACATTCATCAAGGGGTGGTGAAGGCTGGGTATTATTCAGGCAATGAAGTGCCACCCTTAGCAACAGAGAAAGAAGGGCCAGATGAAATGACCACCATGTTTGGAGACCTTTTCATGGACACCATCAATGAAGGACCGTAAGGGGAAATGGGTGCAGGCCCGCTCTAGTAGAACCCTTTTTAATTTCCTTTCGTATTCCCCTACGTGGGAACTTGTACATCTTTCTTAAGTCTGGCTTGTTTTTATTTTCAACATCAGTTCCACTTGACGAACTAACTTTTGAAAACATTTTTCCAAAATGTAAATCCACCTATTAAATAAAGTTGAAAATGTTTTGAGAGCATGAGGCGGCATCCCAAACCAGCCCGGTGATGCTATCCAACCATGAAAAAATTATCATTCAAGAAGAATACTGAGAGCTCGGCTTCCTCATGCTTTCGTCCCCCCAAAGATATATACTTTTGAAAACAAAAAATGTTTTATTGCCAAAAGCTTTTGTCAAAACAAGATTATTAAATCATGTTTGTCTTTCTAACTTACTCACTATCATTCCCATCTCCTCTGACTTAGTGTGACAGGGGGCATTTGAAGCTGGCACATCATGTGAACTTGCCGAATTCAAAGACACTCTTCGAGCAAGGCAGTGGGGCAAACAGAAAAGATCATCCCACTTCGAAGAAGGTAAGTTTTATCCTTTGAATATAATTTTGAAAATGATGTCCTCTCTCTTCTATTTACAGGAAACGAAAGATAGGACGTAATAGGTACAATTATGTGGTTGAAATCAAGCCGTCTCCAAGAGCTCTATACACTCCACCTCGCTCCTACCCAACTCCTTCTCAAGTCGGAGCAATATCTTTTCCCCACAACGTGCCTGAGCAACTAGATGCGGTGGTTTCATCAATGGGATTTCTAGCTTTGACAAGCCAAGAAGCACAGAAAATGATTTTCTTCTCTTGAATTGGCTACTATCAACAGGGAGAAAATCTAGACAACGCATGCTATCCCAAGAAGTGATTGCCATCAGAGAATTGGAGAATTCCACAGAAGGAAGGCGTTACGAATCATCAATCGTGTACACAGGACCACAAATGAGGAGGGCCAATCAAAAGAAATGTCGAATTGTGTCAAGACGAAAAGGCTGTCATCAACATACATAGATCCCTAGGAGTTAACAAATACAAACTCCGAGGAAGGGTAATTCGGTATCGTTTCCAATACTCCCGCTCTTTGAACTCGCTTTTGACATGTTTTCCCTATCGGCATGAAGCATCGAGATTCAAGAGCCAAACTTGATGGTTAGGTTTGGCAAATCAATATTGGCCAAACTAGTACGTGGAAATGACCCACATCAAATTCACCTGGCTTCGTGTAAAAAGACATGTCATCTGGGAACCAATTTAGAGAATAATTGACCTAACGAAGCAAGGGACATAGGACTTCGTGTCCCCCTCTCACTTCAAGTTCACCCAATCATCTGCAAACTAGTGAAGGGTAAAGTTGTATCGCTTCGAGTTATTCAACTCTTGAAAGAGTTCATGATTAACACATTCCCTCTTGTTTGTTGCAAGATCACCTGACTGTCAAAAGCAAGGATAACAAATCAATGAGAAGCATGTCTTGTTTGTTGCAGGATCACCTGACTGTCAAAAACAAGGATAACAAATCAATGAGAGGCATGACAAACTCTCCTAAACGAAATGGCATCCTGAGTAATCGCCAAAGCAAATGATAGAAAATCTTCAAGCCTCAACTCACATTTGATTTTGGCCAGACTAATTGATCTACTTGTACATCTTCTCTTCTACAGGGGCAAAAGCAGAGATGCCCGATCAGATTCCCATTTCTTGGCTGATCATTCATGTGTCATATCCCTAATAAATAGGGACAACCATCGACACCCCTTTGTGAATAACCCTTTTGATGTTCAAAATTTAACAATACTATTATGTTGACCCTTAAAGCTACCAACAAGGTCTTTTTGAGCCAAAACCATTCATTTGTTTTAAGAGTACAAACTCTCTCTTGTTTAAAATGTTGCATGCATTTTCCAAATGGATTTTTGCATGATGATTTTGTCTATCTAGATCACTGATTTTACTAAGGATTATTAGAATAGACAGCTAAGTGAAGAATACAAGATTGATTGAGCATGCTGGATGAGGCGCGTCAGAATGATGACAGGCAAGCTATATCCTACACACAGTCCCCCATCTATACATTTGTGAGGTGAGTGCAGAAGATTCCATGGCTACAGGGTAAAGAGTTCTCTCGCGAATGGTACGATAACCAAAATAGTGAGAGGCATTTCATTGCTCACCCCTTTGAGCTCCTTACACTGGTGAAGCTTCTCTCATATCCTTGTCAAGAACCACCCCACACTAGGGCAATTCAGAAGCAAAGCAGCATCACAAGGTGAGAAGAGGGATAGAAATTTTCTTACTTGCACTTGCATCAATCTTCGGGTGTCTTTATCGCATATGAACACGTATTAATTTAAGTGCCTTAGAATGACGAAGAGCAATTCTTTCTCTATGCACTTGTATTCATTGTAAAATTCAATTGAGTCTGTAATTTCACCTTCATGTGGAGGCAAAACAGAAGTTACTACCATTTAAGCAGCATAGCTCGAAGTGCTAGCTGAAGACGAAGACTCAAGAGTCTAACAACAGTGTCGTGATTGAACTTGCCTAGGCTAGTTCCTTTAACAACAAAAAAGAAAAAATAGGGGCATAAAAAAGTAGTGTACCTGGCAAAAGCAAGGTCAATGCCCATGAATGAAGAACTGGAATAAAAAAATAGGGGCATAAAAAAGTAGTGTGCCTGGTAAAAGTAAGGCCAATGCCCTCCAGTCAAAAATACAGCCAAGAAAAAGTTGTTGTTCAATTGATAGAGCCTCCATTTGATAGTGAGAAGAAAGACTGATGACAAATGCCAAGGCAATCACCAGCTCTCACCCCTTTACACATGAGCCAAGTCTACGTTGCAACCCATTATAAAAGTCTCTTCAGACTAGGGCACTTCAATTAACGTAAGATTTCATATGTTTAAAAGCATCGCTCGAAGAAGTACGAGCAAGATTATTCTATCTCTTTTCGCAGGATATTTGACTGATAAACCCGGAGATGATCATGCAACATTTCGTCCATCGGCTTCGACCTCAATGGTCCCCTTTGATGAGCTACTAACCAAGATTTCATCATAGTTTCAACAAAGACCTCTCATATTGGTAAAGTCGTATCGTTTGCGAGAATACTCAGACCCTTGCTGACATGATGACAGTGAGATAGTGTGGTCCTTATAAATCCTGCATTAATGATTAGGATAGCCTTTTCCATGAAGGTGAACGAAGAGTCCTTTCAGACCGAAAGCCCCTCACCTGACATGATCAAGACATCTACATTATAAATGAAGGTTGTCTTTCAAAATCTTCCCTAGTGGAATCCAGATGATGCAAAATTGACAAAATTGTCATGCATGAATCCCATTTTGAACTCATGAATTTACAGCATATACAATCATGTGTGCATATTGTGCAAATAGCAGACATACTCTCAGAGATCAGAGATATTGCCAGGTAAGTATATCCTTATCCCCATTTGTCTTAAAGTACTTACCACTTTCCAGGTACTCTCTTTTTGACACTTGACCTGTCCAAGTTATGTTCAGAGTATTGATACTTGCGACTGTCCAGGTATCCCTTTGTCTTTAGGTACCTCCCACTGTCTAGGTACCCTCTTATCTACACTTGACTTGTTTGAGTTGTCTTCATAGCTAAGATGCTTGCAACTGACCAAGTATCCCACTACCTTTGAGTGCCTTTCATTGTCTAGGTACTCCATTTCCGTGACACTCAACCTACTCGAGGTGTCCTTAAATAATATTAGTAGCTGTTCAAGCACTCCACTGCGCTGTGCACCTACAATTACCCAGTTACCCAGGTGTTTCAGCCCTTTTGAGTGCCTGCAGCCATCTAGGTAAGCCTTGTGCTATATTCAAGTTTATTTACCAGGAGGTGGGAGACCTTTACGAATATCCAAGGTATGTCCTTGATATTCCCATTACTAGGAGGTGAGAGACCTTCACGAATATCCAAGGTACGCCCTCAATATTCTCATTTACCAGGAGGTGAGAGACCTTTATGAATATCTCAGGTATGTCCTCGATATTCCCAATTACCAGGAGGTGAGAGACCTTCATGAATATCCAAGGTATGTCCTCGATATTTCCATTTACCAGGAGGTGAGAGACCTTCACGAATATCTAAGGTACATCCTCGATATTCCCAATTACTAGGTGGTAAGAGACTTCATGAATATCCCAGGTACGTCCACGATATTCCCAATTACCAGGAGGTGAGAGACCTTCATGAATATCCCAGGTACGTCCTCGATATTCCCAATTACCAGGAGGTGAGAGACCTTCACGAATATCCAAGGTATGTCCTCGATATTCCCATTTACTAGGGGGTGAGAGACCTTCACGAATATTCAAGGTATGTCCTCAATATTCCCAATTACTAGGAGGTGAGAGACCTTCATGAATATCCCAGGTATGTCCTCGATATTCCCAATTATTAGGAGGTGAGAGACCTTCATGAATATTCCAGGTACGTCCTTGATATTCCCAATTACCAAGAGGTGAGAGACCTTCATGAATATCCCAGGTACATCATTGATATTCCCAATTACCAGGAGGTGAGAGACCTTCATGAATATCCCAGGTACGTCCTCGATATTCCTAATTACCAGGAGATGAGAGACCTTCATAAATATCCAAGGTACGTCCTTGATATTCCCAATTACAAGGAGGTGAGAGACCTTCATGAATATCCTAGATATGTCCTCGATATTCCAACTACCAAGAGATGAGAGACCTTCACGAATATGCGAGACCCATCCTCGATATTTTCACGAATATCTCAGGTACCCCTTTGATACTTGTGATCATCCAGGTATCCTCCAAGAGTTTGTACTTGTGATCATCCAAGTACCCCTTCGATATTTGTGAACATCCAGGTATCCTCCAAGAGTTTGTACTTGTGATCATCCAAGTATTATCTCCCAACAAACAGATGCCCTGAGAAAGGTCAGCGCATCTCTTGTCAAGACGACCAAAGAAAGGTTCGGGTCCTAGACAAACCATTTATTGCTCTAACAGGCGATCGAAGAAAAGTTTGGGTCTTTGGAAGGCAATTCCCCATCAAGGTGACTGAAGAAAGGTTCGGGTCCTAGACAAACCATTTATTGCTCTAACTAGTGATTGAAGAAAGGTTTGGGTCCTAAGAAGGAAATTTCCCATCAAGGCGACCGAAGAAAGGTCCGGGTCCTAGACAAACCACTTATTGCTCCAATAGGCGACCGAAGAATGGTTCGGGTCCTGGAGAAGCAATCTTCTCATACAACAGGTAAGATGACACCTTGATACTTGCCAAAACTTGGGGTTCACACCCTATGTCACTCACTCCCAGTAAGTAACTACAGGTATCTTCTTATCAGTCTTACTATGTGTAATGTTATATTACTCATTTTCTGCATAGGACACTAGGTCCCAAATAAGATATAATCTATTGCATATGTCAAGACAAAATTTATGTATCAAGTTTGTCTTTGAATGCAACCTCTGCGAACTCACCTTCAAAGAGGGCCAGCTGTTGACACCTAAATTTTAATTAGGTTATTAATTTGGCCTTAGTTTCTTTATTTATGTATTTTTCCTTTTTTCGGATAATAAACAAAACAAATAACAAAAACAACAAAAAAAATAAGTAAAAAGAAGAGAAAGCTAGCCCCTCCCCTCTTTTTCTTTTCCACGCGGGCCCAGGGCCCAGCCCTCTTTTTCTTGAGTTTTGGCCCGGCCCCCCCTCTCTTCTTCTTCCACCTGTCTTCTTCTTCTTCTTCATTCGCCTCTGCATCTCATGTGCAGTGGCTGGGGATGCGCTCAAGGGCAGCCTACAACAGAGAGGCGTGGAGGTAGGCCGCAAAAGGAGAGGACAACGCGCATGCCCCTTCAATGTGCACCTTTAATGCTGAGATGAGACGCCGGTTCGGCCGCGGGAGTCCGGTCAGCAAGCCAAAGACCGGCGGCCGAGTCCCTTCGTCGACCGGACCTCCTCGCCTATAAATAGGAGGGCACAATCTCCGTTGAGGGGCATCGCAAGCTTGGAAACCTTCCCCTGAGAGACCTTAGGGGGAGATCGAAGAGCGAGCGAGAGAGGAGGCAGGTCGTGAGCTTAAACAACCTCCCACCAAGAGACATCGGGGGAGGCCGCCGGCAAGCGAACATGCAGAGAGGGAGGCAGATCGAGTCGTAGCCCCTGGACACCCCACTAAGAGACTTCAGGGGGGTCCGAGGACTCGCCGCCGCGGATCCAAGCCTCACCGAAGGAGGAAGTAGAGAGAGAGAGAGAGAGAGAGAGAGAGAGAGAGAGAGAGGCTAAAGGGGAAAGGGGGTTCGCGTGGGTATCGCCGCCATCGCCGCCGCCGTCGCGCCGTTGCCAGGTAGAGTGCTGTCGCCGTCATCGTCATCGTCATCGTCATCGTCGCCATTTCCCTGTTTGTAGCCCAGCCTTCGTTGCCGTCGCCGCCGTCGCTGCTGCGCGTCAGCCCTCCCCCCCCTCGGCGCCACTTTTTAGAAACCCTAGGGTTCTCGATTTTCT
Organism: Eucalyptus shirleyi; assembly: GCA_017140165.1. Classification (NCBI taxonomy): domain Eukaryota; kingdom Viridiplantae; phylum Streptophyta; class Magnoliopsida; order Myrtales; family Myrtaceae; genus Eucalyptus; species Eucalyptus shirleyi. The sequence goes on from JADGRX010000012.1 coordinate 80,985, forward strand.
GGGTTGCGGCCCTGGGTCGTTGGGTCGGATCCAGGTCGGCAAACGGGTAGGGATTCCAAGATTTCGGGGGCGGTGGGAGACGAGTCGCGAGCCAAAGCCGGGTCAAGTAGGGTCTTGCCATGGGAGCAAGTTGTCGGGTCAGGGTCGTCAAGCCGGGCCGGGCGTCTCCAAACGCTTGGCCACAACGCCATTTCAATAAATAAAAAAAGACAAAAAAATCTGAGTCGGGCCCGTGTTGCGGGCCCGTTCGCGTTCGGGTCGCCGGCCCGGGTCGGACCCAACCCGCGGACTCGGCCGGTCGGCCATTTTTTAAAATTTTATTTTAAATAATATTTTAAATAAATAATATTTAAATTTTTTTTATTTTCTGAAAAATAAAAAAATCATAAATATTCCATATTTTCCAAAAAAATGCCAAAAATCCAAAAAAAGCCAAAAATTCATGAAAAAGCCAAAAAAATTCAGAAAAACCAAAAATACTTGTATTTTTCCAAAAATACCAAAAAATCTCTTTTATGTCCTAAAAATTAGAAACAGAGACTCAAAAATATTTTTACTCCCAAAAATGCATGGAAAATCCCTCAAAAATCCAAAAAGCTTTATGGTTTAAATAAGATTAGGTACCAAAAGGGCATTAGAGATTAACTAGTGTAATTAAGTCTCCGATCTTAATTTCTCTGGTTACGCAGGAGCGAGTATTTCTCCCGATATTTCGCTTGGATTTCTAATCGACGTACCCCAAAATTCATTAGTGGCGACTCCGTTTTAAAAATTAACTTACATGTTAAAAACTTGAACCATTAAGTTACGAATTGGTGGACTTGGAACAGTCCGGGCATAACTAAATTCAGCCGAGCCATTAGCCTCCTTTAGGCACCCGCCCCTGATCGAGGGTGCCGAAAAAAGAGAGGTCACGACAACCTATCAGTCGATACTAGTTTACTAAATCACGTGACCGGACACATATCAAGATCGTCTTGACTGATGAGATAAACGTAAGAGGGAAAAAAGACACTAACATGGTCGGTCTTGGGTTCCTCTCCTTTGGCGCAGCGTCCTTTCCTAACTAGGTAACTTGCGTCACCACCTTCCTTGCACACAAACTTAATGGAATGGATATGAATGCAGTGCTTTACCTCGATTTTCCTCACACCTTTGATGTTTACATATTCCCGAGTATCTTCACTTGAGCCTCCAAATGGCCCGCTTGATTTAATTGAGTAGAGATGTGGGATCTGTTCAAAATATGCTCCAATTGCTTCGAGACTTTTACCACTCCTCCCATAAAATCCAACAATTTTGCCACCCGTCGCAGGAGATGAGAAGTGTATTCCCTCTTCCCGACCAATATGTTTAAATCTTCCTCGGTCAGTCCAAAGCGTGAGGGATGTAATGCCGTGTTCCGTGTAGTACCCGGACAATAAAGTCAGATACTCACCCTCATCTATATCGATCTGCAACAATAGACATAACCATCAAACTCCTGATTTAATTTGTCTCGAAGGAGTCTTGCGCTAACCTAGGCAACGCAAGTTTCGTGAGGATTTTATAAAGCATGTGCATGTAAGGGAGCTACCCTACGATGATTGGCACACTCTGCTGGGATTCCGGGATGTCTCTTCGTTTGCAACGATCTATCTTCGCTTTATACCGGAAAGTGATTGATCGAATGAATGTCTTTTCTATTGTTTTTTGGAAGGATCCAACGGATTTCACATCATCTAGTGCAAATTCAACATCGATTTTCCTTACATTGGTATAGTCATCATCCCTATCATCCCAATAAGACCCAGTTGAACAACCAAACAACCCTACAGACCTGAAGGGATGGTCCGACTCGACTTGTGCCCAATGGATTCGAGATAATTATCAACAGTTCTCCCGAAAAACCTGGTAACTTTCACAGCTTCTGATGGTGAAGGTTAGGAAAACTCGACTTGTTCACGAATTTGTCATTTTCCTTCCAAATTTACCTCTTTCATAATTTCAAATTCACCCACAATGAAAACTCTCTTTTCCAAAACCCTACCCCGTCCACCTAGCCACTGGTCAACCCCTCCTCTCTCAGCTGTGAAGCTCTACAAATCTAAGTTGAGCTCGACACCGACCATGGCCGAGAAGAGGGAGACACAGTGAGCATAGTGAGAGAGAGAGAGAGAGAGAGGGGGGGGGGGGGAGTGCTGGCTTAATCCTCAAATCTATCCAAAAATCCAAAGTTTATGTCGTGGTTGAGAAGTTCCTCATTTTCCTCTATTTTACGACTAGTTTTCCCATCCAAGCATTACCTCAAATGTGCCTCAGAGCATCTCATAGTTACTCATCAAATTAGGCGAAACTGTTGTAATAAGAAGAAGAATGATAACCTCCACAATTTCGAACCACAAATAAAGACCGGAGGGAATTCCTTTATTGGAATGCAAATGCTGTTGATTCGAGGGTGTGTACACAAATCTAAAGTTCACAACATTTTATAATGAAAGGACATGCACAACTTAGCACAAATATCTCACAACATCAAATGAAGAAAAACAAGAAAGTGCACAAGGTTAACAAAAGCACACAAACAAAGGTAATACGGTAAATGCATTTGAAGACAAGCGAAGCAATCCATGGAGAACTCTTGGATGGCCTTTGTTGGCATTCTTTGCCTTGATGCTTCAGGAGTTCTTCTTCATTTTGCTTGGAGATTTCTTTGAAGAACATTGAAGAATACCAAAGACCAAATTTAGATCTCAGCAACCAACATCCTCACGGACGGGGATTTATTTCATCGTCATCTCAAAAGAGAAACAAAGAAGAAGATTCTTGCTATCACACGCCAAAGGGAAATGAAAGCTTGGGGGAGGAATGGGTTTAATCTGATACAGGTTCCAAACGCACTCCAATAGAATTAAGGTATTCTGCTGCCCTTCCGAAAAAGCCTACGATCCTGTCACCATCTTCTTCCGACGGGATACGATGTCGCGTCAGTTTATCTCGCTTTTGCAGTGGTCCTCGAATGAACGGTCCATAAGTTTGCCTATTACTAGTGGTAATTATATGCAGGTCGTGGATTTGACCAGTGTTTCTATCTGGGTCCTCCCAAACCCATATCAAACGTAGACGCTCCTTGGGATAATCCAGGATGACCTGCGAGAATAGCAAAGCGAAACATGCTGTACTTGTGAGAACAGATGATGGTTCGAACCTTAAATTCTAGATATAGGATGACAAAAAAAGTGCTTCATGAAGCTAAGAACGTCATGAAAAGCAACACGTATGCATGAACGCCCTATCAATAGAAAAAAGACAAATGGGGGGAGGGAGGGATTGAGATACGGATTAACCTCATCGTATCCATCTCGCGATCTGTGTCCAGGTTTCAAGCCCCACGCGAAGGAATCGTTAACACGTCCCATCCCATGATCAGAGCCAGACACGAAGGAACCATTATTATCGTATGCAATTCCGATGGCCCGAATTGCTTCGTGGTAACTGATACGAAATCCCCTCACGTCAGTGTGCACTCCATCATCCCATGGAATCCCACCAGACCCTCCAAAGGGTCCAACAGTTTTGAAAGGACACATGCGCGGTATGGGCTCCACAATCACTTCTGTGGATTTGAAAGTCCCGGAGTTGGGGTCCTGACTTCTATAAAAGCCGGTGATTCTGCTTCCATTCGATGGATACCAAAAGTATTTCCCGTCCTCCTTGCCATAGGGACCATATATTTCTTTATTACTGTGGAATGTGAGCGACTGAATAGCATCATTTTGCAGATAACCAGAGATCGATGTCAAGTACTCTCGTGGATAATCCAATGTAACCTGCGCAATCTCAAAAGTATAACTTAAAATTGGCTGAGCAGCGTAAACAAGACCTATCAGTCAAGACTAGTTTACTAAATCACGTGACCGGACACATATCAAGATCGTCTTGACTGATGAGATAAACGTAAGAGGGAGAAAAGACACTAACCTGGTCGGTCTTGGGTTCCTCTCCTTTGGCGCAGCGTCCTGTCCTAACTAGGTAACTTGCGTCACCACCTTCCTTGCACACAAACTTAATGGAATGGATATGAATGCGGTGCTTTACCTCGATTTTCCTCACGCCTTTGATGTTTACATATTCCCGAGTATCTTCACTTGAGCCTCCAAATGGCCCGACTGATTTAATTGGGTAGAGATATGGGATCTGTTCAAAATATGCTCCAATTGCTTCGAGATTTTTACCACTCCTCCCATAAAATCCAACAATTTTACCACCCGTCGCAGGAGATGAGAAGTGGATTCCCTCTTCCTGACCAATATGTTTAACTCTTCCTTTGTCAGTCCAAAACGTGAGAGATGTAATGCCGTGTTCCGTGTAGTACCCGGACAATGAAGTCAGATACTCACCCGCCTCTATATCGATCTGCAATAATAGACATAGCCATCAAACTCCTGATTTAATTTGTCTCGAAGGAGTCTTGCGCTAACGTAGGCAACGCAAGTTTCGTGAGGATTTTATAAAGCATGTGCATGTAAGGGACCTACCGTAAGATAATCGGCGCACACTTGCGGGTTTCCAGGATGTCTCTTCTTTTGCAACCGTCCATCATTCTTCGCTTCATACCAGAAAGTGATAGATCGAATGGATGTCTTTCCTATTGTTTCTTGGCCGGATCCGACGGATTTCACATCATCATGTGCATATTCAACATCGATTTTCCTTACATTGGTATAGTCATCGTCCCTATCATCCCAATATGACCCAGTTGAACAACCAAACAACCCTACAGACCTGAAGGGATAGTCTGACTCGACTTGTGCTCCAATGGATTCGAGACAATTATCAACAGTTCTCCCGAAAAACCTGGTAACTTTCACAGCTTCTGATGGTGAAGGTGAGGAAAAATGCTTCCCGCTTTCTCTACCAATAGGCCCCAATATTCTTTTGTTGGTTTGAAATGTGAGCGACTTGATTAGAATGCGACCATCACACACATATTCGAAATATCCAGAAAAACAAGTTATGCACTCATACGGTGCTTCCAATTTAACCTACAAACAGGCCACAAAAGCACATATTCGACGTGAGTGCTATATGCTGCATCATTGGATGAGAAAAAAAAGAAAATCGGTAGGTTTCTTTTGAATACGATCGGGTTATAAAATAAGTTATATATGCTAAAATTTAGATAAATCATGTCTCTAATTAATTTAGTGTCACATTTCATTTTTTGAATCAAAAAGTAACTGTTTAGTTTGTCTTCGCCTAACTTTGATAAAATGTAGTTATTACCTAACAATCATGCTGATCCTCGTGGATCTCTGCTGTGAGCTTTTTATGTGCAATTGCTAATGTTATGATAAGCTAGAAAAATGAATTTACGACATTCAAATAGAAACGGAATTCTAATAGAAACGGAATAAAGAGAAAAAGAAAGAGTCTAGATACAACCTGGAAAGTACTCTCCTCGCCATTTTCACCATAAGTAGTTCGAGGTTTTGAGCTCTCTGTGTGGACTTTGAAATTAATCTTGTTAATGAAGTCTTTGTAGCTAACATAAATCCCAGTTATATGATCAGTAGCCCATGTCTTTTCACCTGCGCCTCCAAAAGGCCCGAAGACTCTACCGAAATAACCAATGGGAGTATGAGGAACCCGCTTATAAATAGCTTTAATGGACTCGAGATGGGAGCCATTGCAACTCCAATGAAATCCGACGATTTTGTGGCCGGTGTATGGAAATGAAAATTTTCTTCTTTCCTCATCTGTTCCGATCGATTCACGTTTCCCACTATTAGTATGGAATGTTAACGACTGAAGAATGGTACGTCCGGAATCTTCTTTGGTGCGGCCCGATACGTAGGTCAAGTACCCTCCTAGCAGAACCTGAGGGAAAAAGGAAATCAAAATTCGAGAGCAGGTGAGGAACGCAAGACTAAAATTTGAGAGATGAGATTGAACATATGAAAAAAATATCTCTAAGGATATATTTGTTTCGTGTTAAATTTAATGATTTGGAAAATATTTCTCCAAAAATGATCGGTTGTTTTGCTTACAAAAGTGAATAAAAGAAAAAATATATTTATCATTCACGAAAATATTAGACATAAATTATTATCAAAAGAAAATATTTTCCAAATCAGTCGGATAACTATGTCGGGGGGTGTCGGGACGTTTCATTTCCTTCTGATTTTTCTTTCTTTACTCTTTTTGGGCCCATCTACTTCCCGATTGCTCTAACGAGATCACCTCAGCTATACAATCCAAAATTTAAAGAGAGAAAAAAAAAATTAGAATACGAATGACTTACTGTATGCGTTTGGCGTCCTTTGGTGCCAAGTGTGACGGTATTTGGGGAACCTCCTTTCTCGTCGTAATGAACTGTAATAAACTTGATTCCTTCTGAATCGACGCCTCCCTCGATTTTCCGCACGCCTGTACATCCCTCGTCCTTCCAATTTTGTGTCATCGAATAGCCCCCACTTCCTCCCACGTGTCTACAAGGATATTCTAGAAAAATTTTCTGAAAGTCTGGTATAAGGTAATTAAAACTTTTAGGGTCTTTCTTCAAATCCTCAGAGAATTTCTCCCAGTCATTTTTTATCAGATTCTTAAGTTTGGAACCCCATTTTCGAAGGGCCAATGGATGACCTCCAGCATAATGAGCTAGATATCTAGACAACTCCTCAAAACCTTCTCTAGGTTCTTCTTCCCCGAAGGCATGGAGGCAAAAGAGTCGAAATGCTTCGTCCCGATTCAATCCCTCGACAATGTACTCGTCATCCACCTCAACATATTTCAGCAAATTTCGATCTCTTGTCGTGATCAAGATTCTACTCCCATGGCGATATGAATGTCGGTCTTCGACGCCCAACTTTTTGATTTGATCTTTCTTTGTAACACCATCAAGAACAAGAAGTATCTTTTCATGATGCAGATCATTCTTTATCTTTTCAGTGCAGCCATGAGAGCTATTTTCCAACATCTGTCTATACAGATTTTGGGGTAACTTCATCTGCCCGTTGATAAGATTACAGTCCTCCACTACTCCATCTTCGTTGAGAAAGATTAAACGATCAAATTTGTCAAGTGTTGCTTTACAAACAGCTTTGGCCACCATTGTCTTGCCTATTCCTTCCGTACCACTTATGCCTATCATGTGCCCATCTTCCTGGCCGATTTTTAGCAAGGGAATCACATCGTTTGCCAAACGATCTACTTCAATTTCATTTTTCAAAATGTTGGGAAGCCGCGCGGCACTAAACTTCTCGTGTACGGAACAGGTTACCGCATTAAGGAAGTCCGCTTCATTCCTGGTGATAAATGTTAGTACAAAAATTATGTGAGTAATATGTATGAGAAAATAAAGTTAAAATAATTAGTTGTTGTCGCACAAAATCTTACGGTACACATTAAACCCTAAGAGACAACTTTGACAAACGTTCTACTCAAATATCTGTGGTGTATGAATAGAAAGAATCGAGGTTTACTAGATCATCATAGACATTGTCATGCGTAATGTATAAATGCTGATTAACTAAGCTCTACTTTCGATGGTAACCTCATCCTAAAGCAGAAAAGGGTACGTCTAATTTTTTTTTTTCTTTTAACGGTTTTTCTTGATCGTCTTGCGTTGCGTCGTACCATGCATACGAAGAAACAACACATTTCACATTTACGACTAGGCCATAAAAACAGTAATATAAAGTTAACAAAAAAATGCTTCGTCAATATTTTTTCCTAAATGTCTTCTATATTATCATGTTTTTAAGTACTAAACTCCAATATTCGGCCCAAAACAGGAGTGAAAAAAGCTCCAAAGGATCTTTTAGCGGAAGAAAATTAGTCGACCCTGTTATCCATCTTGTGGATTGGACTAATTCAAACCACAGTATCTTGTTTGCATTTGTCTCCCTTTACAGTTTTCATTTCTGTTCCCCACTTCCCAAAGTGCACGCCACCAACTTAAGGAATATTTAGTACGCCCCTTTTACCTGGGCGTTCTTAATATTTTACGGGGAAGATATCAAAAAGCATCTTCACATTTCAATCTCATATCAATTTGTACACTGAGTTTGCAAATCTACAATTAACATCTCAATTACGTATTACATCTGATCTTGTTTACGAATATGTCATTTTCCTTCCAAATTTACCTCTTTCATAATTTCAAATTCACCCACAATGAAAAAACTCTTTTCCAAAACCCTACCCCGTCTACCTAGCCACTGGTCAACCCCTCCTCTCTCGGCGTCGCCGCCCGCCACGAAGCAACCCCCCCGAGCCACGATATGTCAAGCTCGACTCAATCTGTCGTGTTCGAGTCAGATCTGAGTCTACAGATCTAAGTTTAGCTCGACACCGACCATGGCCGAGAAGAGGAAGACACAGTGGGCATAGTGAGAGAGAGAGAGAGATGCACACAGGGCTCAGTAAAGGTCGGTGGAAGCGCGGCGTCGATCTTAGTCAGTGCTGGGGGGCCACGGCGGAGAGAGAGCAAGGGTGAGAGAAAGCCCGGGAAAGTGTGTGAGAGAAGGAGGAAGAACTGGGGAATGGTTCGATGTTTGAATGAGTTGTTGATAAGAACTTTCAGGGAAGTCGAGAGTCTTCTAAGTGTTCCGTTCCCCTAAGAAAACCAATTCTGTCGAATGTACAAAAATTCCATCTACAATGCAGGCACACCAAAGATGGAACATCAAATGAAGAAAAATCATAGATTGTGGTACTAAAGTTTCGACATGGAGTAACCAATCCAGGTACGTACCCGAACTCCTTTCTTTGGAAACCCGAAATGTTCTTAACCTCTCGTAGGGCTTTCTTCCATGTTGTTCTCTGCTCAACACTTTCCCCTTCACACAAATCTTTGAAAGCTAGCCCAAATTCGCTTTTGTTCCTCAAATTCGTAAGATCGTCCGGGTGCACGTGATAAAAGACGGGAATAACCACAAGGTTCTGGGGCTCCCTGTTGCACTTGAGGACCTCCACCAACTCTTTCAGGCACCACCAAGAGCCAGCATATTGCTTGGAGAGCACGATGACGGCGACCCTTGAGTGGTGGATCGCTGCCAAGATCTTGCCATCGATCTTCCTCCCACCGTCCCTTGGATCATCGTCGCGGAAGCACTCAACCCCCTCCCTTTTCAGCCGATCGCGGAGGAGTGATACAAAGTAATCCTTCTCATCCCCGCTTCTGTAACTCACGAAAACATCGCACCACCTTGAAGGAGAAGTAGAAGTAGAAGAAGACATGGTGGTTGTCTTTTTGATATGTGGTGAAGAAACTGTGAGAGGCCGAATGTGTATTTGGTTAGAAAGACATAAAGAGGAAAACCATGTCTTCTTATATATGAACGTGCTTATCTCCTTGTTGTACAAGAATTTACCAGGGAAAAACAATGTTCGGTGGGATGGAATTCTTTCATCAAAATGCCAGTTGACTCAATCAGAGTCTTGTTCATGATTAGTTTTACTTTATCTGGAGTCTGCAACTTGGATTGACTCTATGAATTGTATCAGTTCTCACTATTTTTTATTTTGGAGTAACAGTTCTCACTGACATTTGTTAAAGAAAATGGATTGAATGGTAGGAGCAGGATCTCTTTCTCGCCGATGATCCTACGTTCTGGATTGAATGGTAGGTTATACGTTTTGGATTGAACGTTAGGAGCTGAGTCTCTTTCTCTCCATAGATCATTGATCAACTTTGTAGCATGCGGAACCAAATACAGAATAGAGATATGTGTACTTAAAGTTCTTAAACTTGTCATAAAAGTGCAATTAAGTCCTCAAACTTATAAAAAGCACAGTTAATTCCTAAAACTTGTCAAATTGATGCAATTGACTCATTCCGTTACCTTCGTCCAACTTGGTTAATAGAAAATGCTAATGTAACTTTTTAAATATACTTTCTCTCTCCTACATGGTGATAACAAGGCTAAAGCAACATCATTTTGGTCCAAATTTGATTTTTATATAAATTTAAAAAAATAAAAGCTAAATTATATAAATAATAAATAAAAAAGAGGAGGAGAGTTGGAAACTAGCCGCTAGGGTTTTGTAGCCCCTACCATTGCTGCCCTACCATTGTCAAGGAGGGTTGATGATGTTGGGGAAATGTTGCTGAGGCTCGGTGACCCTCGTCAATTGTAGGTGAGGGCGACCGCTAGTGGTTGGCCCTTGCTAGATCTAGTTGAGGGCCACAACCTTTGCCTAAATTTAGACGAGGGTCACTAGCACCTAGTCAACGCTTGGCAACCCTCGCTGACCATTCTCCCACCCTAGTAATGATTGGGTGGTGGCGGCAACCTCGCCCGGTCTCCAACTCTCCTTTCTTTGTTTTGTTTTGTTTTGTTTTGTTTTTTAATTTAGCTTATTTTCATTTAATTTAAATAAAATACTTATTAAAAATTATATTTGGACCAAAACGACGTTGTTTTAACCATATCATTGCCATGTAGGAGGAAGAAAATATTTAAAATAATTCTTGACAATATGTTTCTTCAATCAAGTTGGACGGAGTTAATGGAATGAGTTTTTTATTTTTATTTTTAGTCAAACAACTAAAGGACTTGATTATACTTGTATAATGAGTTTTGAGACTTTGCATTTTTTGTAAGTTTTAGAACTCAATTATACATTCTTGACAAATTTGAGAGCTTTTGGTATATCATTCCTGTAAAAGTATTTGCATGTGAATCGATAGAATTGAAACCTTTGAAATATTGACACTCTTTGGGAACCTTCATGTCGTGTCGAATACTTTGACATGTGTTTGACGCTTTCTGACACTCTTCAACAGTCTCCGACATTCAATTAACACATGTCAACAAATTTAACACTTAGTCAACTTTCCCAACACTTGAGTCCTGAATTCAAATATATAAGTTCAGAATTCCAACATGTAATTCCAACACGCATTGGGTTAATTTTAAATTTTCAATAAATAAGGGGGTCAAAATGTAAGTGATAAAAAATTAAAAAATTAAAAAAAAATAATTAATGGAAAGAGAAAAGAAAATATAGTCTTCTCTTCTCTTTTGATTTTCACTTCCTATAACAGATAATTCACCCTTCAATGTTATTTTTGTTATCTTATCTTCCGACATGCTCTAACACATGAATCTAGAATGTGAATTGCTTTTTTTTTTTTTTTTTTTTTTTTTGCTTGCAAGTTCTATTGATTATTGGAATAGAATTGAATTTTTCAAATTGAAACAATGGATGGTATTAACAAATAGTGGATTAATGTTTTTATTATAAATTCATTCTAGGCTCTTTTATTATTTATTTAATTGTGAATTTGAATCAAATTAATTGGATTAAAATAATCATAAAACGATAATTTATCATATATATGTATATATATAGAAAAATATACAATTGATATATGTATCACAACGTGTCAAAATTCTCTATTTTTTTATAAACGACGTGTTGACATATCATGTTCTGTCGGGTGTTGCGTGTCGATGCTACTTAGGTTGAAACTAGAGCTACAAAATAATGTTGCCAGTTCTTCGTTGACTTCCAAGAACGCATCATCGGGTTTTGACGGACATTTCAACCCCATTTAATATTTTTCTCTAGTTGTTTTTGTTGGGGCTAACAATACAATCTAGAGGGGGGTGAATAGGTTGTTTTCAATCTTTGATGATCTTTTGTGAAAATTGGCTAATTGCTAAGTAAAGATTACCTCAACCTATTTTTGTGTAAATTCTCACTAGTTGTGTGCCAATGTATATAAGAGGATAAAAAACAGTGGGACACGGAGAGTTATAATTGTTTGGCTTTATTGACAAGCCTACGTCCACTCTTCAAACTAACAACCTCAAGCCAGGCTGGATTCCACTAACATTCTACTTGGTAAGTTACAAATAGCTAGCATTAATCTTTTACACAGTAGATCCCACTATTTGGGCTCAACTGTTGCTTTTACACTTATACACTTAATCCTTAGCACAATTGTTAAATAGCATGAATATCAAAATAGTATGACAGAGAGCTTGTCATGCCTCGATCCTCGAGCGCATGTCCATCCCTCTTTGGTTGATTAAATAGTGACGTCCCAGGACGCATTGCCGACCCATTCAATTTAATACTCATGCGGAAGCAGATAAATAATTCACAAACAAAAATTCAACGGAATAGGAAAGTAGGGCCACAATTTTTAAAACCAACAACACACTTATATATACATAACACAACCAGCCATGTCATATAAGGTCCACAAAACAGGGGGAGTTTCACAAACTATGGCTCCTCGTCCTCCTCTTCATCTTCCTCCACACTCCAACTGGAGCCTACCGCTGGATACACCAAGGATCTTGGATCTGACATGTTTGGCTCCATTTCAATCACCGAACCTCCTGGAGGATCTGCTGTACCCTTTCCAAAAGTAACCTCCATCGCATACAGAGGTATCTCAAATTCCGTTATGGGGCCCTCTCTCAGTCCATTACGATTCTAGTGATACCATGCTTTGTATTGATGGGGCACCTTTTTGGGTAGACCTGTTTCAACCCAAATTATGGACTTCACCAATTTGTACTCTAGCCCCTCAAAGTGCCCATGAATCGGAATATAGTACTTATGTTATGTCATCTTCCTCGGTTGTTCAAAATACTGGGGAGGAGCTGCCATCTAGGGACCTGAAATATTATCTCATAACAGGATGAGACAACGTCTCAACGAGTTCACCTCATAGGACTCGACTAGGAAGAAAATACGCCCCGAGGGCTGCCTAGGAACAAACATGAGTCGGAGGACTTACCTTGGCCTCAGTCCCTTTCTGCAAGTCAATACAATTTGCAATTCATCGCATCACATCAACAAATCAAACCATCCAAACGGATCGAACCATTGATCAATTGACCTAGTCGATTCCATGTCATCACGACCTCCTCTCGGTCTAATCATCCGATCACATTAGGACTACTCACCCCAAGCTAAAGATAGATAGTATAGCTCACCTAAAGCTGATAAATTATATACATGGCTCACCAGAAGTTGACAACAAAGTATACCGCTCACCCAAAGCTGACATATCAGAGCCCATAGGATGATATAGTATACAGATAATGCTCACTAGAAGCTGACAACAAGGTATATTGCTCACCTTAAGCTGACATATCATGGCCCTCAGGCTGATATAATATACCGGCATACTGCTCACCCTAAGCTGATATATCAAGCTCGCTGGCGGATATAGTATACCATCCTAACCATCTAACATTTTCACCTTTTTTATCATACCTGATAAAAATAATCGTGTGTAAGTACACGATTGGCCTTAGCCAAAATACGATTTTCTCCCATTTGAAAATCCCACTATTTTCAACAGTCTAGGAACCCATTTTTGGCGTTGTAAACCAATGCCCGGTGATTTTCCAATTAATTACTGAAATATTTAATTTTGGGATAAATGGCCAAAATTATAAATCACTCTTAATTAGCACAAATTTGTAGTCAATTAAATAAACATATCAAACCATTGCAATTAGCATAAAATTTCGGTTATCGGCTATCCCGGTCTAATTTTCGGAGAATAAATAATTAATAAATAATTACGGAAATTAATTATTAAATGCCAAAAATAGCAACTTAGGCTGGAAAAGCCTAATTAAAAGCCAAGACGGGCCCGGAAAATTTCTTAACCTATTTAAATAAATACTAGAGCTTATCTAGATGCTAATTGCACTAAACTAATAACCTAACATGCAAAATTGAACGATTAAATTGCTAATTTATTCTAACTATCCACCTTATCCATACTTAGTATAAACTAATCAACCCTTAAACGTCATTAACTTACTAAGCAGGGATTAGTGAGTTAAACTCACTTGATTAGAGATCCGCTCGGATCAAAATGACGGGAATACAGAGAGGCTCGATAAACTCCAAAGTGGGCCAAACAGTGGACTGGAGACCCACTCGGTTCTTTTCTGGTCGAGGGCCCAAAGAAGTTGCTTCGGTGGTGGGTTGGATAGCAAACGGGCCTGGTGAGACTACTGCGGCCTAGGCGGGGTCTCACAGTGGCGAAACGGCTGTGTATGGCGGTCAACAGTGCTGGACGGGGCTTGGAAAACTTGCTTGATGAGTGAGCTGGGTGAGATGGTGGCCAGAAACACATGGAACGGCTAGACGAGCGGTGAGGCCCGTGGGGGCACGTGACAGCGAACGGCGGTGGCTCCGGCTTCGGATGGGTGTTGCAACGACTAGGAGTTGGTTGCTGGTTTTCTCTGCAAGTTTTTGAAGTCCTCAAGGTAGCAATGGAGGGGGAGGGGTCAACGGTAGAACGAGAGAGGAAGGAAGGGAACAAGTTTGCTTTGGAGGGGGCCATTTGGTCTCTCCCTATCTCTTTTGCTCCCTTGACTTGGCCCCACCCATCCCAGCTGGTTTCCTCTACCATTTGTTGCCACGAATCCTCTTCTAGAAGCCTTTGAAATGGTTCAATTGTTGGGGGCAAGGGGGACATACGAATTTTGTACACAATAGACATAAATTGGACTTCAATCCTTCTTGAATCAACACCAATGGGCCCTAAAAAATTCAACCATCATACCCTCACTCAAATCGGCATTTTTCTCACCAATAGGACTCACTTGCATCCTAATTTCGCGATAAAAAACGGTCATCGGCATTTTTTGGTCAAAAACTCGGTTTGCAAAAAAAATCTTCAGAGACTGAGTCGACGTTCCTAAAATGACTTGTAACATGACAGAACTTTCAATTTATGAAATCGGATTCAAATTCACGGTTAATTTCAATCCGACGCGATTTTAGCGTGACTTAGGCTACTAAGTAGCTTTTAGAAATTTTTAGTGCAAATGACCCATGGTCAATTTTCTTCGAGCCACAATGAGCCTCTTCGACACATTGGTGACTCTCGGTTGTCGTGAAAATCTCAAGATTTCAAATACGGACACAGGGTACCAAAACGATAGAAAAATCCGTCTAGTGCCAGTCGACAAGAATTTTGTAATTTAGTGGAATCTCTCATGTTTGACCACACATCTCTATCGAACCGACCTATCTCTGATCTCTAATCAACTTTTAACTATGCCATAATGATCTCTGCAGATGAGCACGGTTGAGTAGCCGATTCCTAGTCGAATTCTCAAGTCTAATGCATTAAAATTCCTTAATGACTTCCCCAAATAGTCTAGTTATCTCACGAGTGATTAGCTCTGAGAATAGCATTATAGGCGCGTTGATGAAATGCTCGATTAATTTAATTGAAAGCAGAATATGAAAATTTAGGATGTCACAAAGCTTATAACTAAGAACAAATGTATGTAATTTACTTGATCTTTTTTGTGTCGCACTCTCTTTTGGTTCCTCGTGGTATTCTCTTTTATACTCTTTCTCAATTTATTCCTTGATGATGATTTAAAGAAGCAAATGACCACTGGAAAGTTTCCATTGAGCTAGTCCATGGAAGGTACTACCTATATAGCTTCTTTCCTTTAACTTTTGTAGGCTAATAAAAAATAGCTACTACTATCTTTTCACTGTATTTTCTAACTGACTTGTCAGAGAACCTGTGTGGCACCCCGAACCACCTTAGGTCGCCACAGGCACCTAGCTACACCTAATTACATCTCTTAGAAGAAGCGTCATAAATCATAGACACATTTTTTTTTTCGAAACGGTCCCAGCGCGACTAATTAGCGGAAGCAAAATATAATATCACCATCTCCCCCCTTCATCAACCATGATACAATTGCACACCACTAAACATCATAATGAAAGACAAAGCCATGACACTTTATTTACATACTTTCAAGATGGGTTTCCTTGGGTCAGGACATCAAAAGAAAGGCCAGGACATGAAGCCACACTCGGCCTAAACCCCAAAGAGAAACTCTTGACCCACTACGACTAACGTGCAAGATCCCCCATCACTAGTGTCGGCTAACCATCCAAAAAGCTTCAGCTCCTACTTGTCACGCATGGGCCTTCACACCCATCCCGATGCATCAGGCGGTGGCGGTGGCAACATCCCACGTATCACTCCGTCGCGATGAATGTGGACGGATATGAACTCCTGGACAACAGGGCCCCCAGCCAGGCCCACATCGTACATAACTAAATAGCGCACTCGAATATACGTCAGTCCAGGGACAGCGGGACAATCAAACTCCTCGCACTCGACGTCTACATCGGAAGGAATGCCGTAAAATATGCCCTGCGTGACAGCAGGGAGCGGCATACTGCTAATCTGAAATGTTGGTCCCCAAAGGGGTGAGTACAACCACTCAGCAGGTAAAGGATTAATAAGCCACTCAATCCATCATGCCATGCAATCATCACAATCATGGCATCACGTGTCATACAAGCATCCATGCACAACATACCATGGCATCATGCACATGTCATCATACCTCATGTACATCATCTTCATATAGACATCACCATAATATCATATGTACCATCATCATTACCATGCATCCATGCATGTAACATCATCATCATATCGCATGTACCATCATCATTACCATGCATCCATGCATCATATCATGCATATATCATCACGCATGATTTAATTCCAATTTTCATCTTGGACCGCCACATTTCTCATTCCCGGGACCAATGTTTGCGTCCCACATGTATCCGAGATACAATTCAGACCATCCGGCTCCCCCACTCTCTGGGCATCTCGTACCCCAACTGGCATGACAAGGACCCTTCGGCATCCAGCCATTTTAGGCCACTGGGCAACCGGCCGCACCCTTCGAGCCAGGCATCTAGCACCCAATCCGGCATCGCGAGGTATCCCTCGGCATAATTACCATGCCGAGCTTCTGGCTCCCCCACTCTCTGGGCATCTTGATACCACTCGGTCTCCCAAGGACCCTTTGGTATCTGGCCATTCATGACCACCGGGCAACCGGCCGTACCCTTCTAGCCAGGCATCCCAACACTCACGGGGCATCATCGGCTCACACCTCCAACAGTCTTCTCAATTTATCTCAATTCTCATCTTCAATTATAGTTCAATTTTAACATGGCATGTGATGTGATGGCAATCAATGTCATATTCATCGAGTTCATACATGCATCTCAACTCATCATCATACATGCAGTAAGACAATCATCCATGGCAACACAATTCATCGAATCCATACAATTTAAATAGTCCATATTCCATGCCTTTTCAAAGTTTACAAATTTCCAGCATGTACCATCTTTAGAAAGTATTTAAATTAAATACCCATATGCTTCTCAAAAATCATGGAATCAAAGCATGTGATAGACAAGAAAATAAGATAACAATTTCATAAAAGCACATGCCCAATAAAGTTCCACATAAGAAGATACAATTCACACAAAAACAGCATGCAATTTCGGATAGAAACATAATGCACAATTTCTGAAATAACTCGATTAAAATATCCGAAAAACCTCCGAAAATTTATGAAATTTTACCAGGTTATATTTAAGACCCTAAAGAAGATTTTTCATGAAGACTTCTAGACAAGATTCGTTCTAGATCATTTTCTATAGTCGTACGAAGCTTCTGGATCTAGCATCGAAACGTCCAGTGTAGTCATCTCCGAAATACCGAGTTTTTACCCACTTATTCTTCTTCGTTTCCTCTGAAATTTGGATATATTTTACTTCAAGAGGTCTCCTACAACTTTCATTAAGGGATCTAAGCCAAAATTCCAGAGAATAGTCACCATATGGGTTCATGAAGTCTCGGGTGTCCTGTACCGTGTCTCCAGATTTACTGTCTTCAAGAGTAAGTCGATTCACTAGGCTACACTTGCTCATTTTACTTCAAATTTGATTATGTTAGTATTTATGATGTTCTATACAAGTTTTATGAAGAAGTCGAAGAGAGATTCTTGAGAAAAATCAACATGCAACCACAAATTTACCAAAAGGTCAGTGAAATCGTTCCAGATCTAGTATCTTCGTAGGATGAGGGTTTGACCCATTAAATCTCCATCATTATGTCCCATATTTTAGTATGTTGTAGTTTAAGATGTTAGATACAACTTTCATTAAGGAATCAAGGTCAAAATCAAACTCGAAACATGCATGCAAGCTCTCACAAGATTCTGGTTCAGGCGGTTCATACGAAAACAGCATGCAAACTCAAGAACAAGTCACATTCTAGCTCCGGTTTTGCATATCCTATGATCCGAAACCTACCACCAACAAATGATACATGCAAGGCACACATGCAAGGGTGGAAATCAATCCCAACTTGCCTCAAAGACCGGACGAACAGCAGCAAAAGGGACAGCACACCGGCGACAGACGGACGGCGTGCGGCGGCGACGAGCGACTCCTCCTCCTCTCGGCCTCACTCTCTCTCGCGACTCACTATCTCTCTTTCTCACTTGGACGGTGGCCCTCAACCGGCCACTCTCTCTCTTCCTCTCCCCTTTAAAAAAAAAAGGGGGGGCCAAAAGGGGCAGCTGAGGGTTGAGCCCTCGCCACCGCCGCCATCCCGTCATCGTCGGGAAGGACCAGCGACAGAGGGGGGAGGGTCGGTTGAGGTCGCTGGGCCCTAGCCAGGGGCTAGCGACACCAGCCGACCGGGAAGGGTCGGCGACCCCGACCAACCCTCCCCCCTCCATCGCTAGCCCTTCCGAGCGATGGCGGGGAGGTGACGGTGGCGGCGAGGGCTCGGCCCTCGGCCGCCCCCTTTGGCCTCCCCTTTTTTCTTTTTTCTTTTTAAATTTTTTGTTTTTAAAATTTTAGAATATTTTAAATAAATTTAAGTTTAAATTTAATTTAATTAATTTTGATATTATTATTTACACATCGACACGAAACGTCGTCGTTTTTACATTTTCTCTCCACGTCCGTGCAAAACAACGCTATTTTGGACCAAACTCGCTGGAAAATTGCCATGTCAGCCATTTGGTCGGATTTTCGCCGAAGAGGCACTTAAGTGTTCCATTTAATTTCAAAACTGGCACTTAAGTGTACCTTTTCAAAGTTTTGGCACTTAAGTGTCCTCCCGTGCCAAGTTTTGGCACTTGGACTGTTCTTTACTCCAAAACTATCATTGCATCTACATGTTTCAGAAAATTGATCATGCATCTTGTCAAACTTAGCAGCTACATACATTGCTAGCTCTATAGGCTCCAACTTGCTACAAGCACTATCTGTATCGATTATTGTGCTTTTGGTTGCCACTTCACCTTGAGTTGAACACCTTTTAGATTTGTATAAACACCATCATAGTCACTCCTCCTAAAAGTACATTAGATTCGTCAAATGTAACTTTTCTACCAACAATATGTGAATTTGATTTTGGCCACAATAGCTGATAGCACCACTCACCTTGTGTATTATGACATTCTGATTTTCAATTTAGTTTTCGACTAAATGAATTGGGCTTTTCATTGTCGCGCCTATGGCATTTATCTCTAAGTTGACCACTCACGAGATAACTAATCTATTAGGTGAAGCAGTTAAGGAATCTAAACGCGACAAACTTAAGAATTCAATCAAAAATCGACTGCTCAACCGTACTAATCTGCAAGGGTCAATACGGCTCCGTTAAAATCAATTAGAGATCAGAGATAGGTCGCTTCGATAGAGGCATGTAATTAAAGTGTGGGTGATTCCACTTGATTGCAAAATTCATGTCGAACGGCACTAAACTGATCTTTTTGTCGTTTCTGTTCCCTATGACCGTATTTAAAACCTTGAGATTTTTACGACAACCAAGAGTTGCCGATGAGTCAAAGATGCACAATGTTGATCGAAAATAATCGACCATTGGTCAAATGCGTTAAAAAATCATAAAAGCTACTAGGTAGGTTAGGTCACGCTAAAATTGTGTCTGGTTAAAATTAACCATGAAATTGAATCCGATTTCAGGAATCGAAAGTTTTGGCATGTCATGATTTATTTTAAGAACATCGACTCATCCTTTGAAAAATTTTGGCGAGCTCGAATTTTTGGCGAAAATTCAAAATTGGACGATTTTGGATTAGGAAATTCGGAGGGCCATTTTTGTGTGTATTTTTGGCCTTCAAAAAGGACTAATTGGTGAAAGGATTGCAAGAAATTGGTGTGGGCTGCTACCTTGGCATGAGCGGCCATTAATTTGAGGTTGTTTGGAGAGATTTGTGAAGAACTTGAGTGAATGTGTGCAAAAATTCGTAGGGCAGGGGGCTGCTGCTGTTTTGGCCTTCAAATTGAAGTCCCTTGGTGTAGTTTGATGAAGCAAATGGCTAGTGGAAGAAGCCTTGGCAGCTGAATAAGAGGCTGAAGACTTTTGGCACAGCACTCAAGTGTTCTAGATATTTAAGTGGACCTTGAAGGCCATTGGTTCCCCTCTTCCTTCCTTCTTGCTCGACCCCCCCTATTTTGCTACAGCATCATCTTCTTCAGCTTTTCTCCTCCCTTGTTCCTCCATTATTGAGACTTCAAGCTCAGCAAGCTCAACCAAACCAACTACCAGCCTGCTCCTTGCATCGCCTAATCGCCTCATGCCGCCATGCACCATCCGCGAGCCCTGGTTCGCAAGCCATCCAAACTGCTCGTATCCTGCCTAACTGCAGCTAGAGCCGCCCGTCGCAGCCACCTCTGTCCGCCAGCCTCATGCCATCGTCCGTCCAGCAGCCGTGCACCACCGCCAACCCATCCTGTCGTCCCAGATAGCTCGTGCAGCCACCGACAGCCCCCTCAACCAGCGGAGACAGAAGAAAAGCCAGTAGCAAACCATGAGGTTACTGGGCTTTTTTTGGGCCTTTTTGGACCTCCCTTGGTGTCGCCGTAGGCCAGAGTTTCGCTCGCCTCCACGTCACTGTCGTCGTGAACTCATCGACTTGTCAAACCGATGAGTTTACTTCCTAAACCTTACTTAGGAGGTTAATTATGCTTAGAGGATGATTAGTTTAGACTAAGATTGGGTTAGGAGGATTAGTTAGTGTAATTAGTGATTTAGTTAGTCAATTAGATTAATTAGGTGGTTAGATTAGTTTAGTTAGAGGTTAAATAGATTATGTGATTTAGTTAGTTTAGCACATTATTTAATTAAGTCCATTAGGTGGTTAGATTAGTGTATATAGCTTAATTAGTGATTTATTTAATTATTTTGCATTTATGTAATTATTTTGTAATTTATTTAATTATTTATTATTTTCAGAAATTATATTAGGATAGTCGGTCATTAGGATTTCGTGCTTATCGTCCTGGTGTAGTTGGTTTGAGCAATTGAATGATGATTTGTGTAATTGAATGTTGATTGTTGATTTTTGATTTATTATTTCAAAAAAAAGAAATTTTGTTATTTAATTAGAAAAATACCGAGTGTCAGTTTTTGACGCCAAAAATATTTTTAGGTACTATATAAAATTGTGAGATTTTTAGAAGAGAGGATATCACTTGTTATGGTCAAATCTGATTGTGTACTCACACATGATTATCTTACTGGGTGTTTTTAATATTAAGAAAATAGGCCAAGTACATTATTTAACTTGAGACATTTGAGTGCAAAGCACAATGTCCTTGGTCAAAATTTGATGTGTGTGTGATCGTTATGAGAACCCGTCACCCGATGAAGGTCGGGTGGGCAATGCTCCTATATGGAATGCCCTTGTCAACAGATGCCGGTCGCGGTAGAAGTTAGGCCAATGCTCCTTCAAGAATGCCGTCTCAAGGTAGACATCGCCATACTCGATGGAGCGAGACGACGCCCGGTTATGCCGAATGACCGCCGACTATTGAGTTGGCTATGCCCATTGGGCCGTAATTAATTGGAATGCTTGTCTGAGTGAGATATTACCACACTTGATTGTGTGGCATGGAATGGGACGTGTCGTGGCAATTTGGCCTTATAATCGGGACCCCTGCAATTGATTGATTTATGAAAGTGAAGCGTTTTAATTGTTGAGTGCAATTACCGCATATATATGTTATATGAGTTGTACTGACGTGCAGGGAAGTGCTGAGGCGAGGTAAGTCTTCGATGATGTGTGGCTAGGCTGCCTCTAGGTGTATTTCATTCCTAATTAAGGTTTAGGGTGTAAACTTGTTGGGACATTGTCTTACCTCGTCATGGTTTACAATTTTACAAGTCCCTAGATGGAGCAGTGTCATGTACATTACAGGGTCCTGCGGACAATAGAGTATGAGTTTACCTACTTCCCTATTCATGGGACCACCTTGAGCTAGGAGTTGGTTGAGACCACGGTCTAGGTCAATGAGGGCCTACCTCAGTTGGTACCTCATGGATTCATAGCGTGATACATCAACTTCCCTTAAGGGGGTCAGGAGGGTCCCTTTTGGGTTTTGATGGGCTTACCGTTAGGACCGAGGAGTGGGAGGCAGCGCACCCGATGGATCTCAACACTCCTGATGGTGCTGTGGTGGACCCTAAGCCTATGCATGAGGGGTCTAGTGCCTAGATGGCTTACTTGCTCATCTTTTTGGAGTTAGGGTCTTGTATATAAACTAGATGTGTACTTAAACAAGATATGTTTATAAAAGTGTATTTTATGTTATCTGGTTGTCCTGCTTTCCTATCTCATGTTGATTATTGTCTAGAGATTCTTTATTTTGCTTCCACATGTGCATGAATTGATTTGGGTCGGCGACGCGTCCTAGGAACGTCACAATTTGATTGACCACCGAGGGATGTGCACGCACTCGAGGTTCGGGGCATGACATGCATAGCCTAATAATATGAACTTACTTGCCCTCCCATCAAGCATACCATTACTTCGTCAAAATAACATGAGCAACTAAATTTCCTACAAATATGATAATTAACAATATTACTTGACTACACTTCCTTGGGAGGTCATTTGTCCACCTGCATTGTCATGATCAGCTTTAAATGCAATAGTCTTCTTAGCTTTTGAGTTGTTTTCCTCATTTTGAAGCTCAACTTCATAGGACATGAAAGTTCGTATCAACTCATCAATCGTAATTAATTGAATCCTCATTATTTTTCGCAATGAAGTCTTCACAATACTCCATTCTTTGGGTAATGCTAGTAGTAGAACTCCTTGTGAGAATAAATGAACTAGGTGCCCTCACCTTAACCATTTAGATTTGTTTCCCACTGTAAAAGAATTCAAAGTAAAAAGAGAGTTAGCTAGCTTTTTCACCTTTTTAGTATTAGTATACACTTTTCCTTGAAAAGCAAGACCATTCACTATCTTAGTGAACCGAGAGAACACTCGTCTTATTGTTTCATCAGATTTCATCTTTCATAGCTCATAAATCCTAAGCAGGATGTTTAGCTTTATCTCTTTCACTCTATCAATTCCTTCAAATGTCAGCATGATGCGATCTCAAATTTCTTTAGCTGTATCACAACAAGAAATTATATTAAACTCAAATTATGAGAAAGCACAATATAGGAGATGTTTAGCTTTGGCATTAAGAGTAGCTCTTTTTTTTAGCTTCTTCCGTGTTGTTAACAACAATTGCTTCTTGATCGTCTTGGTTCGCCGGACTTGTGCAGGAGCTTGTACTTCTACACCATTTGTAGATACATCCCACATATCTAGATCTGTGGCTTCGATGTATGATTGCATTCTATGCTTCTAGTAACCATAGTTGCTTCCATCAAAGTAAGGTAGCTTGTTAGGAGCATGAGCATCATTAGTAAAAAATCTACCAAGATTAGTCATCAAAGAGGATCTTTATATTTAGAAGAAATACACTTCAAAGAATGAGCAACAAAGCTCTGATACCAATTGTTGGTGGCTAACAATACAACCTAGAGGTGAGGTTAATAGGTTATTTTAGAAATTTTGACGATCTTTCGCGGAAATTAGCTAATAGCTATGTAAAGAAGAGGTCAATGTAATGTTTAGAATCCTAACCAAAAAAGAAAAAATGTAATGTTTAGAAAAGTCGTGATGCAACTGTGTGCAAGTAAGCGTAAATAGATGAAAATAGCAACACATAGAGAATTATAATGGTTCGGCTTTATCCATAAACCTACGTCCACTCTTTAGATTAATAGCCACAAGACGAGCTGGATTCAAATAGTAATTTAGAAAGTTACAAATGGCTTGCACTCATCCTTTACAAGATAGATTTCACTATCAGGACTCGGCTACAACTCTTACTCTTGTACACTTAATCCTTAGCACAATTGCTAAAACAGCACGAATATTGAAACAGTATGATGGATAGCATTTAGCTAAGAAAAATAGTAGTAAGTAAGCTTCTTGATCTTTTTAAGTTGCACAGTCTATCATATGGCTTCCAAGGTCTTCTCTTTTATAACCGCCTTCAATCAATCTGTTGAAGATGGATTAGAGAAGTAGATAGACGTTAGAGTTACTGTTGAGCTAATGTTCATGCATGGAACTACCCATGCAGTACTTTTCCTTGAACCTTTGCAAACAACCTAGAAATAGCAATTGTTGCAGTATTCTCACTGTAGTCTTTGACAAACTTGTTAGATGACCTAGCTACTCGACTACATACATCAACTAGATTTTATTGCTGTGCGAATCCAAAACCACAATGGCTACTTAGCTAACCTAGTGGACATCATCAGATGTACTTTATCATCACAGTACCATTGACCCAATCTTTACAACTTCGACACAAACATTATCAACTGCTGATCTTTTAAGTTTATTAATATTGTTTGTCGTATCATGACATTTTGCGAACTTCTTTCTAATGAACCACACCATGGATATTGGACAGTCCTTTGGTCTAAACAGCTGCATGGTATCTCCAAGTATAGCCCCTTTGGGATTTAAAATATATCTCTTTTCACCATCCCCATAGTGTATGAGACAAATGGATGCATTTTGATTAAGGTCTTATTCTATGCTTACGATTTTACCATATTTGCCTTTTTCATTCTGTTGAAAATCAATTTTGTGGTATAGATGCTTATGACCTCCCCTTCTATGCCTTGTGGTAATGATTCATTTGGCATTACAACATTTACTACAATGATGCTATCTATAGATCAAATTATTTCATGTATTGGATTTCACTTGACTATCTACAACTCCATTGCGTGTGCTTGGGGTAGAAGTTTTGTAAAAATGTATCGACATGCTATTAAATTATTTTCTTTCTAAGAGGTGGAATAGGATAACTTGGTTAAAACACAATGATCATACATCTATAATGCATTGTATGTCCCAGAATAGGTCCAATTCTTCTACCCTTTCTCTGGAGTCGATGACTATTCATAACTTTTACCCTAACACCAAAGAAGAGTTTGATCCAATGCTTTATTTCTGTGCTAGTCGATCCTGATTCGACATTAAAAGTATATTGAACTTTCCCTGTTAACTGAATACTTTTGTTTGTAAATACTGCATATTTGATTCCATCCATAAATTGATTTTCTTCCCTCTGAGTTCGAGACTTAATAAGAATTAAAGTTCCTACTATTTATTCATATGTTATGATATGAATATACCACATCAATTCATTATGTATGGATGATCAGATTCCATTGATACAGAGCCAATTCTAATGGACTTATTGTAGGGTCCCATTAGCACACATCCAATAGGAATTGATCCTACGAATTTGTCAATCATGAGTTGGGCGCTTTAACCATTTAGCCATGGATGCTTAGTGGGGATCCTCGTACATGGTGAATAACCAAATTCCAATTAAAATGTAATCTTTAGGGGAAATCAATAAAAGGACATCAATTCAAATCCTAGATTTTCAAATTGAGAGAGTTATTGAGAGAGATCAAGAATGCTCACTAGTTATTAGATTCATGGACCCAATTTAATTCTGTGGGATCTTTCATTCACATTTTTTTTCCACCAAGAATATTTTATAAAACTCTTGGACCCCCAAATTTGGAGTATCCTACATTCACGCCATTCACAAGTTTAAATAAGCAATCAATATTTCACGATCAAGGGTGTAATACTATTTATAGTAGCATAAATATAATACTAAGGACAGTTTGAACATTATTAAAATCACTTGAAGATATTTCGCCAACAATCTCTCCCATTTTTTATGATGATAAAACTATTTTGCATATATGAATAATTAATCGGCATTGTTTGAATGAATTTGCAGAAAATAATTAAACAGGATCTCCTCAAGATATTTTCCAATGAAGCTAGAGATATGAACTAAATGATCTTTGTAGAATTAAAGATATTAGCAAATAGATCTTCTAGTTAGAGTGTATCATCATATATATGGAGTTCAAAGAATGTTACTTGAATGCTCCCCCTATTTTGATCATACATTCAAATGCTCCCCCCGTCTTGAAGAGCAATTCCTATGACTTAGCATATTTGCTGTTAGTGAAATCTATCTGGAACGAACGAGCGAGTATTCATGCCAAGTTATTAAGTGCAAATGTAATGAGCAGATATAGTAGATATTATCAGATAGTGGGCAAATATCCTTCACATAACATTCACATCAAGTCAACTCTCCCCCATTTTGTCATCAATCAAAAAAAAAAAAAAATGAAGGACATTTAAGTTCATTGATGGCAAACATAAGGTCAATACAAGAGATTATTAGTTAGGAGTATGACCTAGGCAACAAAAAGCAAAACAGAAGCAAATAAAGATTTATAAATGTTTAAGTGTAAGGGCATTTGCGATGCTGTGAGGAAGTGGGGAGTTCAAGTTCAGTTGGCTCAAGGTTTGGTCGGATGAGGTTGTAACAGTCCAAGCTTAGAAGAGTGCACTCGATCTTCACCATATATCGAGTTAGCTATAAGATAGTGGTTTTGATTTCCTAAACATTGGCTTGAAAATTGATTAAGGTTGGCAACAGGAGAGACGGATAAGTCCATCGTTGGAGATGGTGATCTTTATGGTCTTGGTGGACAAAGGGCCTTAGGTGGTGCCGATGCCTCAATGGGCTTCTTCTTCTCTTGTTCGTTCAGTTTAGCACGTCTCTCTTTGATCTTTGCGATAGCTCTCTCAACATCTCCATGTCCAATGGCAATGATTTCTCCTCTATGGTTGACCCATCTTTCGAGAGTCATTCTCAGCATCATTCTGTCCATTGTCTTCTTCCTGATCTCGACATTTGGCATGCTCAATGGAGAAGCATAAGAAAAGTCAATCTTCAGGTGCTTGAAGATAAGAGTAAAGAGGGCACCATAGGGCAGCTTGCCTGTCTTTCTCTTTGCCATGCGATATATGTGGATAAAAATCATGTGGGGAAGGAAAACTCATCGAATTTGTTGAGAATGGTCTAAATAACTCTAACCTTGTAACGAGAGACATTGTTGGTAGAAGATGTTTTAGAACAGAGGCAGAGGGTCACGATCTTTTGGATAAAATTCATTTTCAAAAGAAGCAAACTCAAAGGCACAATTTCTCTAGAACTACGAGGAAATTTGGGGGCTACGAATCACAAGCACTCTCCAAAAGCCTTTGTGTCATGTCCAACATGTGCCTGACACTCTCTGACACTGTTCGACACTCGATCAATATATGTTGGAAAATCTTATGCCTAATCAACTTTTCCAATACTCTTCGAAACTCCAGTCTAGAGATCTGACATGCGAATTAGGAATTCCAACACTTAATTTTGACACACACAGGATCAATTTTTTGAATTTTCAATAAATGAGGAGTCAAAATATAAATGTATAGAATAATAAAAATAATAAAAATAATAAAAATAATAAAAGGGGAAAAAAGGAAAAACCTAATTCTCAAGTTTTTTTCTCCTCTTACAATACACTCTAACGTACGAGTCAAGAATGTAGATTTCTTTTCTTTTTTTCCCTTCAAGTATTATGGATTATTGGAATTGAATTATTTTTGTCAAAATGAAACATGAATTATGTTAACAAGTGGTAGATTAATATTTTTAGTGTAAATTTATTCTAGGATTTTATTTATTTATTTATTTATTTGTGAATTTGAATCAAATTAGTTTAATTAAAATAATCATAAAAATGATAATTTATCATGTATTTATAAAAATATTCGTCTAATATATAACGTATCTCAACATGTCGAAAATCTTTATTTTTTGAGAAATGACATGTTGGTGTGTCATGTCATGTCGTGTCTTGTCGTGCATTATGTATCAGTGTTGGTACTACTTAGATCGGGGATGTCCTACTAGTGGTTAACAATATAACCTAGAAAGGGGTGAATAATTTGTTTTTGAACTTTGATGATCTTTTGTAGAAATTAGCTAATCGCTAAATAAAGATAAGTTCAACCTGATGTTAGAGAAGATGTCAACTAATTGTATGCCAATGTATGTAAGTAGGAATAAACAAGTAGGACATAGGAAGTTGTAGTGGTTTGGCTTATCCTCAAGTCTACGTCCACTCTTCAGACTAACAACTTCAAGATGGGTTGGATTCCTCTAGCAGTTTCCTTAGAATTTACAAATGGCTAGCACTGGTCCTATTCATGATAGATACCATTATCTAGACTTAGTTGATGCTCTTGCGCTTGTACACTTAATCCTTTGCACAATTGCTAAGTAGCATGAATATCAAAATTGTATGATGGAGAACTTATAGCTAAAAAAAACAAAAATAAATGAGAGGCAAGCTTCTTGATTTTTATTTCACACACTCCCTTTTGGTTTTCTGGGGTCTTCCCCATTATATTCTTCTTCAATTTATATGTTGAAGAAGAATTAGAGAAGCAGATAGCCGTTGGAGAGTTTTCATTGAGCTACTGTCTAAGGAAGGTATTGCCTATATAGTTTTTTTCCTTGAATCTCTGCAGACTAACCAAAAATAGCAATTGTTGCTGTCTTCTCAATGCAGTTTTTGACTGACCTATCAGACAACCTAGCTGCTCTACTACGTGCTTTATCAAGATTTAGCTACTATGTGAATCCAAGTCTTTTAATGACTACTTGGTTGACCCAACAAACATCATCAGATGTACTTAGTTGTTACATCACTATTGTGACATCCTGAATTTCTAGTTTTGTTTTTAATTGAATGAATCGGACTTTTCATTGACGCGCCTATAGTTCTATTCTCCAAGCCGATCACTCACGAGATAATTAGCCTATCAGGTGAAGCCATTAAGGAATCTAAACACAATAAACTTGAGAATTTGACCAGGAATCGATTGCTTGACCATGTTAGTCTACAAGGGTCATTACAGCATCGTCAGAATCGATCAAAAATCAGAGATAGGTCGATTTGACTTAGATATGCGACTAATGTGTGGGTGATTCTACTTGACTGCAAAATTCTCATCGATTGGTACTAGACAAATTTTTCAATTGTTTTTGGTACCCTGTGTCCATATTTGAAACATCAAGATTTTCATGACAACCGAGAGTCGTCAATATGTGGAAGATGTACATTGTGGCTCGAAAGTAATCGACCACGGGTCAATTGCACTAAAAATTCCTAAAAGTTACCCGATAGGCTTGGTCATGCTAAAATCACACTAAATTGAAATAAACCGTGAATTTAAACCAATTTTGAAATTTGAAAGTTTTGTCATGTCATGATTCATTTTAGGAACGTCGACTCATCCTTCGAAGACTTTTTTGCAAACCGGGATTTTTGGCGAAAATTCAAAGGAAGGTTATTTTGGATCGGGAAAATTCGAGGGACCATTTTTTAGTGTACCCATGGTCGTCAAGTTGGTTCAATTGATGAGGAAAAATCATGGATTAAGTGTTGACACCTTGGCTTATTTGTTTAGGCTTCAATTGGATTGCTTTGAGTAAGAATTGAATGAAATTGAAGAGGGAAATGTGCAAATTCGTAGGCCATGGTGGGGTGCAACATTTGGGACACTTGAGAGGCTTCTTAAGGAAGCTTTGGGAGAGAGAAAGTGGCTGAGGATAGGGTTGAGTGGTGGCGGCATGTGTGATGAGTGAATGGAGATAGGATATAAGACTTTAGAGGCCAAATGGTGGCCCCCCTTCAACAGCCTTCTTCTCCCTCTTCCCTTGGCTACTTTCCCCATTGTTGATGTGCTTTGAGAGCTCAAAAACTAGAGGAAGCAAGAAGGAACCAGCCAGCAGCCGCCGGAACCCCTTACCGCCCATCGAGCGACGTGCACGCCTGCCCGCACCCGCATGTCATCGCCTCGTCCCCGCCGTGCTTGCGCGCCTGTCCACGCATCTTTGCCGCTCATGCTTGTCACCCTTGCCTTGCTCGTCATCTGTCGAAGCTGATTCAACTGCCTGCCATTGCCATCGAGCTCCTCCGCCGCCCGTTCAAGCCACCTAGTCCCGTCTCACCGTTTCCAGCCACTATTGTTGCTTGGCTCAGCTTCTTCAGCCAGCAAGCAGAACCGAAAGCCCAGCCAAGCTGTGTGGCTTCGTGAGGCTTTTCTGGGCCCTTCTTGGCCTCCCTTGGTGTCACCGTAGGCTCGGTTGTTGCCTGCCTCCACGTCACCATCACCGTGGACTCATCGGATCGCTAAACTGGTGAGTTTATTTGCTAAACTCTGCTTAGGGAGTTAATTATGCTCAAGGGATGTTTAGATTAGGATAAGTATGGTTTAAGTTGTTAGATTAGTTTAGTTGAAGGCTAATTAGATTAAGTGATTTAATTAGTTTAATAGGTTGATTAATTAGCCTAATTAGGAGGTTAGATTATTGTAAGCTTAATTAGGTATTTATTTAATTACTGCACATTTTTTTAATTATTGTGCATTTAATTAATTAATTAATTATTTATTTAATTTTTGAAATTTATTTAATTATTTAATATTTTCCAAAAAATTATACCGGAAGAGCCGATTGTTAGAATTTCGTGCTGATCACAGTGGTGTGGTTTGATTGTCCAATTGATTGTTAAATTGTGCAATCGAGTGATAATTGTGAAAGTTTGGTATTTAATTGAGGAATACTGGGTGTTGGGTTTTGACACCGAAAATGATTTTATATACCATGTCAGCTTGTGTGAGCATTGATCTATCAGCTTGTGAGAGCATTATCTTATATCAGCTTGTGCGGGTATTAATGTTTATCAACTTGTGCAAGCCGCAATTGAATTGATTGAATGGATGGTTTGGTTGTATCGATCAATTGGATCAGTTCATTGGTTGAGATTATGAACTATACTGACATATAGGAAGGAACTGAGGCAAGGTAAGTCTTTTGACTTGTGTGTATAGCTGCCTCTAGGTGTATTTCCTTCCTAGTCGGAGTTTAGGGGGTGAACTTGCTGAGACATTGTCTCATCTTGTTGTAGGCTCAACCTTTGTAAATCCTTAGATGGTGGTTCCTCTAGAATGTTTTGGTTGGCCTATGAGGGTCACCAAGCAGAGTTTTAACTACCATGCCCCAAGAGATCAATGGGTCTACGAACTCGTAGTGACCACCATCTAGGTCGATGAAGGCCTACCTCAGAGGGTACCTCATCAGTTCAGAGCGTGGTTTCGCTACAATTTCAATGGATTTCGTGTGGGTCCCCTCCTAGGTTTTGAGATTCCCATTGTGGTAATCGATACCACTCTAGGTGAGAGTGCAACTAACCCTCCTGATGGTTTTGTTGAGGACCTAACGCCCCCGGAGGCTATGGAGACTGAAGGATTGGCGAATGTGTTCGACTAGTTGGTCTTAGGACAGCTTTGTTTTGTTGGGGCAGTGCTTTGTAGATAGCCTAGTGTTGTATACAAACCCGAGTGTTTATAAAGTGGTTTGGTTATGAATTTGTTTCCTGCTTTTCTATCTCGTGCTGGTTGTTGTGAGGGGTAATAGTTGGCTTCCGCATGCACATTAAAATGAATGTGTTGGCGACACGTCCTAGGATGTCGCAATTTAATCAGCCACCGAGGGATAGACACATGTTCAAGGATCAAGGCGTGACAACTATCGACTTGATCTTTATAGCTTCAATATAAACATCACCAATTACTAATCTTTTTGGTTGACTGGTGCTGTTTGTTATAACATGACATTTGAGAACTTCTTTCTAGTGAATTACATCATGGATATTGCATAATCCTTTGGTCCAACAATATGCGCACACCATAGTAAGTAATATATTAAAGATAGTTTGGACATATCAAAATCATTTGAAGATGTTTTTCCAACAATGTCGCCCTTTATAATGATAAGAAAACTATCCTGCATATGTGAAAGAACAATAGATGCTGTTTGAAATAATTTGCATAACTTAAAATAGGATCTTCTCAGGATGTTTTGCAGTAAAACTTTGATGTATGAATTTGAGTGATCTTTAACAAAATATAGTATGTTTACATGAAAGGTCTTCTACCCAAAGTGTGTCATCAAGTATTTTAGAGTTCAAAGTATAACATTTGAATGCTTCCCCTCTTTTGATGATACACTCGCATACTCCCCTTGTCTTCAAGATACACATGCATTTTCTCCCTATTTTGAAGAGCAGTTCAGTTCTAGGTGACTTAGCATGTTAAGTAAAATTTGTGATATATGAGAAAGCAAATATTTATGCTAAGTTATGAGCAACATGTCATGCCCCAAACCGCGAGCACGCGCACATCCCTCGATGGTCGACTAGAAATTTGCGACATTCGCAAGACGCATCACCAACTTATTATTTTTATCTTTCGATTAAGCACATGCGGAAGCGAATTAAATAAACCTCTGTCAACAACAAACATAGGGATAGTCAACACTTGGAACAATTTCCTCGAAAACAGCAATTTCCTTTTCAACTAATTAACCATAGGAAGTTTAATAGTTACAAGCCTTGCTATGGCCACTTCCTATCGACCCTCTCAAAACCTTCGCTAACGGCAGGGCCAGCCAATTGGTGTCGCATCTCGCGCCCACCACATCCACTCTAAGCAGATCTTCACACTACGACATTGAAAGAGGTTAGCCCACGACGGGGTGAGATAAAATCTCACCAAGTTAAAACCCTAAATCCTGGTTAGGACGCAAATTCGCCTTGTAGGCGGTCCTAAGCACACACCACACATAACTTACCTCGGCTTGGCGCGTACCTGCATGTTAGCTCAACATATATACCATCATCAGTGCAGCAAGCGTAGTTTAATAATCGGAACACATCATTTCGTCCTTCAATCATTTACATGAGTCTCGATTATATGGTCAAATCGTTATAACATAGCCCATACCGTGCGACACAATTTTGTCTCATAATCATGCGCAACTATCACAACCATTCAGGCATGTTCCAGTTATTACAACCCATCAACCACAGCCAACTAAATAGTCGATGGTTATTCGGCTTAACCAGGCATCATCCTGCCCCATCGAGCACAGCATCGTCCAGAACCCCTGCCTAGACGGCATTCCACGCAGGAGCATCGTCCTGCATATTCATACGCATCAGGACGGGTTCACTTAGTGACCACACGAGCACATACTTGGTCAAGAGCACCATGCTTTGCGTTCAAATATCACGTTTTCAAATAATGAATTTGGCCACTTTTCTTCATATTAAAAATCTTGATAAAAATAATTGTGCGTGGTCATGTAATTAAAAGTGAACCGTCAAACCCGGTACGCTCCTATTTTGAAATTCCATGGTTTTATATATTACATAAGAATTGGTGTCCAAAACCGACACCTGACATTTTGCTACTAAAATTCAATAATTACCATCAAGAAATCAATTGCATATCAATTACCTAGAAACCATCAAAATCACGCACAATGCCATTATATAGCCAAGAACGTCAAAATCATTTGGGAACTCCTTTTATTTTTTTTGTTCAAACTTTCCGAAATAAATTCTTACGGGGTCCCATATTTGAAATTAACTTGCCAAACATTGCACGCATCTCGTATAAAACCTCCTTGTTTTATTAAGCACATAAAATTTGACATCATATTTTCCAACACCATATTTCTTTTCTAATTTATTTTCCAACCACCCTTTTTTTAAAACAAACCTTAGTAACCCCTCTTTTTTTTGTTCAACACGTTTAGAAATAAATTCGTAGGTGCTCACGTACTCAAAATTAATCCGTTAAACTTTGCACGTACCTAGTTTAAAACCTCATTGTTTTATTGGGCAAATAAGTTTTGGTGTCCAGACCCAACACCTAATTGTTTTTCTAATTAAAAGCTCATAACAATATCTTTTGCAATAATAATAAACCATCACCATAGAGCAATCATTCTCGTAAAACCACACATGAGTTATCAACATGCCAAATATCAACCAAATCACAACATATTCATTTCTCAGCAAGCAAGATACCAAGAACAACTAATAAACCACTACCGGCCTTAACTGGCAGAAACTGGTCCACTCACACGTCTACAGGATTAAATCTAGACACCTAAACAAATGAGTTTGGAAACTTCTCAAATTTGAATATGTTATAAAGGACACATAAACAAACATTTTTTTTTTTTTTGGGTGAAGACATCTTGACCCAATTCTTTCTAGAATAAGAGTAGTAAATTGCTCGAACCGTTACCAAAATTGTGTCCGTGTCTAGAAATTACGTTTTATAAAAATTAGTTTGGTTCGAGGTCCAAAACTTGTCCGTTTGATCTGAAATTTGACCATATTAAACTGCAATATGTGATGAAAAACTTTCGTGATTGAAATCTTTTGAAAATCAAACCCTAAGAGTTGATAAAAATTCTTTAAACACCAAACGGTCACAAGTTCCAACACAAACTGAGATTCTGTTTTCCAAATGATGAGGCTGAAACCTTATTCTTTTAAATCCCTAAAATCATGAGTGAAATATACGTCATAGTTGAAGATGTTTAGAACATTTTTTAAGAGGGAAGAAGTCTCAAAATCGTATCACATTTTTCCCCACAAAAATGGCAAGTGGTGAGCGTCTAGCAAACTAATCCGAGAAAAATCCACTAAACCAAGCTAAATCACCCTTATTAGTACTAATCCAAACAACTAGATCAATACTAATCCGTCTTAGGGATAATCTA
Source organism: Eucalyptus shirleyi (assembly GCA_017140165.1). Lineage (NCBI taxonomy): Eukaryota > Viridiplantae > Streptophyta > Magnoliopsida > Myrtales > Myrtaceae > Eucalyptus > Eucalyptus shirleyi. The sequence continues at coordinate 115,728 of JADGRX010000012.1, forward strand.
ACCAAACTAGATTAACACTAATACATCTTAAGGATAATCTCACTTAATACTAATTTAACTAAGCCAATTAGCATTAATCTAACCAACTAAGCACAATTAACAACCTAATCAAGGATTAGGGAGTTAACTCACCGAGTTAGGATGACAGCGGGTTCATGGTGATGGCTGCGTAACAACGGTGAAGATCCGAGACTACCGTGTCTCCAACAGAGCTCAAACTGCGAAGGAAAACGGCTCTACAAGCTCACAGCTAGAGGGCTCAGTTCTGTGGAGTTGAGGACAGCTGGTCTCAACTTGGCTTGGGCTGAGTTGTGGTGGATGGCAGTTACTGTTGGCGTTGGCTAATGTGAGGAGGGTGGCTGAGGATGTTAGTGGAGAAGCTGGTCGGTTGAGGCGTTGGATGGTGCTGTGGACGTGGAGGTAGGGGCTGCTTGGTGGATGTGGGATGAGGGTGATGGTGTGGGCGTGATGGAGAGGAAGGAAGAGTTACGTGCTAGTGGTGGATGATGGTGATGATGATGATGGGGGATAGAGTGATGAAGAGGAGAGATGGAGGTGATGTCGGTGATGGTGAAATGAATGGGAATGGGAAGAAAATGGGAATGGCAGAAGGGGGAAGGAACCTGGGCAGCGTCAGCAGAGAGGAGGGAAAAGATTTCATGCGTGAGAGAGAGGGGGAGGGAGAGAGAGAAAGAGGGAGAGGAAGTCAAGGGAAAAGATCCTAAACACTCATGAGTTGCCTCCAAAGTCTTCATACAATTAATTCGAGGGGCCAACCACTCACAAATTAGTTCTAATATCCACCAAATAGATCCATTTTGGGCAGCAAAAATACTCAATTCCCCTCCCATCCGAATTTCCACTTATTTTCCATTTTGTCCAAAAACTGATTTTTTCGCAAAATTCCGGACTTGTCACAGTTTCTTCGAAAGATGAGATGACGTCCTAAAAATAAATCGTGACACACTCGAATGTCCGATTCCCAAAACCGAATTCAATTTCATGGTTAAAATTGACCGAACGCGATTTTAGTACGACCTAACCTATCAGGTAGTTTTTAGGGATTTTAGCGTGTTTGACCCATGATCGATAATCTTCAATCCACGTTTGTGCATCTCCAACTCGTAGATGACTCTCAATTGTCACAAAAAATTGCAAAGTTTCAATTACGTGTCCCAAGTATAATTTCGATAGAAAATCAGGTTAGTGCCGATCGATGCAAATTTCGCAATTATACGGAACCACCTGCAATTCAATTACGGGATTCTGCCGAATCGACCTATGTCCAATTACAATTCAATTATAACGGTGTCATATTGACCCTAGCCAATTATTATGGTTGAGCAACTGATTTCTGATCGAGTTCTCTAGTCTGCCGCGTTTATATCCCTTAACAACCTTACCTAATAGATTAGATAACTCGAGAGTGATCAATTCCGAGTAAAATGGCCATAAGCGCGTCGATGAAATGCCAATTTCATATATTCGAGATGGGGTCGAATTTCAGGATATCACATAAAAAATTATGAGAAGCTATCGGCAAATTTGCAAACATTATCAGGACCAAATGTTTTGAGCATATAAGCAAATTTCTTTGTTGGGAATAACGGATCCCCGAAAACTTGATTCGACATTGAATCGAACCCCTAAATCAATGCGGAAGACGAAACCCGTGAAAACACACATCACCGATCGTAAAGCACACCACGGATTCAAGCGTACCTTGTTAGCCACAGATTAGACACCAACGCTGAAGAAGAGGAAGAAATTCTGATTCGATGATGATTTACCTTGAAAAAGGAAACGAATGCCTTTGCTTGAGCGTTTGGGAGAAAAAGAGAGCGTTTGAAGGAGAAGGGAGACGTACGTACGTTGTTAATTGCCAAACGTTGTCTTCTCTCTCTCTCTCCTCCCTTTTATACCTTCCCCCTCCACGGGCCCTATTCCCATGGGCCAGGCCTTTTGGGCCCAACTTGAGCGGATGGGCCTTAAGCCCATCTCATAAATCCATCATCTCCCACTCGCACATGGTGGTGCAAAACCAACATGGGCGGACAGGCCCTACTCAGCCCCATCAGAGAAAAAACCAGCTGAGACTCTCACTTAACATGGTGGGCCGAACAGAATCCTCTTTTCCTCTCTTCAACATTCATACCGGTGAATAATCCGTGCGACCAGCATACTTTGAGAGCTCGTTACCATACATCTGTTAGGAATATATAACAGCTCATAATGGGCATCACATCATGAGTAGATTTAGTATGCAGTACCCTAGATCAATCGATCACATTTTATATCTCTCTTGATCTATTTTAAACAATGATATATATATATATATTGTATTCACAATTATGATTATCACAAAGACAGTCATAATTGGTTAACCGGTGAATACAAAATTATAATGTGATTCTCCAAATTCAATCTTCCTCTTTCCTTCAAACTCTCAATTTCAGTCCGGCTTGCTTTTCTAGAAATGCCCCATTAGATCGAATCACTCATGACCATTGGCAACATCCTAAGATAGCAAACACTAAATAGAAATCTTGAGAATAAGTAAGAGTCATGAGGGGACTAAGAAATTGAGGAACTCTCTTCCTCAAGAGTCTCACACGAGATAAAAGTTGAGATCAAACTTTTGCCACTCTTATTGGTCGTCTCATGCATACGTAGTATGAAATACGTATTACGGTATTAACTCCTTTCCCATGGAGCGTATGTCTATACTTTCAATACTGTACATATGATAGTTTAGACATACCCAATGTCTAACTTGAGTTCACATATCTACTCATTCACAAAATTCATCAGAACTCACATCTGGCATCTTAGACAGATAAAGTAAAACATGTGGGGTATTTTTACTTTCGGACATAGTAAGTATTATATCCTCATCTTAACACCTAGTTAAGGCGACATACGTGTTTTAAGCTTGAGCTCTCGATTATCACCTAGATAATAAGCTTTAAAACAGTCTCATCTCTATTTATCACATAGTAAATAGAGCCGATTACCCGTGTGAGTGGGCTAATCTTATATCTGTCCAACATACTTCTCAACTTAAAGTAATGCACTAAGCATTAAGATGCATAAAGATTAAACAAAGATTCATAGGCATTAGTGATGAAAACACAAATTCATCAAATTGTGAACACTTAGGGAAAATACAATATTCAGTACATCAGTCTCTACGCAATCCTAGAGATTTCATATGGCCACAAAACACATCTCTAGGTATTGGCTTTGTCATAGGATCTGCTACCATTCCATGCGTAGTATGTACTCTAAGTTCACATCTTTTCGTGCAACCATATCCTTGACAAGATTATACTTGGTATCTATAGGTTTGGTCTTGCCATGATATTTTGGATCTTTGGTATACGCTTTTTGTTGCTTGGCTACCACAGTTAACCAACAATGAATCTGTAGCACTTCCAATAACACCTAAATGATCCAAAAAATCTCTTAAGCCAAACACTTTCTTACACTGTTGCTGATAATGTCACGAACTCAACTTACATCGTGGACAAGGCTATACACTTTTGTTTCTTACTGCTCCAACATATGGTGCCATTATTCGGTAAGAAAACAAACCCACAGATAGATTTTCTTTCATCTAAATATCCTCCCCAATCAGTATTAGAATAGCCTTTGAGTTGCAGATCTTTTCCTTAATAACTCAACGTATAATCAGCAGTCCCCTTTAGATACCTCAGTATTCTTTTAACGGCTTTCCAATGTGTTTGACCTGGATTGGATTGGTATTTGCTCACCATTCCGACTGCAAAGCATATGTCGGGTGTTGTACACATCATAGCATACATCAAGCTCCCAACAACACTGGCATAAGGAACATGTTTCATTTGTTCCTTCTCTTATGGAGTACTTGGACACAGACTATGGCTCAATCCTTCACCTTTTTGCAATAGGAGTGTCTATAGGTTTACAGTCTTGCATACGAAATCGTTCAAGAACCTTATTTATATAGGTTTCTTGCGAAAGAGACAACGATCTCTTCAAAACGATCTCTTGAAGTCTTAACTCCAAGAATGTATGCAGCCTCACCCATATCCTTCATCTCAAAGTTACAAGACAACTATCTCTTGACAGTATTAACCAACTCCATATTGCTTCTGGCAATTAGTATATCATCAGCATATAATGATATGATCACAAGTTGATCCTTGGATCTTTTGATATATACACAATGATCCTTATCAATCATTGTAAACTCATATGCCATTATGGCATTATGAAAATGTATATACCTTTGTCTCGATGACTGCTTAAGGCCATATATCGACCCCCAAAGTCGACATACCTTTTCTTCTTGGCCTTTCACTATGAAACCAGCAGGTTGTTCCATATATGTTCATTCCTCTAATTCTCCATTGAGGAAAGCAGTCTTTACATCCATTTGATGTAACTCAAGATCCATACTAGTCACTATTGCCAAAATAATGCGAATCAAGGTAAATCTCACTATAGGAGAAAATGTATTTTCATAATTAATTTCTTCTTATTGATTATACCCCTTCGCCACAAGGCGAGCCTTATGCCTTTCTATTGAGCCATCAGCCTTTCGCTTTATTTTGAGAACCCACTTGTTCCCAATAGCTCTGCGTCCCTTTTTGAAGATCAACCAATTCCCAGACTTTGGTTTGATTTCATTGACTCCATTTTCTCTTTCATTGCATGAATCCATTTTTCCTTATTAGGGCAATTCAGAGCCTCATTAATATTTCTTGGCTCATCCTCATCTCGTGGAGCAATTATAAAAGTTTCCCTTTCAATGTCAGAATGTCGATGGGGAATACTTTGGCGACTTGTTCACCGTATGGGAGATTGTACACTTAACACATCATTCCCCATCATGCTCCCACTTGGATTAGGTAATGATGATGTCGTGACATCAGGTGGTTGCAATTGAGAATGAGTTGAATTCAATTCATTATATCTCATATTACTCCCACTTGGACAAACTCCATTGACATCATTATCTTGATCCAAGGTTTCAAATAGAGAGTAATTTTTCCTTATTTCGCCCCTCTTAGGAAATTCATCCACTAAGAATGTGACATCCCGTGATTCAAATTCAGTTATACTCCCACTTTCCTGCTCACCTATGAACACATACCCTTTTGAGTGTTCGGAGTATCTCATTAAAATACTCATCTTTCCTTCGGGACCCAATTTCCCAAACTTGTGAGAGGACTCATGAGTATAGGCAGCACAACCCCATGGCTTAAGAAAACTTAAGTCCGGTTTTCTAACTGTCCATAACTCATATGAAGTGGAAATAACTGATTTGGAAGGCATCCGGTTAAGTATATTGGCAGCTGTTAACAACGCATCACTCCAAAAAGTGATAGGTAAGTTAGCATGCGCCATCTTGGACCTAACCATTCCAGTAGGGTTTTGTTTATTCTCTCTGCAACACCATTTTGTTGAGGAGTATATGGAATAGACAACTATCTTTCTATTCCTTTTTCATCACATAATTTTCTAAAATTATCAGATAAATATTCTCAACCTCGATCGGATCTAAATACCTTTATTTTCTTGTCCAATTGATTTTCTGCCAGGTTCATAAACCTTCTGAAACAACTTATGCTTCAGATTTATGAGAAATCAAATAGACATATCCGACTCGAGTATGATCATCTATAAAAAAGTGATGAAATAAACAGCCCCTTGCCTTCCTCTCACATTCATTGAACCACAGACGCTCAAATGGATTAAATGCAGAGGAAATTCAGCTCTTTTACCTTTTCCAAATGGTTTCCTTGTGATTTTCCCTACTAGGCAATGCTCACTTATGGACAAATCGACTTTTTCAATATTGCCCAACAAGCCTTCATTGGCTAGTCTATTCATATGTTGTTGGCACATATGACTAAGTCTAGCATGCCACCATATTCACATCATTATCATATAAGGTAGAAGACGTGAAACTAGGGAATAACATATTGACATCATCATAGTCAACATTTAGTACAATAAAACCATTCAGTAAGTGACCACAACCATAGTAGTTTGTATCTAAACACAAATCTACACCTTTATTATGGAAGTTCATACCAAAACCAAGCTTAACCAACACTAAGACAGACACTAAATTTCGACGAATCTCCAGAGCATATAGAACATCAAGATGCGTCCACCATGCATGCTCAATTGGCAGGTGCCAATCCCTTTAACTTCAGCTCTGGAGTTATTTCCAATATAGATCCACTTAGTTCCAGTTGGTATTGTCGGAATTCCACGAAGGATCCTCTATCCTTTGCTACATGGTTTGTCGCTCATGAATCTACATTTCACAAAGGATTGGATTCAGCCTATAATGCAGAACTTGACACATAAGCAAAGTTCTCAAATGTATAAGAGGTGTATAGCTTCTTTGGCTCACGACAGTCGCGAGCATAGTGACCTCTCTTGTCACAATTGTAACATCACACCCTTGACATTTTCTTCACTTGAGGACGCTTTCCTCTCTCTTGTTGGTTAATTCTTGATTTCTTACAATAAGGACTTGATCCTTTGCATTCCCACATATTGAACGAATCAATACATTTGCGCTTAGAGCACAAAGCCCTTTCTAAGCTAGAACCAGCATAGCAAATGTCTATTTTCGGCTCAAATACCGTTAGGCGGTCCTCTACTAGCTCAAGGTGGTGCTCGACACCCTCAAGATCTTCCATAATGTGGTCAAGAGCTTCCAGTGCTTCTTGCTTTTCCAGCACGTATTGAAACTTCATATTCAATATTTCACAATTGTTACCGTTCATATCAGCAATCACGTTCTTAGTCGCTGAAACCATCGATCTGATCACATCAGACATATATGCACAAATAATTAATGCCTATCATTTATGCATCCCTATTTGCATAAACCCATCATATTAATGAATAATTTCAAGTAAGGCTTTAGAATCAAAAGGTCACTATGTTTCCAATCATCCTCCAAAAATCCTAACTCAAAATTATTATTAATATAATTATCTTATGCAAATAAATTCTATGAAGTTACAAAAACTTCTATTACTACCCACAGCTAATTACCCACAGCAATCAGCAATAGAAAGCAAATAAAATCTTAACAGATAATTGACATACAATTAAAAAACAATAATGCTTTCAATTAACACAATTAGGTAGCAATCATTACATAATTAATCAAAGAAATAAATAGGGAATGTCCCTTCTAATCTATCAGCCATAATATGAGAAATTTGAAGGCACATTTGCCAACCATGGAAAAACTTTTGGAGAGCTTTCATGTCGCCTCCAAGGCGCATTCACTCGGCGCCATGTGGCGTTCATTCTAAGGGTTGAAGTTTTGGCCAACTCAATCCTATAGTGCTCTCTTACAAAAGCTTCCACCAGCCTCCTATAACCCGGGACCACGTTGACCTCCCATAGCCGATCCAACACTACTTGCCATTCAGGTGGAAGAGTGTTCATCAAAGCCGGCACCTTCTCAAAATCCGGCATAAGATAACCATTCCAGATGATTTCTTGTATCATCTGATTGACCTTGACCACATGTGATACTAAATCACCATCATGCAACTGATAATTAGCTAATTCTGACATCAGCCTTTTAAGTCTTACATTTCCCTCGTCCGTTCTTGGGATTGCAGGTATCCTTGCATAACGCATCATAGTTCCTGCAACAAATACAGAATTAAAAAATGGATCACTTATTATCCATAATTAATATAAGAGAAAATACATAATTTTCCAAAATTCATGCAACAAATGCAGAATTAAAAATGGATTACTTATAATCCACATAGGCATGATTGAAAAAGAAACAAATTCCTTTTTTTTTTTCCCGAGTCAACGGTCAACGGTCAACGGTCAACAGTCAACGGTCAACAGGTCAACGGCCGGTCAACGGTCAACGGGTCGGGTCAACGGGCGCGGGGGTCGGACTGGTCGCGACGGTCGAACCGGACGGGCCGGTCGGACCGCTCGCGCGGACCGACCGCACGTGCCTCGCGCGTGCGGGTGATGACGTTAGGCAGACGTCATCCGACACGTGCCAGGCGCATGCCTTGAAGCGAGTCAGGTCGGGTCGCCGGCCGGTGACCATCCAGCGAAACGTCATCGGCGATGACGTCATTGGTGAGGTCATCCGAGCGGTTACCGACCGTGGATGACGTCACGATGACGTCATCCCGTGACGTCAGCACGCGTCGGTCCGCGGACCGGCGCGTGCCGATTCGCCAGCCGCCGGTGCGCACGTGCCGGTTCGCCGCCGATGCGCACGTGCCGGTTTGCCACCGGCGCGTGTGGCGCACGTGCTGGCGAAGCCAGCGCTTCCAGGCGCGTCGCGCCCACGCCCAGCGGCTTCTGGCCGCGCGTGTGGGCGCGTGCGGCGTCGTACGGCGGCGTGCGACATGTCGCCGGCCTCATCTCGACGTTGCCTTTCACCCAGTGCCTTCAGAATTTGATTTCGACTTACGAAAACTCAGAAAAATGGCCGAACAACGCTCGGGTGTCGGGATTTCTCGCCCCAATCCGTACAACCGAAGTTCTTTCGCGAAAAATCAATCAAAAAACATCAATTTGATCGGGAAAACATGTACTAGGGCTCTGATACCAATGTTGGGAATAACGGATCCCCGAAAACTAGATTCGACACTAAATCGGACCCCTAAATCAATGTGGAAGACGAAGCCCGGGAAAACACGTATCACCGATTGTAAAGCACACCACGGATTCGAGCGTACCTTGTTAGCCACAGATTAGACACCAACGCTGAAGAAGAGGAAGAAATTCTGATTCGATGATGTCAATTTGCCTTGAAAAGGGAAGAAGGAAAGTGCCGTTGTTATGCCGGGAGAAGAGAAGACGTACGTTTAATTGCAAAACGTTGTCTTCTCTCTCTCTCTCCTCCCTTTTATACCTTCCCCCTCCACGGGCCCTATTCCCGTGGGCCGGGCCTTTTGGGCCCAACTTGAGCGGATGGGCCTTAAGCCCATCTCATAAATCCATCACACTTTGAAATGCTTGAAGATGCATGTGACCAAAGCACCATAAGGCAATTTTCCAGTCTTTCTCATGCGGTACATATAGATGAAGATTATGTGAGGGAAGGAAAACTCATCAAACTTGTTGAGAACGGCTCAGATAACTCTTACCTTGTAACGAGAGACGTCGTTCATAGAAGATGTTTTCAAATGGAGGCATAAAGTGAGGATCTTTTGAATGAAATTCATTTTGATAGGGATAAGGCTCAATGGTACAATTTCTTTGGAACTTTGAGAAAAGTTTGGAGCTTCCAAAACAAGGTTGTAGGCCTCATCAGGCTTCACTGGAATCCGTTTGAAAATGTTGTATTCAGTGTGAATGATTTCAGCAAGTTCATCCAACGTCACAGCATAGTGCTGGTTTCGAAATGTGAAGACAAAAAAGTTTCTGTTTGGAAAGTGCAGGTTTGAGTTCAACATTGCCACTAAGGTAGGTGAACTTCTTCTTTCATTGAACAAAAGAATTTGAGTTGAAGGGTCTCGAAAAGCTCAGAGAGAAAGATTCCATGATTGTCTAAAAACTCAAAATCAACAAAGCAATGAGGAATAATACCTCGATCGTAAAAAGTATGGTTTGCAAGTTCATGTTCTTGAGACAAAAAGAAATCAAACTCAAAAGTTATTTCCTTAAGGCTATGAGATGATCGGGTTAGGAATAACTTCAGGCTCTTCAATTACCTATTTGCCTTTGTCTTGGGCAACAACAGGTTCAAAAGTTCCATCTCTCTTGGTTTAAGATTTTAGGAGAGGGCTGAGATGGTTGAGCAATTGAATGTGATAGTTCAGCGGTTGTTTGTTCATCGATTTGCAAGGCTTGCAAGCTTGTGGCTTCAAACTTTAGTGGCTTCTTTAGTTTGGATTTATAGGTTTCTATGAGAGCAACTAAACTTTTCGGCAAATCTTATGAAATAGAGACCTTCTCCTTAAAGGCTTTGGATGCTTGTCCAATAGTACGAGAAAATTTCCTTACGATCTTGGGACGAGTTTTGGGCGCCATAGTTTTTGAGTAAAGAGAGTGAAAGAATGTGTAAGAGGCGAGAGTTTTGAGTAGATGGTATAGAAGAGAATACGAGAGTGTAAACTGGGTGAGTAAGAATGTGAATAGTGTTTCTCTATAAATAGGAGCAATGAATTTCATGTAAAGAGAGAGTTAGCCATTGTCTTTCAACGGTAACTTTCTTATCCATAATTATTAGTTTTGTATTCAATTTTAATGTGACATCCTAATTTTTTAGTTCTATTTTTGATTGAATAAGCTAGGCTTTTGATCGATGCGCCGACAGTTCTTTTCTTTGAGCTGATTACTCATGAGATAACTAATCTATCAAATGAAGCCGTTAAGGAATCTAAACACAATAGACTTAAGAATTCGACCAAAAATCGACTGCTTGACCGTGTTTATGTGCAATGGTCAATACGACATGATCAAAATCGACCAGAGACCGGAGATAGGTCAGTTCGACCGAGGTATGTGATTAGGGTATGTATGATTCCATCTAATTACAAAATTCTCGTCAAACGACATTAGACCGATATTTTTGTAATTTATGTAATCTGTGTCCACATTTGAAATTTCGAAATTTTCACGACAACCGAGAGTCACCAATGAGTCAAAGATGTACAATGTGGCTCGAAAATAATCGACCACGGGTCTATTGTACTAAAACTTCCTGAAAATTATCCGGTAGGCTAGGTCACGCTAAAATCGCGCCATATTGAAATTAACCGTGAATTTAAACCCGATTTTAGAAATTGAAAGTTCTATCATGTCACGATTCATTTTAAGAACATCGACTCATCCTTCGAAGATTTTTCTGCAAACTTGAGATTTCGACAAAATTTCAAAGTGGGGCCATTTTGGACGGGAAAATTGGAGGATCGTTTTTTAGTGCACGGTTAGCCATCAAGTTGGTTCAATTGATGAGGAAAAATCATAAGATGGGTAATGGCATCTTGGTTGAATTTATGGGGGTCAAATTGAGCTCAAATGGATAAGGATTGAAGTGAAATTGGAAGGGAATTGAATGAAATTGGATGGCAAGTGTTCCAAAATTCATAGGCCTTGTGGAGAGCAACATTTGGACCACTTGGGAGGCTTGTTTGGGAAGCCAAGGTGTTGCAAATTGGTAGAGGAAGACAGCCATGCATGTTGGGGCATAGAACTCAAGTGCTTTGGATATTTTATGGCCCTTCCTCATCTTCAGCAGCCTCTTTCTTCCTCCTTGCTCCTCTTTTATCCATTGTTGAAGCTTTGGAAAGCTTCAGAGAACCAGAGAAACTAGCCCTCACATCTCTCTCTCTCTCTCTCTCTCTCTCTCTCTCTCCCCTCTTCAACCCCCAAGAATTCATAGCATTTTCTCCCTTGTTTTCCTTCTCTACCTATTTTTGCTCCATCTGACCTTATTGTGAAAATCTAAGTTAATTACTGCCTTCCCGAACGAATCAGTTCCCGTGCCACCCACCACCATGCTCAAGAGACCCAGACTGTCTGCCTGGATCCCGCCACTTGCCGAACGAAGCAGCTGGCTGACTCTTCTAGAGTGCATTGTTTCATGATTTCTGCGTGTTTTCTCCTATTTCGACCCTTCCTTTGCCCAATCCAGCCACCAGCCACTCCCCCTTGACCCCTAGGTTCCACTGATTGCTAGCCAACCCCTTGCTAGAGCTCTAGCCAAGCCTGTTCAGCTCTATTTCTCCTCCGACAGTCCAGTTTTCAAAGTTTCAGCGAGAATCTAAGTTTGTGGCTGCTATTTTGAGCTTAAGACCGCCTTGGATTGTTGTGGTTGAGGTCCCCGAGCGTAGCCTCCATCGTCGCCGTCACGTCCATGTCTTTAGCCCATTTAACGGGTGAGTTTAGCTCATAATCCTTTCATTAGTGCATAAACTTGCTTAGGGATAGTTTAGTTAATGTTGATTCTAGTTTAGGATATTTAATTAAGCTATATTAATCCTAAGATAGGTGGTGTCATGCCTCGATCCTCGAGCACATGCCCATCCCTTAGTGGTCGATTAAATTGCGACGTCCCAGGACGCATCGCCAACCCATTCATTTTAATGCGCATATGGAAGCGAATTACTAATCCCTTGACCACAACAAACATGGGATAGAAAAATATGACAACAAATTTCAAATCAATCAACATAGTTTTTATAAACAATCTAGTTTACAAAGAGAGGCCAACTCTAGGATCTAAGTACAGGAGGTTTATCTCCATAAAGAACTTTTGAGCCACCCATGCTTCTAACCTTTCTGCCTCAAGCTTCGGGTTCTTCACACTAAGGACCTGAAATGTTAAGCCCATGATAGGGTGAAACAATGTCTCAGCAAGTTTACTCCCTAAACTCCGACTAGGAATGAAATATGCCTAAAGGCAGCCTATGCACACATAAGACAGAAGACTTACCTTTCCTCAGTTCCCTCCCACATTTTAGCACAATTCATATATCACCTAAGTGCAGTAATAACACCCGACCATTTGGAACGTCTCATTCAATCTTAGTCAATCAATCAATCAATTAATTGAATCAACACAATTAATCCATCATTCAATCAAACAATCGCTCACAGGGGTCCCATAATTAGATGCAGACAATTCATATCAGTGGTTCCATCTACACCCAAAATTCACGCTCAACATTCCAATTCAATATCCCCACTCCATAGTCCAACTCCACGTTCCAACTCAATACTCAATACCAGACTCAAGATGAAACTCAAGGCACCAGAGGTAGTTCTCACGAGACTCAAGTCACCATGTAATATTTAGCCCTTGATTACAACAAGCAATAATATAAGGCACTAGAGATGACTCACATGAAGTCTCGCTATCGTGTAGCACTTAGTCCTTTATTGTACTAAGCAATAGTATAAAGCACTAGAGGCGACTCACACGAAGTTTCATCCTCGTGTAGCACTCAGCCCTTCACTATGCATGACAATACTGTAAGGCTCTACAGGTAATTCTCATGTGACTTAAGTCGTCATATAACACTTAGCCCTTGATTAAAATAAGCAATAGTATAAGGCATTAGAGGCAACTCACACGAAGTTTCATCCTCGTGTAGTACTTAATCCTTTACATACTCACAACCAATTGGGTTCCCTCAACATGACACATTTCACCTCAACTTTCAATAGTCATCTTGCCATGACTATAAACCAACACACAATTATTCACTCACGGCCAAGGACATTGTGCTTCGCACTTAAATTCCTTAATTAAAATAACGAACTTGGCATATTTTCATCATGTTAAAAATACCCAAAAATAATAATCATGTGTGGGTATATGGTCGGCTTGAGCCAAAAAGGCAATATCTTTCTTTGCAAAAATCCCACTATTTAAGATAGTTCATAAATATATTTTTGGTGTTATAAAATGACGCTCAGTATTTTCTAATTAAAATACCAAAATTACACAAGTTTAGGATAAATACGCAAAATTACAATTACCACTCAATTTGCACAAATCAGCACTCAATTAAAGAAACCAATCATACCAATGCAATCAGCACAAAATTCCGGTTACCGACTATCTCAGTATAATTTCCAAAAAATAATAAATAATTAAATAAATACAATTGAAAGCCATAAATAGGAACTTAGCCCGGAAATGCCTAATTAAATATCGAAACAGGCCCGAAAACTTTCTGAACCAATCTAGATAAATAAATACAATCTATCTAGTTATTAATTAAGCCGGTCTAACCACCTAACATACAATAACGAGTAATTGAATTGCTAATCCGTTCTAACAAACCACATAAACCATACTTAGCCTAAACTAATGAACCCTTAAGCATCATTAACGCCCTAAGCAGAGTTTTGTAAATAAACTCACCAGTTTAGCGCAAAAACCAAATCACGGCGGCAACGGCCGAAACTCGAGCTTATGGTGATGCCAATGAGAGTCCGGACCGGGCTAAAAATGGCCCAACATGGCTCTCCTAAGGCTGAGCTTCGACCCTAGCTTCTATAAGGGCCGCTAGTTAGTCCAAGCAAGCTGAACTTTGCTTGGTTCATGGCTGAGATGCAGGCTAGACTGGAGGTGGGGAGGCTATTCAATTCTGGACTTGGGCTATCATGCAGATAAATGGAGCTAGCCATGAAGGAACCGAGTGTGAAATCAAGGGACGGTGTGGTTGTGTCGTTGCTGGTGGTGGGCTACAGATGGGCTGGATCCGTGAGGGATGATGGAGCAATTTCAAGCGGTGTAGATGGGCCATAATGGAGTAGCAGATTCGATGGAGTTGTAGCATTGACAGGGCAGTGATGCTAGGGAAATTGACCAAGCCGAATGAGGACATGAGTAACTAGGGTGAGGCGGCAGCAAGAGGAGTTGGAGTCTTCAAAGTCAGCATCTGGGGCATTCTGCTAGTGGTTGATCGAGCGGGATGAAGACATGCATGATGTGTGTGTGTGTGAGGCAGCGAGAGAGAAGATTGAAGGGTGCTTCGGTAGAGAGGGGACAGGCAATGGTGGAAGTCTGGCAAGTTGCGTCGACTGCTGGCAGGATGGGGGGAAACGTTGGCACACTAAGGAGAGAAAACGAAAGCAAAGCAAAAACCAAAGGGGGTCGGCGGATTGATGAAGTGGATGCGCGAAGAAGAGAATGGGGAAAAGGAGAGCCCAAAAGTCAAAGAAAAATATCTATTTCCATCTTTGAAATGTCGACAAAAGTCTTCAGCCCATCCAATGGAGAATTTGTTCCCATTTCACCTAATTTAAGTCATTTTGGTGTGGATAATTATGCTCATTTTTAGCCAACCTTTCCAATGGGTCACCCAAGGGCCAAATTCTTCACAAATCTACACAAAATGAAGCCAAATTGAGAACCAAACTGTAGTAGCCCATCACCCCTACGAATTTGCACCATCACCTCACAATTTACTCTAATTTGGTGGCCCAAATCCCTCTAAAAATGCCCATCCGAATTTCCATTCTTTTCCAAATCATCCAAAATTGATTTTCCGAAAAATCCCGTACTCGCCATAAATTTCTCGAAGGATAAGACGACGTTACAAAAAAAAATCGTGACATGACAGAACTTTAAATTTATGAAATCGGGTTCAAATTCGTGGTTAACTTCAATCTGACACGATTTTAGTGTGACCTAACCTACTGGGTAGCTTTTAGGAATTTTCAGTGCAATTGACCCGTGGTCGATTATTTTTGAGCCACATTGTACATCTTCGACACATTGGCGACCCTCAATTGTCGTGAAAATCTCGAGATTTCAAATATAGATACAGGGTACCAAAACGATAGAAAAATCGGTCTAGTGCCGATCGACGAGAATTTTGCAATATGGTGGAATCACCAACACTCTTATCACCTATCCTAATCGAATCGACCTATCTCCAGTCTCTGATCGATTTCGACAGTGCCGTAATGACCCTTGTAAACTAGCATGGTTGAGCAGTCAATTCCTAGTTGAATTCTTAAGTCTATTGCATTAAAATCCCTTAATGGCTTCATCTGATAGGCTAGTTATCTCGTGAGTGGCCAACTCAAAGAAAAGAATTATAGGAACGTTGATGAAAAGCCCAACTTATCCAATCAAAAATAGAACCTGAAAATTAGGATGTCACAACTCTTTCCCTCTTATAAAAATTTCATCCTCAAAATTTAAACCATTATAAATCTTAATAAAAAATGTGGGGGTACAATTGTCTTATCTCGCATCTTCACTTTCTCAGGTTGCTTCTTTTGTGTCGTGGTGTTGCAAGACCACTTTAACCAACGGATTCGTCTTGGTGTGCAAAATCTGTTCTTTCCGATCCACAATCTAAATCGAGCTTTTTACGTACAACACTGTGTCGTCAACATCTAATTCTTCAAGATTTAGCACGTGAGTTAGGTCAAGCTCATACGTCCTTAACATCGACACGTGAAAAACGTCATACACTTGCGCCAACCTCGGCGGCAATGCAAGACGATACTCTAGGATCCCGATTCTTTCCAGAATCTCCAAGGGACCTATGTACCTCGGACTCAACTTTTCCTTCCTGCCGAAGTGCGAAGTACCCATCATTGGTGACACCTTCAGAAAGACGTGCTCACTAACTTGGAATTCCAAAGGTCTCCCATGCTTATCTATGTAACTTTTCTGGCAGCTCTGAGCGGTCCCTAATCTATCCCTGATGACTGCAACTGCATCTACTGACTGCTGGACTAACTCTAGGCTTGTGATCATTCGTTCTCCAACCCCATCCCAACAACGCTTCAAACGGTCTACCACACAACGCTTCAAACAGTGCCATCTGAATGCTCTGCTGGTAGATGTGAATATCAGGTCTCGGTTTGATCCAATTGTCACTGGCATTCCATGCAAACAAACAATCTGATGCACATAGAACTCTGCATGCCTGTCCAAATCAAGGTCCTTTCATACTACAATGAAGCGAGCCGACTTTGTCAATCTTTCGACCATTACCCAGATGGAATCGTTACCCCTCTAACTCATTGGTAAGCCTGTCACAAAATCCATTGTGATGTATTCCCATTTCCACTCGGGAATCTCGAGAGGTTGCAGAAGTCCTCCCGGCTTATAATGCTATAACTGCTATGATGAGCTTCTGACAAGATCTCTTCTCTAAGCTCTGCATAGTCAGGTACACACAATCGTCCTCGGAACCTTAGTGTTTCGTCTTCAAATATTTGAAATTTAGCCTTTCTCTTTTTTGTATCTTCCTGCAGAATCTTCTGGATCTTTGGATTGTCAACTGCCATGTCTTGATTCTTATCTGTACTTTCGGTTCAATTTTGAGAATGGCCATAAGACTTGAAAGGTGGCTTATCTCAAATTTGAAAATCGAATCTCTAGCTTCATCAAATAAAATCCACTCCTGAATCACCATCTACACGATCGAAGACTTTCGACTCAACGCATCTGTAACTTTATTAGCTTTTTCTGGGTGATATAGGATGTTGCAAACATATTCCTTGAGAAGTTCCATCCAACGACACTATCTCATGTTCAACTCTTTCATTATCCTCAGCTGATGATAACCCATCCTCAGGTCGACCTCCAAGAATATCGACACTACCTGGAACCGACCAAACCGATTGTTAATCCTTGGTAATGGATATTTATTCTTAATCGTCACTCGGTTGAGTTTCTGGTAGTTGATGCAAAGGTGCAACAACCCATCTTTCTTCATCACAAATAGAACTGGTGCTCCCCAAGGTGATGCACTACGGCATATAGATCCTTTATCCGACAACTCCTGTGTCCGCACCTTCAGTTTCTTTAACCCTAATAACATCATCCAATAAGGAGCCTTAGAGATTGGCTCCATCTTAGGGGCCAACTCAAACACGAACTCAATCTTCCTTTCTAGCGCCAGATTGGGTAATCCCTCAAGAACCACCTCAGAAAACTCCCGTACCATAGCTACGTTGTCCATCTTCGGTTCCTCAACTGTCGTATTCACTATAGTTGCCAAATAATCTTGGCAACCTACATCTAGAAACCGGTTTTCTTAAGTAACATATTTAAAATAATCAAGGGCCTTCTCTATTTCTAACAAATTCTAAACTTCCACACATTAACGGGTTAAACTGGAATACTTCACGGCAATAGTTCATCACAACAAGAGGCTCCTTGAGCCAACTCTTTTCATATATGACATCAAAGTTATACGTAAGCGAAAAGGTTAAGTACAACTCTAACTAGTGATTCTCCTTTTCACAACTTCATTTCAACAAACTAAAATTCTACAAACTTAACCAAAATTCTGCTATGCCACTCTAATAAAATTACCACAAAAACATTCTTCCCCCGATCGATGCATGGCTTAGTTCATTCCTATCCCTTTCGCCATTCTAGTGGCGTCCTATCTGCAGTGCATTCCCTTTGTTTTATCCCATCGGTAGCGACGACAACAGCTGTTGTGGTTCCATCTACCTACACAGACAATCCTTAAACTGGTGGCCTTGCTGGCCACATTTAAAACAAGCTCCCATCTTTTTAAAACACGGGGCAGATCCATGTCTTTTCCTATAGAAATGACACATCTTGTTCAAGTTAGGCATTGATTTTCCAATCCCATCCTTTTTGTTGGGTGGAATGGGATACCTTCCTTCAGTCATAGGTTTCTTCCCAAACCTATTTTCATCCCTGCTTGACCTGAACCTTGACCCAGACATGGCGGTTTGTTCGTTCAAATTTCCTTCTATCAGCTGGGCCCAATTATACACCTTGTTATAGTCCTTGAGATCAAGTGGCACCATTGGGTTCTTTAGCTCTAGTCGAAGGCCATTCCTAAACTTCCGAGCTTTATCTTCAGGATCCTCTATCAGTTTTGGAGCATACTGAGATAGCTCCATGAACTTTACTTCATACTGGTCTACGGTCATCATCCCTTGGTGGAGGCGTTGAAATTCCTTCATCTTATTTTCTCGGGAATTTCTAGAAAAATACTTACTGTTGAAGGCTCTAAGGAAAGCATTCCACACTGAGACTACGCCTTCTGGAATACTGTGCCTCTGGTGGCCCTCCACCAAGTATTCACGTTACCCTAAAATTGATATACTGCCAAGACAACCTTTTCCTCCTCATTGCACATCATAAGTGCAAAGGCCATCTCCATATCTTTGATCCAAAGCGATGCTTCAGGATCCCCTACTCCAATGAACCTCGGTGAGTTCATCTTCAAGAATTGCTCCACGAGCTTATGAATTGGTCTCTCTCACTCGGTTTATTGCACATGCGGAAGCGAACTCATGACATATACCCAGACAACAACAAACATGGGATAGAAAAGCAGGACAACCAAATTCATTAATCACGCTATGAAAACATCTCAAGTTTATACACACCAGTCTGTTTCTAGAAAGAGACTACTAAGCCACTTATGCTTCGGACCCTTCAACCTCGGGCTCCGCGTTCTCCACATTAGGGAATTGAAAAATTGTAAACCACGACGGGGTGAGAATAAATCTCAGCAAGTCAACACCCTAAACCTCGATTAGGATGAGAATTCACTCAAAGGTGTCCTAAACATACACCACTCAGAACTTACCTCACCTCGACACCTTCCTACACATTAGTGCACCTCATAAAGCACATGCATACAATAATTCCATTCGATAACTTGAATTTATCATATCACTCATCAAGTAATTCACAGAGGTCCCAATTATAGGGCCAAATCGTTATGACATGCTCCATTCCGTGCCATACAATTTCGTCTCGTAATCAGGTGCGGATATCTCATATCGGTGCTTCAATCCACACCCGATATTCACTCTCACTATTTAAACTCTAAATTCAAACTCAAGGTTCTAGAGGTGACCCCTACGAAATTCCGTTATCGTGTGGCACTTAGCTCTTGACCACAACCAGCCACAGTACAAGGTACTAGAGGTGGCTTCCACGAAGTCACGCTATCGTATAGCACTTAGTCCTTTAACCACATATAGCAACAGTACGGGGTACTAGAGGTGGCTCCCACAGAATCACGCTATCGCGCAGCACTTAGCCCTCGACTATGCAAGACAGTAGTGCAAAGTTCTAGAGGTGGCTCCCATGTGACTCAGTTCACCATGTAGCACTTGGCCCTTGACTATGATAAGCAATGGTATAAGGTACTAGAGGTGACTCACATGAAATTTTTTTATCAAGTAGCACTTAATTCTTTACCTGCTCACAACCCATTAGGTCTCCTCAACACATTCATCCCCTTCCAATAGTCGCCACATAAAGCAATAACAATAAACCACGACCAAGGCACAACCATTCGCGCATCATCACGCATAACCTCTAAGCATATCACAAAGCAGCCACATCACCAAATATGCAATTTCTAGCAAGTAAAGCATCACCATCACAAAACTATAACCGGTCTTAACCGGTAGAATGACTCACTCGAGCATCTTCGAGTTTAAATCCAATAACTTAATCATACGAGTTTGGAAAATTTTCAAATTTGAGTATGTTGTAAAGGACACATATACAAACATTTTCCATGTAGATACCTTAACCCATATCCTTCTAGATTAAGAGTAGTAAATCACTCAAACCGTAACAAAAACTATGTCCGTTTCCAGAAAATCCGTTTTGCAAAACCAGCTTGGTTCAAGATCCAAAACTTGTCCATTTGATATGAAATTTCACTATGTTAAAGTAAAAGATGTGAAAAAACAACTTTTGTGAAGAAACCATTTCAAAAATCAAACCCTAAGAGTTGATAAAAATCCTTTGAATTCTGAAAGGTCACCAGTTTCAGCACAAATAGAGGTTCTATTTGCAAATGACGAAGCTGATATTTCATTCTTTTAAATCCCTAAAAATATTGACTAAAATATATGTCATAACTGAAGATATCTAAAACATTTTTTAAGAAGGAATCAACCACAAAATCATAACACATTTCAATCCACAAAAATAGCAAACGGTGAGGGTCTAGAAACCAGATCTGAAGAAAGTCCACTAAATTGGACTAATCCATCCTCATTAATGCTAATCTCATCAATTAGATTAACACTAATTCATCTTAGGGCTAATCTAACCATTCTAGATTAGCACTAATCCATCTTAAGGTTAATCTCACTTAGTATTAATCTAACTAAGCTATTTAACATTAAACTAATGTCCTAAGTGCAATTAACAATCTAATCAAATATTAGGGAGTTAACTCACCGGAATTCCGAGCCGATGAGTTCACGGCGACGGTGACTCAGAGGCAAGCAAGACTCGAGCCTAAAGTGACACCAAAGGAGACCGAGAAAGGGCCCGAACACAGCCCACAAGGCTCTCAGCCCAAAGTTGAGATTTGCTTCTATTTTTGGGCTAGTACAAGGGCTATGGTGGCTAGAACAAGCTGAGCTTGGGCTGGTTGATCTGACGGAGGGAGCTGGAGACGGTGGACTGGCGGCCTGGTCAACGGAACTGCAATGTGGGTGGACGGAGGCTCGGGATGGCGGAGACGCACGGACAACGGTGTGTGAGCGGGATGGACGCGCGGGCACAATTGAGCGGCTTTGACTGGCTTGGGCGGTGCTCGAACAGGCGAACGGTAAGGAAGAAGCAAGAAGAAGGTCTTCTAGTTGAAGGGGGACAACAAGCCCTCAAAGTCTTCACAAATATCCTAAATACTCAAGTTCAAGACCCCACCAGTCCTCAGCCTTGACCAACAGCCCTTACCCCTCCAAATCTTCCTTTACAAGCTTCAAAGGATGCTCCAAATGTTGCATCGCACCATGGCTACGAATTTTAAGGCATTTCCCTTCCATTTCAATTCAATTCTTCTTCAATTGACTTCAATTAAATGACCATAATGCCAAGGAGGAAACCCACACTCAATTCCACTATTTTCTTCACCAAATAATCCAACTTGGATGCCAAAAGTGCAATAAAAAACGGGCCTCCGAATTTCCTGGTCCAATTTCGCCAAACTTTGAGTTTTTGCCAAAAATTCAAACTCACCGAAAATTCTTCGGAGGATGAGTCGACATTTCTAAAATAAATCGTGACATAATAGAACTTTTAAATTCTAAAATCGGATTCAATTTCGTGGTTAATTTCAAATGGACGCGATTTTAGCATGACCTAACCTACGGGGTAGCTTTTATGAATTTTTAGCGCATTAGACCTGTAGTCAATTATTTTTGGCCACATCATGCATCTCCAACTCATAACCGACCCTCGGTTGTCGTGAAAATGTCAAGGTTTCAAATACGGGCATAGGGTATGGAAACGACAGAAAAATTGGTTTAGTGCCATTCGACGAGAATTTTGTAATTAGGTGGAATCACCCACACTTCAATTACATGCCTCTGTCGAATCGACCTATCTCCGGTCTCTGATCAATTTTGACAGTGCCCTATTGACCCTTGCAGATTAGCATTGTCAAGCAATCGACTTATGGTCGAATTCTCAAGTCTGTCGCGTTTAGATTCCTTAACAGTTTCACCAGATAGATTAGTTATCTCGTGAGTGGCCAACTCAGAGAAAAAGGCCATAGGCACGTAGATGAAAAGCCCATTTCATTTAGTCGAAAGCAGGATCGAAAATCAGGATGTCATAGATGCTTAGCATAAACTTCTCAAACTCTCATGCCATGCTTAATATTCCAAATTTCCAAATTATGTTTTGGCTTCACAATGATGTTTTCTAGGTTTGGATCATATTTGAGGTGTCTGCGAAGCATGATCAGTGTCCATAGGATGCACCTGACTTAGCCTTGATGAATAAATGTGTTCCCTAGCCGTGATGCAACTTTACTATGTCATTAATAATTTTTTCTTACAATTCACTATTTAATTCTTCATTAAATGATTTTTGGGCATCACTTGAACCCATTAGCTTTTGATGTGTTTACTTTCATTAAACACTTGTGATTGTATTTGGTGCATGTTGACTGAATAAATAATCAAGTGTTGGCTCACTAAAATTATTTGATTGATCAAGAACCAAGGCCTGGGGCCTACCTACATGTTTACTTTCAAATATGCTTGTATTTTTAGATGTATGGATACATGCAATGCATGGACTCGTAGGACACCTTTGGGTCACACTCAGAGCTTATTTTAGGGACTTTTTAGCGTTGATTGGGTAGGTGTCCTAGGTGGATCGTTGCATAAAACATAAAGGATGATCCGAGGAAAAATTTGATCAATTATGCATGCTATCCTAGTTTTTGTGATTATGATTGTTTTTGTATGTGTTGTAATGATGATTGTTCTTTCATATTGTATGTACCTAGTCTTAGCATTAGATTAGGCTTAGAATAGGTCCATGGAGGTGGTGGCCCCCAAGACATGAAGATGATGAATGGTTGATGTCCAATCCGACATTGTTTTTGTACCATTTGTTTCTTGAAATATGTTTTGGGTTGTCTTGTGTTGTATAAATACCTAATAAGTTGCAAGTTTCTTTCTTTCGACTCAATTTTTATTTAGGATTGTATGTTAGATTTACCGTTTTCCTTAAACTGCTTTTTGGGTGTTTAGTGGCCTTACTATCTTTAAATTTCAATTGACTATTTTCCTTCTTTTCTCTTTTAATGGAAATAGAATGGTATGAAATGACCATCTACGCATGATCACCTAGTTATTTTTATTGGCACAAAAAAGTAAAAAAAATAGACATGCACAGACACCTTAGGAAACATGATAAACTGTTAGGTACTGAAATAGCACTAATAGAAATATTAGTGTAACCCAAGTCCTTGAACCTTAGAATCTTTAGTTGCGTAGATATTGAGGGACCACTCCTGACCCTCAATTAAGTTTTCTACTCGACCCCCCCCCCCCCGGCGCCCCCCTAAAAACAAGGCCAGTGGCAACTCCTAACTTTTATCTAGGTTGTCATAAACAACTCATAGATAATAAATGATCCTAATTTTTAGCATAATTGTCACAACCTAACCTCGGGTGAACTACCTAGGGTTTGGTTAATGGATTACTAAACCTAAACTTAGCTCGGGTTCTCCCAAGCCCATACCAATTCACAACTTAAGTTCAAGTTCTTAACATGCAAATTATTTTTTAATTATGAGTCATCACTAATTTATTTTTGGTGGGTCGATTAAAAACTCAAGTAAAGTAACAGCAGATTTACTTTACTCCTGCGAAACTGAGATTATGAGTTCAAAGACTTGATTACACTAGATTTCTCTAATGCCCTTTCGGTACCTTTCTCTTTTATTTCAAAAAAATGTTTTGCAAGCAACTTGAGTTGATTTTTATTTACTTATCCAACATGTGAGGTGATCATACGGGTGCACAAACCATCAATTTAATACCCAAATAAAGCAATAAAGAAATTATGGGACTTACCTCATAGCAACGAAAGTATCTGCAATATTAGATCAGAATTCACATCAATAATAGTAGATATGATTTCCAATAAACACGCAATCACTCAATCTTTTTCAAGATTTTCTTTTATTTAAAGGAACCCTAGAAATTATGTGCAATGCATTGCAATGACGTACAATTTTTTTTTTAACTAAAATGACATGCAACATGCAACCTAACATGCGAACTATATGTCACGCGATATTTATTAAGTGACCTAATCTAGTGATAGGAAAAGATTAATGCAGCTATTCTAACATTTTCACATTTAGATGATGTGCAATGGATGACTTAATTCTACATGACATGTGCATGATAATTTTTATGTTTTCTTTTATTTTAATTAAGTTTCCAAATTAAAATTACCTAATAATTAAACATGAAATTTAAATTAATGAAAGGAAAAACTAACATCCTAAATTAATGTTTTTTATGGGATTTTTATTTCAAAAATTCGAAATAAATAAATTTCCTATTCTAAACATGCAAACTACCCCAAAACAAGCGATATTCTAGCATGAACATAATCTAACTTAAGTATATTTCTTGGGTTTTCTTTTATGAAAACAAAATCGATTCAAACAACATGACAGCAAATGAGAAAATATATGATTGATATTCAAACCTAATAAATTGACAAATTGTATCTCGCGCATGAGATTGAATTGGCCATTTTTTAACAAAATCACAAATCATATCTCAAGCCTGAGATCAGAATGGCGATCTTTCCATGTGATTACGAGTCGTATTTCGAGCGTGAAATCGGACTATCAATCATATGCACATTGTGAAATTATGAAGATTCCCCAATTTATAAGGTTACTCGAGATTAAGGATATCACAGCATATCAAGAATTTTCATCATGTGCATCAATGAATATATTAAATAAGGAAACATAATTTTTTTTTTGGTAAGGTATAAGGAAACATAATTTGAAAACCAAAGAAGACAAGATTTTTACCTAATTCAAAGTTTGGCTACCAAATTTGGCTTAGCAAACTGCAACTCATGAATCACGATGGAGGCTTGGTGTGGCTCATAGCTGAGGTGGCACGAGCATCGGCTTGGCTGAAGGAAAGTGCTACTCACGTGCTTGAGGGCCGATGGCATTTGGAGCTTCTGTGAGGGGTAGCATGGTGGCAGCAAGTGTAAGGGCAGAGGCGTGGTGAAGCTTGGCAGAGGGCGCTGCAAGTCACGCTGCGAGGGGACCCGGGCTGCTGGCGGAGTGGCAATTGTCACGCCTCGAACCTCGAGCGCACATACCTCCCTCGGTGGTCAATAAAAATTGCGACGTCCCAGGACGCGTCGCTAACCCTTTCATTTTATTGCACGTTCAGAAGCAAAATAAAAACCCCTGATAGTAAACAGCATGGGATAGAAAAGCATGATAACAAATTCACAACCAAAACACAATTTTATAAACAAATTAGTCTGTCTACAAAAAGATCGACATTCAAAAAGAAGATGTCCTATGACCTACTAGTTGGACACATTTGCCAATCCTTCGGACTCCACCTCCACAGGCTCCAGGGGCTTCGGGTCCACCACAACCCCATCAGGAGGGTTAACTGCACCTTCGCCTGGAGTAGCGCTAGAGCAGCGCTGACCACCACGGCAAGGATATCAAAACCTTGAAGGGGACCTACCCTGGACCCATTGAGCCCATGGCGAAACAACGCCCTAATCGGTGAGGTACTCTCTGAGGTAGGCCCTCATCGACCCAAACAGTGGTCACAACCAACTCATAGACCCAATGACTCCCGGGGATAGGGAAGTTCAAACTCCCACTCGAAATTTCCCTAAGGCTGTCCAAAACATACCGGAGGTTCCACCATCTAAGAACTTGAAAAGATTGAGTCCATGACGGGGTGAGACATTGTCTCAGTAGTTCACCCCTAAACCCCGACTAGGAAGGAAATACGCCTAGAGGCGGCCTAACCACACAATCAATGAGACTCACCTCACCTCAGTTCCTTCCTGCACGTCAGTATAATTCATATAACAATATGTGATGCCCCCCGATGGCCCTCGATCTGTTAGGGTCGCCACACTTCTTTTCCTCATCCTGGATGTCTCTCTCTCTCTCTCTTTTTTTTTTTTTTTTTTTTTTTATCAATGGACTTCAAGGAATCCATGTGGGGGTTTCATTACACACTTCATTGGTCCCTATGCAATGTATATGGTGGAAGCGTATCCAACAACTCCCGTCCTTACACTCAGAAACGATGCACACCAAATACACATATAGATAATAACTGAGCACTTTTTTATTTACATAAACTAGATGGACATCGTTAGTCAGTACATCAAAAGGTCACAGTTTCCTGTACTCGGCTATACTTCAAAAGTTAATCAACATTTCCAATAGCTATATACATAAAGTCCATCATTCAGTGCCGGCATCCAAAAATTTTCCTTGCTGTCCTCACCATCCTCGGTCACTCCACACCACTCGATCCCCCGTCATCATTGTCCTCTAGTGGTGGTGGCAACGGCCCCAGAGTACGCCCGTTCCTACAAACATACAGGACAATGTACTCCTGTCGCATGGGCCCTAAGGGGAGACTGGAGTTGATCATCATAATCACACTCACTCGAACAAAAGTCAACCCCAGCAAGTCAGATCTTGATACTCTGTTTGTTCCCATTGTAAATCAATAGGGATCCCATAGAATGTACCAGGAGTTGCAAGCAGCAGAGGCATCTTTCTTAGTCTGAAATATGTTAGTCCCACAAGGGGTGAGTTCAATTACTCAGCAGTTAAAGCTCTACTAAACTATATTATGTAAAACTACTACTATCCGATTTCATGCAAAATACACAAAACACATAATCATGAGGAATAGGTATGCATTAAATCAATAGAGTTTTCCAACGAAGCGGCATAACACAGCAGAATAATCAAGCTTTAGAACTCAATAGATTTTTATCTACTACCACCATCTTCCAGAGGACCAGTGTTTTCCTCCCTCCAGGCATATCGCACCCAACTTGGCATCACGAAGGCCTCCGGTTTCATATTTCAGTCACCAGGCATCCAGAACGTGTTATGTTACACCTCCAAGCATCTCACACCTCACCTAGTATCATGAGGAATCGCTGGGGCTCACCATGTCAATGATTGCCCCTACCCTCCGGAATGTGTATCGTCATACATCGGGGCATCCCGACTCTCTTGGGGAACCTCTGGGGCTCACCGGTCCCCAGGCATCCAGAGGCATCACCACTACGATTCTCCAGGCAACCCGACTCCAGGGGGATCGTCATCCTGAGGGTCTAACGGTAGCAATAACGCATCAACCATGGTATAGTAGTCTCAAGATTTTAAAATCAATGCATGCTTACATCAATAAAACAATACTTGCTTCAATTTATAAAGCTCAAACCCGGAATTTAAACTAAAACAACCAACCTTAGGGAATATTGAATACATGAAAATTAGATCATTTATGAAATGCAAAGTTTTAAAACTCCGGAATGGATTGAGATTTAAATCGTATCATCTTCACTCCTCAAGACTCAAAATGAAACAAATTTATTAAAGTGATAAGCGAAGTCTTGAAGCTAGTACATCGGTGAATCCAAATCTCGGTTCGACCTTGGGGTTTTCAAAACAATGTACAGGTAAAATCTCAATTTCGGAAGCAATAAACTTTTCTTGAAATATTGCGAGTGGCGCGGCCGATATTAGTGAAATAGCTAGTACGAGTACCTAGAGGGGGGTGAATAGGTATAAAAAAAAATTTCTCGAAGCTTGCACGATATTTAAACAGTTAGAGGATTCGCAACAGTTAAAGATTCAATCGCAAGACTGAGTAAGGGAAAGAGAGAATTGAACACTCGGTTTATAGTGGTTCGGCTTGATTCAAGCCTATGTCCACTCTTCTGCACTGACAGCCGAATGGCTGGATTCCACTATGATCAAGAGATGTTACAGTGTTGATCTTTCTTGATTTCTAGGTGTAGACGATCTACCACACTCACTCAAGGCGTCACCAAGTATATACTCTCTCTGTATACAATTTCGCTCGAACAGTCTCAACTAACAATCAAGGATCTTCAGACTCTGGAATTTTTCTATCAATTCACACACTTAAAACAACTAGACGTCTTCCTTTTATACTCCTTCATGCCATCATAGCCGTTGGCACTTACCAAAGGAATTCCTCCAATCTACCCGTTGGACGGAATCAATCAAGAAGATCATCCAAGCTATTTAAGGAATCTGATGATAGCCCATCAATCCTGTTCGCCCATACAATCAGGATCTCGGTTTCCAAGAATAGAATATTCCAAGATTATTTCGTCGACCATCGGATCTTCAATCGATCTTAGATAAGAATTAAAGAATCCGAAACGATTATCCAACCAAAGAATCTATTCCGAGAGGATAGGATCGAATCCTCAACCATAAACCTCGGCTTTGGATTTCCTTCATCTTTGGATTAGAAAGATCGGTGAGAATAGACTTAAGTCTTGAGTCAAGAGTCTTAAGTCTTGAGTCTTGAGTCTTGGGAGAACAAGGTCTTCAGACTTTAAACTGACGGTCTCCGAACATCCAGACTTTAGACTGAAGGAAACGTTTTGTCAGCTTCAAAATATTCTGGAAAGATTTCTCCAACAATCTCCCCCTTTTTGATGGTGACAAAACTTTCTTGAAGATTTGAACAACTTTGACCTGCAAAAATATTTCTCAAGCAATATGGCTAACTCATAAAGATTAATGAAACTACCGGACTACGCATCCACGAGAAAATTGTTTAGTCTTTCATGAGAAACACCATATAACAACACTTGAATAAATGCAACCAGTCAAGCATCATAATCCACAACCAATTCAGTCAAATTCACACCCAAGTTCAAGTTCTCAAGTCATACTCAAAAATAAACATAACCACAAAAGTCAAAGTTTTTAAATGGTTCAAATTTTGGTTCTCCCCCTTTTTGTCAGCATTGAAAAGGGTGAGAAAGGAGTCATGTCACGCTGGGAATGCGCACGATCTGGAAATCCCCAATGGACTGGACTACTCCTTCGAGCTTCTTCGGGTCTTCATGAGATGAGCTACCTCTTCTCCCTTGGCATTGGCTTGAAGTTGCAGAGCGAGGTCTTTGAATTTATCCTCCAGAGAGACTGAAGATGCTTGTCCAGCATGCTTCAAAGCTTGGATCTCACAGTCCAGAACATATATCTGGTTACGCATTTCCAGAAGAATATTCATGATGCTACGAAGATCTACGCGAATCATACGTACGTATGCGGCATTGGCTTTCTCGAGATGGTGTGTATGCGAGACGATGGCGCTTCTGTATGGTCCGCGATTTGGAATCGACGTATCACCTTCTTCGGGCAATTGAGAGACTGAACTTCTTGCAGGTCTTCGGAGATTGTCTTAGATCTTCACTGACAGCAGCATGAGGTGTAGACCTCTCTTGCTCACTAACTCCCCCTGTCTCTAGGACATCGAAAGGGGAAGAGTGATGATCATGCTCTTCATTTCCCTTCTCTCCAGATTTGTCAGCAGACTTTTCTTTTTCTCCTTCTCCTTCTTCTTCGACTTCTTTCTCCTTCTCTCTCTGTTCTTCTTCTTCTCTGCTCTGCTGAAGTTCTGTCGGATAAGACACAGAACGTCTTGTTCTTGTCAGTGCTGGGATAGTGGGATCTTCATCATCTTCATCTTCATCTTCATCCTCCAGGATAAGAGTTCTTTTCCTCTTTTTCGATGAGGCACCAATGGCCTCCTTTCCTTTCCTTTTTGAAGCAGACTGGACTGGAGATTTCACTTTGAATTTCTCCATTGCCTTGGAGAGTTCTTGCAGACGCATCTTCATTAACATTTTCAACCCTACCACCATCTTGTCACACGGTCGAACACAAAAAGTATGTGGCAGTTCAATATTCAGATGTCGAAGATCTTGGTCACCAGGACGAGGATAAGGCAATTGTCCTTTGTCTTTTGACACCTTTCTGTACATATGGAAAAGAATAGTGTGCGGGAGAGAAAACTTCCGTCGAGTTGATCGCATACATCAACTTTGCTTGAGAAAGAGACACGAAGTCTTTGACGTAGACTTTGGTCCGAGACAGGTTGATCACAATCTTATGAAGCACAATGTTGATGGCATTCATCCTGGAATAGATAATTTTCTTATCTACGTCCCTATCTTTGACAAGATCCGAGTAGTACGAGCGGGTGAGACTTTGATTGGGAGATAGCGTCCCCGTTCAACTCCAACTATGTCCGCCAACATATTCACATCTACCACATAGACTTGGTCTCGAACACTGAATGAAATTCTATTCGCATCCAAAAAGCTAAGATTTGAATAGAAATAAGCGGTCAGTTGATCATACCCGTTTGTAGAGTCAAAGCAAAAAGTCTCAAGTTGAAGCAAATTCAACTTCTCCCTTAAGTTCAAGTTGATGGTATCCAGGAAGTCAAAATCGACACTTCTAGGGTTGATTACCCCTCTTTTCAACAGCCTGAAATACACTTTTTCCTGATCCTTGGATTTAAACAAATCCATCCGATTTCCTTTCACCTTTGCTGCCACACCCATTCTAGGTTTAAATTCAAGGAACATTTTGTCATCATCGTTCCCGTCAATCAGATTTTGTCCTGGCATACGAGGATCACTTGGAATGTTCGCAAGAGCCTCCTCTGCTCTTCCTTTTGGAGCAATTCCCAACTCTTCCATTTTCCGCAGAAAAAGATACTCATTTCCATAATTTTTGTCCTTAAGGAAGTCATCTATATATTTTAATGAAAAACCAGAGGTTTTCAACGCACGATAAAGCTTATAGATAAAGGAGGGTCTTTGGACTCTTACTGGGTCGACATCCTCGATTATCTCTTCTTCCAGATTTTGATTTGCACCTTGTGGGGCAGGAGATGCTGAATGACGTGGAGGAGAGCGAATCGGACTTTGTCGCTGACTTGGTAAGTCTTCTTCCTCGTAAGATCGAAGTGAGTCGGTCCCTTCTCCATTCTCGTGGTCCCTGTTTGCGATTCTTGATGATTTCCTCGAAGACGACATCTTTCTTTGTCTATTGGAGGATTCCTTCACTTGCTTTTCCCAAGAAAAATGACCACTTTCTCGACAACGAACAAAGAGTAGAAACGTATCGGGAGGAGAGTGCCTTTTAGGGTTTTGAAAATTGGGGGTAGAATAACCGTATATATATATATATACCTCGGATTTGAAAAGAGAAGTTTAAACGGCACAAGGAAAGTGTACGAACACTTCTTTTCAAAATCAATAACTGCCAAAATTAACTTCCTTTAAAAAGACAAGTTTTCAAATTTCACACGAATTATGTCTGAATAAAAGAACGTACCTTTTCGAGAATTCGTACCTTTTAGATAGAATAGCAACTTACGAGTCTTTTAGCCATGAATGATTGAGTCTCGGGATTTAAAGTCTATGAGATCAGAGTCTTAGAGTTGGTGAGTCTCTAGACTTTAACTTCTTCAAGCTTCAAAATGTTGAGTCTTGAGCGGATAAAATCGAATTGATTTTTCTCCAAAGGCTTTGTAAATATATCTGCTAGTTGACTCTTTGAATCAACAAATTGAATCGAGATTTCTCCATTTTGAATATGATCTCTAATAAAGTGATGACGAATCTCAATATGCTTTGCTCTTGAATGAAGGATTGGATTTTTGGTGAGATTGATAGCGCTGGCGTTGTCACATCGATTTACGTGCATGAGTCTTCAATGCCAAAGTCTTGTAGCTGTTGTTTTATCCAAAGAATTTGCGAACAGCGCAGCTTCCAAGAGCTACATACTCGGCACGTCGTTGAGAGAGCTACGGTGCTTTGCTTCCTTGAAAACCAAGACACATCTGTTTCCAAGCGGTTGACAAGTTCCGAAGTGCTCTTTCTATCGACTACGCAACCGGCCAGATCGCATCCGAGTATCCTAGAAGATTAAAGTCTCCCCTCTTTGGATACCAAAGACCGATGCTTGAAGATGAAGCAACGTATTTGATAATACGTTTCACGGCAATGAGATGTGATTCTCTAGGATCTGATTGAAACCTAGCACGATACAAACACTAAACAAAATATCAGGTCTAGAAGCGTAAGATAAAGAAGTGAACCGATCATGCTCTGTACAGCTTTTGATCTACTTTCTTCCCTTCTTCATCCTTGTCTATCTTCTGAGAACATGACATTGGTATGTCGGTCTTTTTGCACTTTTCCAATCCAAACCTTTTGACAAGATCATTCGCATATTTTTCTTGATGGATGAAAGTTCCTTCCTTCATTTGTTTCACTTGTAGTCCAAGAAAGAATGTTAACTCTCCCATCATACTCATTTCAAATTCATCCTGCATAGACTTAGAAAATTTCTTGCAAAGACTTTCATTAGAGGATCCAAAAATAATATCGTCCACATATATTTGAACAAGTAAAAAGTTTTTGTTTTCCTTTTTGATAAACAAAGTAGTATCTACTTTACCTTTGACAAAACCATTCTGTAATAAAAACTTACTTAGTCTGTCGTACCAAGCTCGAGGTGCTTGCTTTAGACCATACGAGCCTTTTTCGATCGAAGGCGAGTCGGCTTCTTTGGGTCTTCAAATCCAGGCGGTTGTTCCACATAAACTTCCTCATGGATAAATCCATTTAGGAAAGCACTTTTGACGTCCATTTGGAATAACCTGAAATTTTTGTAACAAGCAAATGCAAGTAATAGTCGAATAGCTTCTAACCTTGCAACCTGGTGCGTAAGTCTCGTCATAGTCTATTCCTTCTTCTTGCGTATATCCTTTGGCCACGAGTCTTGCTTTGTTTCGTACGACTTTTCCTTTTTCGTTCATCTTGTTCCTGAATACCCATTTGGCTCCAATAACGGTTTTACCTTTTGGTTTAGATGTCAATTCCCAGACATCATTGATGTTGAACTGCGAGCTCTTCTTGCATAGCTTCGATCTAGCTTTCATCAGATAAAGCTTCTTCTATGCTTTTTGGTTCAATTTCAGAGATGAGAGCTACAGCACTAGATTCTTCATTCCTTTTTGATCTGGTGCGGATTCCTTCATTAAGTTCGCCAATAATGAGATCTTTGGGATGACTGGATTTGTGCTTCCAGTTACTAGTTGATTTGCCAGGTTGATGATCTCTTTCTTTATTTGATTCTCCATGAGCGTCTTGATGGTGGACTTCCAGAATCTGAGATGCTTCTTGAGATGTAGACATTTGAAGGTCTAGAGCGGGTTCGATCTCTTCGTGCTGAGTCTGGCTGGATTCATCTTGCACTGAGTCTTGAAATTTGACATTCATTGATTCTTCCACAGACTGGCTTTTCTTGTTGTAGACTCTATAGGCTTTGCTTGATGTAGAATATCCAAGGAAGATGCCTTCATCTGATCTTTCTTCAAACTTACCAACTCGATCATTTGCATTTTTTCAAAATAAAGCATTTGCAACCAAATACATGAAAGTATGAAACAATAGGCTTCTTACCTTTGAACAATTCATAGGGGTTTTCTCAAGAATAGGTCTTAGAAAGACTCTATTTATAATGTAGCATGCAGTTGAAACAGCTTTAGCCCAAAACCGTGAAGAAATTTTACTTTCAATTAAAAGTGTTCTAGCCATTTCTTGAAGAGATCTATTCTTCCTTTCCACAACTCCATTTTGCTCTGGAGTATACGGAGAGGAAAACATATGATTAACACCAGATTTATCACAGAATCTCGTAAAATCTTAATTTTCAAATTCACTTCCATGATCTGTTCTTATACTAGAAATAGCACATCCTTTTTCATTTTGAACCTTTTTAGCAAACTTCTCAAAGTACGAAAAGGTTTCTGATTTATTTGCAAGAAAATATACCCGAGGTAAAGCGAGAGAAATCGTCTACAATTACTAGACAATATTTCTTACCTCCAATGCTCGGGTTCTTGTTGGTCCGAAGAGATCCATATGAAGCAACTGCGCAGTACATGATTAGTAGTTACATGATTTATTTGCTTAAATGAATTTCTTACCTGCTTTCCCGAGAATGTATGGAGTGCATAAGTCAGACTTTTGGTATGGCAATTTAGGTAGACCTCGAACAAGCTGCTTAGAAGAGATTTTGGCTAATTGCTTCTTGTTGATATGGCCAAGTTTTCTGTGCCATAGAACTGCTTCATCTTGAATTGAGATTAAGCATTGTTCTTCATTTGGCTTTACATCAAGGAGGTAGATGTTTCCATGCCTTCGACCCATGAAAGACTGTGTCGAATCTTTGCTAATTCCAGAACATATGCCTTCTTGAAAGGATATCTTGTAACCAGTGTCACACAGCTGGCTAATGCTGAGTAGATTGTAGTTGAGTCCTTCCACTAGAGAGACATTGCTTATTGTGAGATTTCCAATTTTTACAGTCCCGAATCCCACAATACTTCCTTTGCTATTTCCTCTGAATGAAACTTTTCCACCATTTACTTGAATAAGCTTAATGAAACAATTTGAGTCTCCTGTCATGTGTCTTGAGCATCCGCTGTCAAGATACCACTTTACCTTCTTTTTGACAGAGACTTGCAATCAAAAGAGAGTCTCAAGCTTTCTTTGGTACCCAAATTTTCTTGGGTCCTTTGGTGTTAGTAGGATGAGCATTATTAGGTCATACTCTCTTAACAGGCTTCCAAACCATAGGACACTCTTTTTCAAAATGATCCTGACTGTTACACTTAGAACACCTTAAAGCATTTCGACCTACGAGACTTTACAAAAACTCTTTTGAAATGACTTTTATAAGCCTCCCTCGACGGTCTTTTCTTAATTCTTTCTTTTACTTTCGGAAAATCAATCAAGGGGATCGTTTCAGGTGGTCATACCTAGACCGACTTATTGAAGTAAGGTCTTTGGATTGAAAGGACTTTTTCAAGTTTTTCAGACCCTATTGAAAATTTCTTTGAAATATTTGATAAATCCGTTTTTAAGAAAGCATTTTCTTTTGAAAGATTGTCTTCACTCTCTTTAAGAGTAGAAACATTCAAGTCTAAATTTTTTACCTTTTCTTCTAAAATATTTTCCTTTTGTTTTAAAACTGAGTTTTCCTTTTTAAGTTCGGAAATCTTTTTAAGAGAGGTCTTAAGACTAAAACATAACTCATCAATATATTTAGAGACTTTGACAGGATTTTATAATCACTTACCTCAAATTCACCTGTCGAGTCGATCCAGTCCGAGTCCGATTGCGCCATCGACATAGGTTGGCATCTTCCTCATCACTCTCTTCACACTCGATCGCTCCAGTTTCGGCTTTAAGAGCTTTTCGAGACTTCTCAGCTTTTCCTCTTTTCTTTTCGAGAAGAGGACGGTTGGGTCGATGTGTCCCTTCTTTTTACATTCGAAGCAAACTACATCTTTGTTTGGTTCCTCATCATCAATAGACTTGGTCTGCTGTCTATGAAAACTTTGTTTCTTTGGGATGAACCTTCTGCCTTTTCTATTCAGTTTTCTGAATCTTCTTATCATGAGGGCGAGCTCCTCATCATCCATATCATCTTCAGAATCTGCATCATCAGAATCATCATTTGATTTTAGTGCAATAGATTTCTTACCTCTTGGATCTTCGTCTTCATTAATTCGTTCCACTTCGTAAGACTGAAGAGTTTCAATTAGTTCGTCTACTGATAACGGCATGATTCTTTGCGTCTCTCTTATTGAAGTCTTTATATGATTCCAATCCTTAGAGAGTCCACGCGAAGCTTGTTCACCTTCATGGGATCAGAAATTTTTGTCCTTGGTTCTCAAGACCATTGACAATATACGTAAAACGACTAAACATGTTAGTTATAGATTCTCCTGGTTTCATTTTGAAGGATTCATATTGACCAAGAAGAATGTTAATTCTGGTCTCCTTCACTCGATCTGTCCCTTCATAGGTGATGTGTAACTGTCCCGAGACTTCTTTTGCTGTAACACAAGAAGATATTCTGTTATATTCAGTTGGTGACAAAGCACAATATAAAGAATAAATTGCTTTAGCATCGAGTGTTTGTCTCTTGTTTATTTCTTCTTGAGACATTCCGCCGGCTTCAATAGTGTCTTTCCCTCTTTCGAGATTGATGCAGCAGCGGGAGTGATTCCTCTTTCCACAACGTCCTATTCCGGAGGATCCTTTGATCGTAGGAAAGCTTTCATCTTGTTCTTCCAGATGTTGTAATCCTTTCCATCGAAGTAGGGAGGTCGGTATTACTTTGCCCCTCCATCAGCCCCGGTGCTAGCATACTAGCCATGGATCTTTTACTCGAAGTAAAACACTTCAAACGAGTAAGAACACGAGCTCGATACCAATTGAAATAGCTAGTACGAGTACCTAGAGGGGGTGAATAGGTATAAAAAAAAAATTTCTCGAAGCTTGCACGATATTTAAACGAGTTAGAGGATTCGCACAGTTAAAGATTCAATCGCAAGGCGAGTAAGGGAAAAGAGAATTGAACACTCGGTTTATAGTGGTTCGGCTTGATTCAAGCCTACGTCCACTCTTCTACACTGACAGCCGAATGGCTGGATTCCACTATGATCAAGAGATGTTACAGTGTTGATCTTTCTTGATTTCTAGGTGTAGACGATCTACCACACTCACTCATGGCGTCACCAAGTATATACTCTCTCTGTATACAATTTCGCTCGAACAGTCTCAACTAACAATCAAGGATCTTCAGACTCTGGAATTTTTCTATCAATTCACACACTTAAAACAACTAGACGTCTTCCTTTTATACTCCTTCATGCCATCATAGCCGTTGGCACTTACTAAAGGAATTCCTCCAATCTACCCGTTGGACGGAATCAATCAAGAAGATCTTCCGAGCTATTTAAGGAATATGATGATAGCCCATCAATCCTGTTCGCCCATACAATCAGGATCTCAGTTTCCAAGAATAGAATATTCCAAGATTATTTCGTCGACCATCGGATCTTCAATCAATCTTAGATAAGAATTAAAGAATCCGAAACGATTATCCAACCAAAGAATCTATTCCAGAGGATAGGATCGAATCCTCAACCATAAACCTCGGCTTTGGATTTCCTTCATCACTGGATTAGAAAGACTGTCAGTGAGAATAGACTTAAGTCTTGAGTCAAGAGTCTTAAGTCTTGAGTCTTGAGTCTTGGGAGAACAAGGTCTTCAGACTTTAAACTGACGGTCTCCGAACATCCAGACTTTAGACTGAAAGAAACGTTTTGTCAGCTTCAAAATATTCTGGAAAGATTTCTCCAACAATTAGAAAGCCGACCAATTTTTAAGACTTTTTTTAAAACGTCCATGAGCAACGTTACCCACAACCCATAAACATTAAGAAGTCAATGTATAAACCAATGTCCAAATTGCAGTTAACTATAGGGAAATGTATAATCCTCGGCAGCTAGAAATCCTCACACAATCCTTAAGATTCCTCAAAATAGAATTTCTAAAATTCTGCAAACATCAAAAATTGACACAATTTCAAATGCCAAAATTTCCCTAACCATAGGCGATCTTAAAATCCTTCAAATCGTAGAATCCAAAAATCAGCTCAATCATCCCCGATTCACCATTCGATATGAGATTTGAATACCATGCATATACGAATGCATTTCATCAGATAGCGACTAGATTACATGACATAGGTTAGTAGATATTAACTTGCCTTACGTCCAACGGCGTCGGTGGTTAGCGGTGGTGCGGCACGGTTGAAGCTGCGAGTTGCAGGTCTTCCGGTTGACAGCTACTAATGGATGGCTGTAGTCGTTGGTGAATCGCGGCGGAGGGTGTAAAACAGAGAGAATTTTTAGCGAAAGTCGCGAGAGTGTGGCGAGCAAGAAGCAGATTGGAGCTTCACTGGACAAGGGGAGCTCTCTCTCTCTCTCTCTCTCTCTCTCTCTCTTTCTATGGCTTTCGATTGGCTTCGGTAGTCAATCGTCTTCGCGTGGTAGCAAGGAACGGCGACACCCCACGCAGCCGTGTCTTCATGTGGGGAGCCCTTCTTTCCATTGTTGACATCTGCTAAAGTTCATGCATGTACGTGGCCACACATCACTCCAAGGAGTCCCTATGCTTGCCACCGAAAGAAGAAAAACGTGGCTTTCAGTCAAATGGGGTTCCTTTGGTTGACCGGCTTCGAAGGAGAAGGGAACATGGTTTCATGGCCGCGCATGGCAGGTTGATGGACGTGGCTCCCGATTGCTGCATGGAGGGGGAAGAAATTTTACGTGGATGCATGGCCATGCATGGGAATTTTTTTCTGATCATGTGGAGAAGAAACATCTTGTCGTGATCGCAATTCCAAAAGTTTGGATCCTTGCGTACATGAGGAGTTTGTTTTCGCGGGGAACAATTGCAAAAGATGTTAATTGTCAGGGTGGTGAGACATAAAGAAATTCCTAAGTGAGATGCCATCGCAGGGACGTGTTAATATGCAACGTCTAGGTATGCCAATGGCAAAGCTGAAACGGCATCCACTAGTAGCATTGAAGGCATAGTCTGATGACAAATTCGTCGATTCCCAAACCATTACTTATTCAAGGTCCGGCGAAATCCGAATGTCACAATTCTCCCCTCCTTAGAGAATTTCGTCCTCAAAATTATACATCACTTACATGCCATTGAAAAGATGAGGGTACCTCTGCCTTATTTCTTTTTCACTTTCCCATGTAGCCTCTTCCATATCGTGATGTTGCCATATGATCTTAACCAATGGAATTTTCTTGGTTCAAAGGACTTGTTCCTTTCAATCTAGTATGCCGATCGGCTCTTCCAGGTACCTCACTTTCTCATCAACTTTGATAGCTTCATGATCGAGTATGTGACCAGGGTTAGGCTGGTACTTCCTTCGCATCAACACAGGAAACACATCATGTAAACTTTCTAGCTTAGGAGGTAATGCTAGCCAATAAGCTATGTCTCTTATCCTTTCAAATATCTCAAAGAGTCCAACAAATCTGGGGCTCAACTTACCCTTCATTCCGTAACGTGATATTCCTTTCATCGGGGATACCTTAAGAAATACGTGATCTCCCATGTTAAATTCCAAAGGTCTTCTACGCTTATGTGCATAGCTTTTCTGTTGACTCTAGGTTGTTTTACATATTTTCCTGATGATCTTGATAGCCTCTATAGTAATTTGTATCAGTTCAGGTCCTATCAGTTTCCTTTCACCTACCTCATTCCAAAAGACAGGAGTCCTACACCTTCTCTCATATAAGGCTTCAAAGGAAGCCATGCCTATACTTTGCCGGAAACTATTGTTATAGGCAAATTCTACCATGTGTAACTTTTGATCCCAACTTCCTTTTGACATAAGTTCTCAACATGTCTTCTAGTATCTGGATCACCCTTTCTGTTTGTTCATCCATCTATGGATGAAAAAGCAGTACTAAACTGGAGCTTGGTTCCTAAGGTGGCTTGAAGACTTCGCCAAGAATCTCGATCTGACGTAATAGTTACGGGAACATCATTTAAGTGTACTACTTGGCTTACATATATTTCAGCATATTTATCCATCGGATAATCTACACGAACTACTAGGAAACGGGCAGACTTAGTCAGATGATCTACTATCACCCAAATAGAGTTGTGACCACTTGATGTCCTTGGTAATCCTTGCACAAAATCCATCGTCACATGATCCCATTTCCACTCTAGTATGTCCAATGGTCTCAACAACCTTGTGGGTTTGTGGTGTTCCGCTTTCACTTGTTGGCAAGTCAAACACTAAGAAACGTGCTTAGCTATATCCGCTTTCATGCCATTCCACCAATACCATTGGTGTAAATTCTGGTACATCTTTATACTACCCGGATGAATACTATAATTACTCCTATGTGTTTCTGACAAAATTTCCCTTTTCATTTCCTCCTTGTCGAAGACACATAGTCGTCCCTGGCATCTCACTATTCCATCTTCAAAGACTTGGAACTCTGGTCCTTTTGCTAAAGACACTTCATTTCATAATTTCACAATTTTCTGGTTGGATTTTTGCATAATTCTAATTTTCTGGATAATTTCTGGTTCAATCCTTAATGCGGTAAGCATACCGACGAGATGGTCTATTTCCAACTTAAATTCTGAATTTGTCATCATTTCCAACAGATTCCATTCTGTTACTCTTACACCGGCCATGTCTATAGTCGACTTACGACTAAGAGCATCTATCACTTTATTTGCCTTCCATGGATGGTACCGTATTTCACAATCATAATTCTTTAACAACTCCATCCATCTTCTCTGTCTCATTTGAGTTCCTTTTGTGAAAACAAATATTTCAAACTTTTATGATCTGTATAGATTTCAAATTTCTCTCCATACAAATAGTGCCTCCATATTTTCAAAGCAAAGATTATAGCTGCCAATTCGAGATCATGACTTGGGTAGTTTAATTCATGGGGTTTCAATTTTCTCAATGCATAGGCTATGACCTTGCCGTGCTGCATAAGAACGCCTCCCAGTCCTTTGTGAGACACATTACTATACACCATGAATCCATCAGATCCAGACGCATCACTATACACCGTGAATCCATCAAATCCAAAGCAAGGTCCTTCCATATTGCGATAAAGTGAGCCGACTTCGTCAATCTGTCGACTACAACCCGAATTGAATCATTACCCCTCTGACTCCTTGATAAGCCCATCATAAAGTCCATTATAACGTGTTCCCATTTCCACTTGGGAATCTTGAGAGGTTGCAGAAGTCCTCCTGGCTTATAGTGCTATGCCTTCACTTGCTAACACGTCAGAACTTGGCGACATGCTTGGCAATATCCACTTTCATACTGGTCCACCGATAGTATTGATGCAAACTTTGATACATCTTCGTACTGCCTGGATGAATGTTATAAATACTATGATGAGCTTTTGACAAGATCTCCTCCTTAAGCTTTGTATCATCGGATACACATAATCGTCCTC
The DNA here is from genome assembly GCA_017140165.1 of Eucalyptus shirleyi. NCBI lineage: Eukaryota > Viridiplantae > Streptophyta > Magnoliopsida > Myrtales > Myrtaceae > Eucalyptus > Eucalyptus shirleyi. The sequence continues at coordinate 156,468 of JADGRX010000012.1, forward strand.
GGAACCTTAGTGTTCCATCTTCAAAATTTTGAAAGTCAGCCTTTCTCTTTTCGGTATCCTCTTGTAGGATCTTCTAGATATCTGGGTCTATCAACTGCAACGTCTTGATCCTTATCTACACTTCCGGCTCAATTCTAAGGGTGGCCGTGAGATTTGAAAAGTGGCCTACCTCAAATTTGAAAACCGAATCTCGAGCTCTCTCTAGCAAGATCTACTACTTGATCACCATCTGTGCAACTGATGACTTCCGACTCAATGCATTTGCAACCTTATTAGCCTTTCCAGGGTGATACAGAATATCACAACCATAGTCCTTCAGAAGTTCCATCCAACGACGTTTTCTCATATTCAACTCCTTCTGAGAGACTAAGTACTTGAGACTTTAATGGTCTGTAAAGATCTGGAACCTTTCTCCACACAAATAGTATCTCTAAATCTTCAAAGCGAAAATAATTGTTGTGAGTTCTAAGTCATGCGTCGAGTAATTCAGCTCATGAGGTCTCAACTGACAGGACACGTATGCAACGACTCTGCCATATTGCATTAACACACAACTCAGTCCTCTAAATAACGCATCACTATAGATCTCGTATCATCAGGACCAGACGGAATTATCAACACTGGTGCAGTAGTCAACTTTTGATTAAGCTCTTGGAAACTACGCTCGCACTTATCTATCCACATAAACTTCTCTTCCTTCTTCAGCAGTCGAGTCAAAGGCGAAGCTAATGCTAAGAATCCTTCCACGAACCTTCTATAGTATCTTGTCAAACCCTAAAAGCTTCTGATCTCTATCACTGTTGTTGGTCTTGGCCAATTGATAATTGCTTCGATCTTGGTCGGGTCCACGAAGATTCCTTCACCTGAAATCACGTGACCTAGGAACGCCACACGAGTCAACCAAAACTCGCATTTGCTGAACTTTGTGTACAATTCATGATTCCTCAATATCTGAAGCACCATCCTCAAGTGCCTTTCGTACTCCTTAATACTTCTCGAGTACACCAAGATATCGTTGATGAACACAATCACAAACTGATCTAGATACTCTTTGAACACTCGGTTCATCAGATCCGTGAAAGCAGGCGAGGCGTTCGACAAATCAAACGGCATTACCATAAACTCATAATGGCCGTATCGAGTACGAAATGCCATCTTTGGTATGTCCTCCTTTCTGATCCTCAATTGATGATACCTTATCCTCAGGTTGATCTTAGAAAATATCGACACTCCTTGCAACTGGTCAAACAAGTCGTCAATCCTCATAAGCGGGTACTTGTTCTTGATTGTCACCTGATTGAGTTGACGATAGTCGATGCACAGACACAACAAACCATCTTTCTTCTTCATGAACAGAACTGGTGCTCCCTAAGGTGATGCATTGGGGCGTATGAATCTCTTATCTAACAAATCATGCATCTGCATCTTCAGTTCTTTCAACTTTGACAACGCCATGCGGTAAGGAGCCATAGAGATTGGCTCCGTCCCGGGGGCTAACTCAATCACGAACTCTATTTCCATTTCTGGTGGCAAACCCAGCAATTCCTTTGGGAATACGTCTGGAAACTCCTGAACCACTGCAATATCCTCAATCTCCGACTCCTCAATTGTCGTATCCATAACGATTGCCAAGTAACCTTGGCAACCCCCGTCTAACAAACGGGTTGCCTCAAGCGACGAGATGAAGGTAATTGAGGGTCCTCCTCGACTCCCAATAAACTCGAAACTCTCACCCACTAACGAGTTAAATTGAATTGCTTTACGATAGTAGTCCATCTTAGCTCGTTGCTTGGTGAGCCAGTCCATGCCAATTATCACATCAAAATCATACATGGCTAGGACTATCAAATCTATTCTCCCCTCTCGCTCACCAATCACTAACTTGCAACCAGGATAGACTACTGCATCTAACACCTTATCATTTAATGGTGTAGATATGCTAACCACTGACTCCAACATTTTAAGACTCAATCCTACTAGCTTAACAAATTGCTTAGCTTTAAACGAACGAGTTGCACTAGGGTCAAATAAAGCATAAACATCATGGTTATTCAATGAGACTGTACCTGTGATCACATCAGGCGAGTCCTCTGCCTATCCTCTGGTGATGGCGTGCACTCTTCTTTGAGCTGGAGGTCTGTTCAATCCACCCTGTTGTGCACTCTACAGCGTGTACCCTCTATTCTAACCCATTGGTGGCGGCGAGGCAACTGCTATGGTCCTCTCAGCTTTCTGGGACAGCCTTTGGCTTGGTGACCCTGCTGGCCACACTCAAAGCAAGCACCCATCCTAAAATGGCACGGGGCTGATCCATGTCGCCTTCCACGGAAGCGACATACTCCACTTAAGTTCGGTACTGATTTACCTACCCCAGTTTTCCTGTTAGGTGGGACTAGACACCTTCCTCCGATCATGGACTTCTTCCCAAGCCGGTTTCCATCTTTATTCGAGCTGAACCTCAACCCAAATGCAATAGCTTGCTCACTCAAATTCTTTTCTATCAATTGGGCCCGACTATAAAGCTCATTGAAATCTTTCAAATTGAATGGCACCAGTGGATTCTTCAGCTCTGGTCTGAGGCCATTCCTGAACCTCTGAGCTCCGTCTCCTAGATCTTCTACCAGTCTTAGAGCGTACTACGACAGGTCTACAAATTTGGCCTCGTACTGATCCATTGTCATCATCCCTTGACGGAGATGCTAGAATTCCTTCATCATCTACTCTCGGGCGCTACTGGAAAAGTACTTGCCATTAAAGGCTCCGAGGAAGGCGTTCCACACTAGAATCTCACCTTCTCAGGTCACACTCCCTCTTGTGGCTCTCCACCAAGTACTTGTGTTTCCCTACAACTGGTATGTTGCAAGGACAACTTTTTACGCCTCGGTGCACATGAGCAGTGCAAAGGTCTTTTCCAAATCTTAAATCCAGAGTGTTGCAGCCTCCGGATCTCTTGCACCAGTGAACCTCGGCAGGTTCAGCTTTAGGAACTGCTCCACAAGTTTATGCATTGGCTTTTCAGCAACCACGTTCCCAGGTGGAACCTCGGCAGGTGCAACTGCGGCAGCGATGACAGCAATAGCAATGGCTGTAACAACGGCAGTAGTGGCGGCGGCTTGACTCTAGGCTTGCTGCCCCATCAGATTTCCTAGCGTCTCTAACACCTGCATGATCCCGTCAATTCTCGGATCACCAGGTGCTGCTACACCAGCACCGACTGGTGGCAGCGCTAGATCACTTATGCTGGCCTCAGCCTATGCTCTACCATGACGACCTCGAGTACCAACCCTGGTTGGCATCCTACCCCGAGTCACGGCTCCTATAGTCCTCTTCATAGGAGTCATTTGCTCCTGATCACTCATTAGGTAGACTTTCTACAGAACCTATTCCCAATTGCATACAAAATTAGAAACTGAGTGATTCGCACAAAAAAGCTACCAATTAGCTATCATTCACATGCATTAGCATAATAAAAAGGTCTCCCCTACTAACTATCCCAAAACCCATTGCACTTCATCACTCCAATCACTGACCGGCTCTAATACCACTCCGAGTGGGGATGTCACGCCCCGAACCTCGAGCGTGCGCACATCCCTCAGTGGTTGATAAATATTGCGACGTCCTAAGACATGTCGCCAACCCTTTCATTTTATTGCACATGCAGAAGCGAAACAAAAACCCCTGACTGGAAACAGCATGGGATAGAAAAGTAGGATAACAAATTCACAACCAAAACACACTTTTATAAACAAACTAGTCTGTCTACAAAAAGATCGGCTTTCTAAAAGAAGATGTCCTACGACCTAATAGTCGGACACATTCGCCGATCCTTCCAACTCCACCTCCATATGCTCCAAGGGCTTCGGGTCCTTCACAACCTCATCAGGAGGGTCAACTGCATCCTCGCCTAGAGCGGCGCTAACCACCATGGCAGGGATATCAAAACCCTAAAAGGGGACTTACCCTGTACCCATTGAGCCCATGGCGAAACTACGCCCTAAATCGGTGAGGTACCCTCTGAGGTAGGCCCTCATCGACCTAGATAGTGGTCACAACTAGTTCATAGACTCAATGACTCCCGTGGACAGGGAAGTCCGTACTCCACTTGGAAATCCCCCGAGGCTGTCCAAAACGTACTGGAGGTTACACCATCTAAGGACCTAAAAAGATTGAGCCCACGATGGAGTGAGATAATGTTTCAGCAAGTTCACCCCCTAAACCTCGACTAGGAAGGAAATACACCTAGAGGCGGCCTAACCACACAATCAATAAGATTCACCTCACCTCAGTTCCTTTCTGCACGTCAATACAATTCATATCACAATATAATTGCATTAAATGCACATTCATCAATCGGAACGCCTCACTCAATATTCTATCAAACACAAGGGTCCCAATTATAGGGCCAAATCGTTAAGACAAGTCCCATACCGTGCCACACAATTTTGTCCCATAATCCGACGTGTCTATCTCAATAAATCATGTGTTCCAATTGATTATTGCCCGCACAGGCACGATCTACCGACGCACATCGATCCTCTAGCATAGCTAGGCTTTGTCTCCCCCTTGAGCACGGCAACATCGTCTAACACACATTGGCGATGGCATTCTCAAAGGAGCATCGGTAAAGAATTTACTGCAACTGGCATTCGTTGTCTAGGGGTATCCGATATAGGGGCATCGTCCAACCAACACACATTGGGGACGAGTTCACTTAACCATCACACAATCAATCAATTCCGGCCAAAGACAATGTGCATTGCACTCAAATGTCTCAATTAAGATAATGTACTTGGCCTATTTTTTTCGGATAAAAAACACCCGATGAAAATAATTATATGTGAGTACACAGTCAGATCGAATTTTAAAAATTAATATCCTTCCTTTAAAATCCCACTATTTGATATAGTATTTAAAATCATTTTCGATGTCAAAACCCGACACCCGGAATTTTCTAATTAAATACCAAAATTTCACAATTTTGAAATAAATGCTCAAAAGTCACAATCACCACTCAATTACATAATTTAACAATCAATCGCATAAACTAAGCACACCACTGTATTTAGCTCGAAATTCTGGTCACCGACTATCCCGGTATAATCTTGGGAAAATATTAAATAATTAAATAATTTACAAAAATAATTAAATAATGCAAATTAAATCCAATAAATGCTAACCTAGGCCGAAAATGCCAACTTGAAAGCCAAAAGTGCAACAAAAAACGGTCCTCTCATTTTCCCAATCCAAAAACATCTAACTTTGGAATTTTGCCAAAACTCGAGTTTGCGAGAAAAATCTTCGAAGGACGAGTCGACATTCCTAAAATCATTCGTGACATAGCTAAACTTTCAATTTATGAAATCAAGTTCAATTTCGCTGTTAATTTCAACCGAACGCGATTTTAGCGTGACCTAGCCTACCGGGTAGCTTTTATGAATTTTTGGCGCATTTGACCCATGGTCGATTATTTTCGAGCCACATTGTACATCTTCAACTCATTGGTGACTCTCGGTTGTTGTGAAAATCTCGAGATTTCAAATATGGGCATAGGGTGCAAAAATGACAGAAAAATCAGTTTAGTGCTGTTCGACAAGAATTTTGCAATTAGGTGGAATCACCCACTCTCTAATCACATACCTCATTCGAATCGACCTATCTCCGATCTTTAATCGATTTTGACAGTACCTTATTGACCCTTGCAAATTAGCACGATCTCGCAGTTGATTTCTAGTCGAATTCTCAAGTCTATTGCGTTTAAATTCCTTAATGGCTTCACCTAATAGACTAGTTATCTCATGAGTGATCAATTCAGAGAAAAGAACTATAGGCACGTCGATGAAAAGCCCAACTCATATCATTGAAAACAAACTCGAAAATCAAGCTATCATAGCAGTGGTGCCCGAAGACTGGCTGAGGACAACCTGGGCTACTGTAGCAATGGCAGGCCAGCAGAAGGAAGCTCAGCAACAAGGCAACTAGAGGCACGAACGTCGGGCAGTTGCTTAAGGGTGTAGTGGCACAGCAAGACGCGGCGACGATAGCTACAGAGGGGTGCAGTAGCGCGGTAGCAATGGTGGCACTCAGGTTTGTGATGGTTCGGCGATTGGTTCTAGCGTCGCGGAGGGGTGCTCATGTGGAGGTGTTGCTGCAGCGATTGCTGGAGGCGCGCGGTGATGGCAGGCAAGGAGTGGCGGCGGCAGACGCGACAACTAGCAAGCTGACTGTTGCGGTGTCGACGAGGGTAGAGTGGCAGAGGCGACACAGTGGTGTGGTGATGGCGATCGGGGCAGCAGCGGGGGTGATGAACCTTGTTCCTTCTTGTTGTTCCTTTTCGTTTGTCCTTCTTTTCTTGTCCTTTTTCACATCACTTCTCACGTCCCCTCTTTGTACCCACTCTCTGCACACTTTCACGTCCCTTCAAAAAAAGACAAACCCCTTTCTTTATTGACTTTGACCCTAAACAAAAAGAACTCTAAAAAAACGAAATAGAAAAACCCCCCATTGTTCCTCTATACACGGCCCCTTCTTTGGGTGAAGGACTTAATTTTTAGCAAATATTTTTTCTTTTTCGTTTCCTTTTCCGCTCACGCATGAAATCCCCTTTGATTATGTAATAATTCTTATTTTGAGTCAAAGAATACATTACTCAATACATGCCCCACGTGCAATATTCCCTCTTGATATTTCATCCTTAAACTTCCAATCTTCAGTAAAATATATCACTTAATGTATAAATCACGTGAATATATGAAATATTTACCGAATATTGGAAGAATAATATGAATCCTTTATGAAAATACTGAATTGTCAACTCATTAAATTAAAGCTTATCTGCCACTGATCATATGCAAAAGTGATAAACAAATAAATAATTGCAACTAAAATTATATGTTATGCAATTCCTTTTTGTTTTTCTAGGGGTTAAAATTAATCACTAAATTTTTATGCAATAAATAAATTACTGGGTTGCCAAAATTTAGATGTCAACAATAACCGGTGTGAAAATCTCCTAAAGGATGAAATGATGCTATCCTTATAGATGAAGGTACTATTGGGAGGGCTACTACATTAATGATACCCCTAAATTCGATATTTACATCCAATCTACTTCTTCAAGATGTATTGTTTGTGTGGATGCAAATCACAACAACTTATGTAGTCACGCGAAGTATGAGCTTGGAAGAGCTCACAACTGTGATAGAGCAAACTCACATGGTCAATCCTGAAAGATGAAGTGATGACGTCTTTTGAGACAAGTACTGTGAGGGAGCTTCCATAGTCAAGTACCCCTAAACCCGACCTTTTTGCCATGAACATTGAAGTCGGATCACAATAGTAACGATATCCCTAAATTCGTTATTCACATACGATCTCCTGTTCAAGGTGTATCGTTCATGCATATGCAAATCACAATAATTCCCACTGTCACATGAGGTATGAGCTTGGGAAAGCTCACGACCGTGATCAAGCGAACTCACACAATCAATCTCAAAAGATGAAGTGAGGACGTCTTTTGGGACACATACCGTGAGAGAACTCCCATGGTCAAGTACCTCTAAACACGACCTTCTCGCCATACAACCGGAGGTCAAGTCGCAACAAACTTGCATGGGAAAGATGAAGTACTCGATTGGGTTTTTGGATGCTTCTTCAGATCAATTTAGATGAAGCTAGGGCAAACCAAGGGAAGAGAGAGGGTGGGCAAGGCGTGCATTGGACTTTAATTGGAGGCTATCTCTCTCTTGCTTACGTGCAATTTATGCACAACAAGGTTTGAAATTTATGCTTCTCTATGACATCCCGATTTTCCGATTCTATTTTCAATAAATTGAGACGAGAATTTCATTGGCACGCATATATTTCTTTTCCTTGAGTCGGCCACTCATGTGAAAACTAGTCTATCGAGTGAAGCTGTTAAGAGTTCTAATGCATCAGACTCGAGAATTTGACCAGGAAGCGACCTTTCGACCGAGCTAATCTGCAAGGGTCATTACGGCACAATTAAAAATCGATTAGAGATCAGAGATAGGTCGACTCGATAGAGGCATGTGATCAGGCGTGGGTGATTCCACTAGATTTCACAATCCTTGTCGATCGGCACTAGACCGACTTTTCTGTCGATTGGGTACCCTGTGTTCATATTTGAAATCTTGAGATTACGCCAACAACCGAAAGTCGCTAATGTTTCAAAGATGTACATTGTGGCTTAAGATGATCAACCACAGGTCAAATAAATAAAAATTTCTAAAGGCTACCCGGTAGGTTAGGGCCACGCTAATATCGTGCCAAAGTGAAATTAACCGTGGAATTGAGATCGAATTTAGAAATTGCAAGTCTGGGTGTGTCACAAATCATTTTAGGATCATTGACTTATCTTCGGAAGATTTTTCATGCAAGCCGAGCTTCTCAGCAAAATAATCAAGAAATGGCTAATTTGGCTCGAGAAATTAGTAGGCCGCTTTTGGTCGCGCTTTTGGGACTTAAGTTGGTTCTATGGACAAGTGAAGATGTAAATTGAAGTGTGGTGACATTGGATAAATTTTATGTACTTCAATTTAATTCAATTGGAAGATAATTGATTGGAATTGAAGAATTTGATGTACGAGAATTGGACCCCGGCGGAAAATGAAAGTGCAACCATTAGAGAAGTTATGGAGGATTTGAGTGAGTGGAAGATGACATAGGATGATGTCATGGTGGTTGAGGCCAATGGTTGAGATCTTGACACGTGGACGGTGGAGATTTGCCCTTGGAAAGGAGACCCATCAACATCATCTTCTTCATTTTGAAATTGGGAGGAGAGAGAGAGGAAGGGAGAAAGCTACGTGCGGAACCAGCAGCTCGCCCAGCCCACACGCACGCGCCTCCGCCCGCTCCGCCGTTCGTCGTCGAGCAGCCAGCCCGCTCGTCGTCGGAATCCGTTGTCATCGTCGCCGCATGCCCGTGCTCCCTCGCCGCGTAACCAGCTAGCTCGCGCCGTTGCTCCGCCCTCGTTAGCTCGTCCGGGATGTCGTCCGGAGTCCAGCAACCAGCTGCTCGTCCGCCCCTCCGTCCGCTCACTCGACGCCGCCGCACATCACCGGAACTGTTGCCGTGATGCCGTCCTAGCACGCGGTTCTGCCCGCGCGTCTCGGCCCCTTCACACCGTCGTCCTCTCTTGTCTTCGCCTCTAGGAGGCTATTCTTCCAGCCAAGGTCGCGGATTAGCCACCGTGAGTCCCGCCGGAGCCGCCACCTCGCCCATCCAAGCTGCCGCCTCCTTTCTCTGCCGTTCCTCCGCCCGATCTGCCGCCGTGCAACCCTTCTCGTCCCCAAACCAGAAGCTGCAGAAAAATGGGTATGTAGCGGACGTTTGCCCCGTTTTGGCCGCCTTCCCGAGCCCGGATGCTCAGCCCGCTTTGAGGAAAGTTGTTCTCCTCGGTGTCCCCATCGTTTTGGTCCGCTCGGCTCGCTAATCCGGTGAGTTTAACTCACTAAATCTTGATTAGATGGTTAATTATGCCCTAAGTGTGCTTAGTTTAAATTAAGTAAGTTTAAGTGTGTGGATTAGTATATTTAATTATAAATTGGATTAAGAGGTTGGTTTATGTTAAAGTGTGTTTAAATTAAAGGTTAAAAGAAGTTATTTAAAGTTAAGCCTTGACGTGACATAAAAGGATTTTAGTTTTGAATTATTTAAATTGTTTCGAAATTCTAGAATTTATAATATTATATTATATTCCGAAATTATTAAAATATTATTTAAAAAACGGAAAAATTATTTTTGACCCGATTGCTCAGAATTTCGTGCCGATCGCTGCTATACGTTCGGATTTTGAAATTGATGGTTGGATATTATAAATTAGGTGTGGATGACGAAAATATGGATATTATTATTTAATTAATTTTCGGAATAAATTTAATTATTTATTAAAATTCAAAAATTTCTTCGGGACCCTAAACTCTCAGAATTTCGTGCCGATCGCTGTTGTGTATTTAGAATTTGAATTTGATGATTGATTGTGGCAAATTGAGTGTGATTGCGATAGATAGAGATTCTTTATAAAATCACAAGTGTCGAAATTGATGGGAGATTGGCCGTGATGAACCACCTATTAGAGGTCGTGCCCAGTGAGGTCGTGATGAACCACCTATGAGAGGTCGTGCCTAATAGGGCCGTCATGAACCACCTAAGAAAGGTCGTGCCTAGTGAGGCCGTGATGAACCACCTATTAGAGGTCATGCCCAGTGAGGCCGTGATGAACCACCTATTAGAGGTCGTGCCAAGTGAGGCCGTGATGAACCACCTATTAGAGGTCGTGCCCAGTGAGGCCGTGATGAACCACCTATGAGAGGTCGTGCCTAATAGGGCCGTGATGAACCACCTAAGAGAGGTCGTGCCCAGAGAGGCCGTGAATTGCCACCTGATAAAGGTCGCGCCGAGTGGGGCCGTGATGCCACTGATTCTAATTCTGCCGAGTGGGGCCATGATTAAGAGTAATGATTGATTTGCTGAATTGACATGTAATCGGCCAAGTCGATTGATCGCGGAGACGATCCAAGTGGTTGAATTGTTCTGATGATGTGATTGTGCCATGGTTGTTTGGTTATCATAATTGTACGTGGTTGAATTATATAAATTGTGTTAACCTACAGATGAAGGCTAATGCGAGGTAAGTCTTCTGTGTGATGTGGCTAGGCCACTCGGGGCGTATTTTCTTTCTAATAGGGGTTTAGGGGGTTGAACTTGCTGAGACATCGTCTCATCCCGATTGTGGGATTAAAATTTCAGGTCCCTAGTGGACGGAGCGACCGGATAGCTTTGGTTGGCCTTGAGGAGTTGCAGAGGTGAAGTCATGAGATTGGAGAACGTGTCCGACTTGTAGGTCGTAGGACAATTCCTTTTTAAGAGCCGGTCTTTTGTAGACTTTTGGCTGTAGGCTTCTGTTTGTAATTCTGTCGAATTATGAAAGTGTTATGTTGTGGTTTTGCTTCCTGCTTTTCTATCCCGTATTTTGTTGTCAGGGGATTTGTTTTGCTTCCGCATGCGTAAATAAATGAATGGGTCGGCGACGTGTCCTGGGATGTCGCATATTTGATCGACCGCTATGGGATCTGTGCGCGCTCGGGGTTCGGGGCGTGACATTCTCTCTCGTGAATAAGACGAGAAGGGGGTGTGTCGATGAAGTTCCCACCTAATTCGGATCATCATGGTTAAGATAACATGGACTGACCAATGTCTTCGAACGGTGTGAAAGCGAATGGTGAGAGACGGAGGCATGATTAGGGTAATCGAAATCATATAGCTTTGTTGATGTATTTTGCATGGAGGTGTGACGACAGTGATTTATCAATTGGTAATGAACGGATAATATGAGGTCATTAGGAGCAAATGAGGTTGACGTGCCCAAAGTTGGGAAAAGTGTGCGAGAGTAAACTACAATGAATAAGAAAGAGCATTACCTAAATGCAGAACAGAAGGAAAGATCATAACGACTTAGGGTGCGTTTGGGAAGATTTTTGGGGAAAGTCTTTGGGAAAATGCAAAGGCCTTTGAGTTAAATGTGTTTTTCAAAATGCAAATTGTGTTTGGTAAATTGTAATTTAAAAGCCCTTTGTGAAATACCTTTGAGCAAAATGGTGTTTGGGAGACAAAGGACTTTTGTGAAAAAAAAAATATCAAAAGAAAAATAAAAAAATAAAAAATGAAAACCAGCAAGGGTAGGCGGCATCCGGCGGCTGGCGGCGACCCCTGGCGACCTCCGCCGACCCCGGATCTGGGTCGGCGAGGTCGCGCAATGCCGTCGTGACCTCCGGTGACTAGGATCTGGGCCCGCGAGGTCGCGCGACGCCGTCGCAACCTCCGGCGACCCTGGATCTGGGCCCGCGTGGTCGCGCGATGCGGTCGCGACCTCCGACGACCCCGGATCTGGGCCGGTGACGTCGCACGAGTCGTGCGACGCCGCCTCGACCTCCGAGAACCCCGATTGGCCGTCGCGAGGCTAGGCAACCCTCGCCTGAGGTCGGGGGACCTCGGCGAGGGCCGCGCCTGAGGTCAGGGGACCTCGGCGACGACCGCGCCTGGGTCGCACGACCTCGGCGACGGCCGCGCCTAGGTCGCATGACCTTGGCGAGGGTCGCGCGACCTCGATCGGCCGTCGCCGAGGCTACGCAACCCTCGCCTGAGGTCACGCGACCTCGGCGATGGCCGCGCCTAGGTCGCGCGACCTTGCCGGCGGTCGCTCGACCTCGCCGGATGTCGCGTGACCTCACCGGCAGTCGCGCGACCCGAGCAGTTGCCGCTGGGGCCACCCTCGACAGAGAAGATGAACAGTGCTCCTCACAAGGGAAGAAAACGGAAAAACGAAAAGTTTGTAAGGATAATTTTGGGAAAAAAATATATAAACAGTAACCTCAGCTTACCGAGAAAGCTGAAATGCCCAAGGCAAGGGTACCCCTGCCTTGGGCTTTCAGCCTTCAAAAGGCAAACTTTAAGCTAAGGATCTTTAGAAATTTTTTTCCCAAACGCCTGTTTTTAGCCCAAAGGGCTTTGGAAGCCCAAAGTTGCTTTGAAAAGCCGAATCCAAACGCAGCCTTATATACCTCACTAAAGATCAGTGCATCATATGGAAAATCGTATTCTATAAAACTTGATCATTAGAGCAATTTGATTCTTCTAAGTAATAGAAGGAAATACCTTTCCTTCCGCTTTCCACAGGGGTTGACCCTGTGACCTATGAGACGTAGAAATAAATGCAACACGTCTATGTTCCCTTCTTTTACTAACTTACAAAGAGCCATGAAAATTAACCTTTTTCAATACAAAATGGCATTAAGTGAGTTTGATTACCTCTAATTGCCCACATTTTTCTGTCGAAAATCACCAAGTTATTAGGAAAGAAACTTAATTAATTAGTTAAGCGAGAAAATATTAGATGGAAATTTCAACCATACCAATTATATCGCGAAAACCTCTCAACTGTACTCATTATTTTATATTTCATAAGATACTAATGAAGTGCTTTGGCTCACATTATTTCTATTTCTTATTAGCTCTTGACAACCCCATATCACATTGAATTGAGGACATTATCAATTGTGGCTCCCACTCTTGATTTAAGATTTCTTATTTTTTGCTCCTTTTTTTTGTGTTTTAGTTTTACTAGAGACAAATTTATCAATGCTCTTCTCAAACAACTTTTGTTAAGATCAAATATGGGGTCCTCTCTTGATTTAAAATTATTTATTGCCTTATGTTTGGTTTTCCCCATTTCTTTCTCCATTTGAAACAAAATTGTTGTCCGTCTTCCCCCCCCCCCCCCCAAAAAAAAAAAGAGATAGTTTATTTCGTAGAAAACTGACTTATTATCACATTAATGAGTTGAATATTTATTTATGTTTTTTGTACTAGGAAACTATTATTCAAAAAATAATGTAAGCACAAGTAAGAGTGAAAAGAACCGATAACTTTAATATGTGTCATTACGGTGTAGTCCATGGATTTTAATTGCTCAACTTTCATTTTATTCAGTGAATCTAATGGTTCTTTTTTACTTATTTTTATGCCATCATTGCATGGTGTTTTAAAAGATATTTTAAAAAGTTAAAAATATGACAAAATTGAGTACATAAAAACATTATCCGATTGACCATAAAAAAAACCTTAAATTGTACATTTATGACAAATTTACCACAAACTAATTTATTCGACAACAAAAAACCACAAAACTAGTAAATTTGTGACAAATATACTCTCGCTAAATTGGATTAATACCACAAAAAAAATCACAAAAATTGTAAATTATGACAAACGAAGCGTAAAATCCCAAATCGGTATATCAGTCAACTGTCACGTGTCATTTAACTTAATAATTTGACAGTAAGATTTAATGAAAACTAACAGAGGGTAAATTTATCACAAGTATATAAGTTTGGGGTAAATTTGTTAGAGGTATACTAGTTTGGAGTTTTTGGTGGTCAAAAAAATAATTTATGGTAAATTTGTCACAGGTGTACTAGTTTAGGGTTTTTTAGGGTATTAACCCTTTTAATCAAAGGGTTTCAGCTCCCATTTCTTGTGATGTCATATTTACCATATCTCTTGGCAAGGCCTTTGACTAGGGATTGGCAATATTATAACTCGACCTCACGTCGACAATTGTTATGGCACCATCTTTGATCAAATACTCATGTCTTAGACTAATATGTCTAAACTTACCATTATAAGTGTTACTACAAGCTCTTGCCAAAGTAGCCTAACTATCACAATGGATAGAAATAAGAGGCATAGGACTAGGTCATAATTTGATATTCAACAACAAATTCCTAATCCATTTAGCCACTTTCCTAGTTGCTGCTAAAACAACGAATACGGATTCCATCATTGAATGAGTTATACATGTATGTTTCTTACTCACCCAAGATATAACCCATCCACCCAATGTGAAAATCTGTCCATAAGTGGAATGTTCATCACCCACACTTGTAATCCAATTAGTATCAGTGTATCCTTCTAATGCAGCTTAATAATTATTATAAAACAATCCCAAATTTTTTAGTACTCTTAAGATGACCAAAAATTCTTGCAATAACCTTCCAATCCTCTATATTTGATTACTAGTACACCTACTCAACTTGCATAAAATCCATCCACAGCAAAGATCCTGCCGTAGAGAAGCAAGAACGAAAGACATGTACAGACAAACGTCCCAAGAAAAGAAACGTACCCAAGATGTCACCACTGGCTAATCATGCATGAAACACTCATGAACTTCAATTCGGTTAGAAACAAGAACCTGCCGTGGAAGGAGCTTTGATGGTCATTTGCTTACTTGCTCCACGACCAACCTGAATTCTATTTAATTAACAGCATCAAACTCGACAGTGTCCATAAGATTAGCAATGAAACGACGAGCGCCTCAGTCCAACTCGACTTGGCAAAGGTCCAACGAGATAAGGAATGAAATGGAGCAAATAATCAAGAATATTTTCACAGTTGATATGATCAATTTTTTTTTTTTTTATAAATATTTCAAGCAACGAAATCGCATTCCTTGTTGAGGGTGTGCGCAAGAGCGGAACTGGCAACTCTAATGCTGATGATGATTACATTGGCAGCACCGAAGCCATTCTCCAGTGAGCAATCACAATTCGCATCATCATTCAGTGACGTGTCACGGGTGGTGACGTAATCTCCGTCCTCCCTCGGAACCTTCTCTTTGACGTCACCACTCCTCCGACGCGGGACGTAGAATAGGATAAGGCCATCTTAACAAGATATAACCCAATGAGACCCTTATGGAAATTTAACCAATGTCCCCATCAGCCGAATACTATCCTTCTCCAATTTCTCATTGTGCAACACAATGACAGAGACGAGCAACACAACCGAGCAGACATGCATCGGGTCCTTGTCCTCGGGCAAGTACTCCTTCAAAAACTCCAATCTTGCAGACGTCCTCGTGCATGGCTAACCTGACTCCATTGTTACTCAAATAATTCCTTAAAATTGTTGAGAAAATAAATGATGAACAAATTGGATAGAATAATGAAGTCAAATTTTGAGGCATGATATTACTTTTTTTAAAGAATTATTTATCTCACAACATTGCTAATGATCATCGGCAAATTGCCTCTAGAATATTAAAAATTCTCGATTGAGTGTATTATATAATAATTTTAGTATTTCTTCAGAGTCTCTAAAAAAAAATAATTGGAAAAAGTTTATTGTATATCTTTTGAAAGAAAATGAAATTGGAAGAGAAAGATCATGAATAAAGAAAGACGTTCAATAATTTATAGCAGACACACGAAGTTATATCCGAGCATATATAACATTTCAAGGATTAAGAAGTTATGTCTGAACAGTTATGAGTTCTAAGATAACCGTTAGAAGAAATAATAAAATTCGAAATTTAATAAATAAAAAATAAAAAATAATCTTAACTCCTTCGTGAATAGTTGTACTATTTCAACGAGACATTATGGTTCTTTTTTTTTTTATAAAAAAGAAATTCAAATTTTAATAATCATTGACTAGTGTCAAATCTCGTCAAATCTCGTCCACGTGTGTACCCATATCCTTTCAATGATGAACAAGGCTTCAATGATGAACAAGGCACATCTTAATTTGTTTTATAAACAAACTACCAATAGTTTCAACCGTCCTCACCATGTGTTGGCCTCCTCGTTGAGTTCTCGTAGGGTCCTTGGTAGGTATGCATATTCTGTTTAAAGTCATGAGTGAGTCTTTTATATAATATAGACTGAATACACGTGCCATGGCTTAGAAATCCTAAGTAGCTTCCTCTTGTCCATTTCCTTGCATTAACCAAGGCATGTTAGGCTTTTCGATCTTTAGACACTAGGGCTGAACCTAAATATTGTATTGCGTGACATGTTACGATTAATGTCATTAAGCTGAAATTCGATTGCTTCGGAATGACACGTTATCAATCAAAATGATGGATTTTAAATATAAAGTGCATTTCATTGCATCGTTATATTATTGACCGTCATTGCACGTCATGGCCTCGCGCATATTTAAAACTTAGGGTGCACTCATAATTTGCCGTTTAGGGCAATACACGTTAGTATGCATATAGATCTAGGATTAGTCCATAATTTTATTAGAAATTAAAACCAAATAAAAAATGTTATTTAGTTTTCATTAGATTGTCACGACCTAAAATTTCTAGGTGCACCACCTAGAGTTTAGACTAATGGATTACTAAGTCTTAAACTTAGCTTGCGCCCCTCCCAAGCCCATACCAATTTATGACTTAGGTTCAAGTTTTATAACATGCAAATAGATTTTATCTAGAAGTCGTCACTAATTAGTTTACGGTAGGTCGATTAGACACCTAAGTAAAATAATTGAAGAATTATTTTACTTCTACAAACCAGAGACTATGCGTATGGGGACTTGATTACATTGGACTTCTCTAATACCCTTTTGGTACCATTTCTTTTTATTTTTTAAAAAAATGTTTTTGCAAGCAACCAAAATTTATTTTAACCTAAATTACTATCATGCAAATATGGTGACCACACGGATGCTCCTCCACTATTAAACATTTAAAAAATAAAATAAAATATAAATATAAATAAATAAATTGAATCACACAAAGCACACAATTATTTTTTGGCTTTTCTTGAAATTAGAATTTTTCATAAAACATGCACTTTAACTACATGACCTAATTTTACTAATAAACAAATTCTAATTAAATGATCCTATTATGTAAACTAGTTAACATGCACCTAGTATTTTGGTATTTTCTATTGAAATTCGGAATCAATAAAAAAACCCTAATTAAGCTATGTAAAAAGGAATAATTTTCTAATTCATTTAAGGGATTAATTTGACTTAAACCCTATCCTATCTTAGAAAACTATTTCTTTTTAAAATGAGACTATTGAAATGTGCAAACATTTAAAAGTCTATCTATGTAAAAAAAAATCAATCCTAATCTATTCAAAAAAATTATCCAAAAGTGCAATCCAAAAAAAAAAATAATAATAATCCTAAAAATACAAGCCTAATCTATTAAACCTACATACTCAGATGCAAGATTTTGATCTTTTTTAGTTTTATATTTTTTAGGGTTTTTCCAAGACAAGCAATTATCAGATAAATATTAAATCTAAACTAATCAAGATATTAATCGAATATAGGATTAAAATAACCGAAAAAATAATCCGTAGTCTCACGGGTTAAATTAACGATTACTCTAACCCTAAACATCATAACAAAAAACTCAAAACAATTAAATATCTGATCCGAAGTCTTACGAATCAAATTAATAATTATAATGATTTAACAATTAAAATACTATCAAAATGCCCAAAAATTAATATAATTGAAAAAATGATCCGACGTTTTACGAATCAAATTAATAATTACAACAATTTTGAACAAAACTCCTGTGGTTAATGCCTATAATATTCATAACCTGAAAATCACCTCTCAATATTCAAACTTGTACAATAATAGAAAAACTTAAAGAAATAAAATAAAGTAAAAAACATAAAATGAAAGATAAAAATAAAAGAAAATTGAGCAGCCTAAGGAAAGTGGGAGCAGCAGGGTTGGTCGGCGTCGAGCGGATAGTGGCGACATGGGCGAAGCAACTGGCGCTCGGGCACCGGCGAAGGGGGCGTCGCGGGCGTTGCTGGCGACGAGCAGACCACCGGATCTGCAGCAACGACTGGTGGAGATGGCTCGGCAGAAGGCTACTGTGGGCGTTGCTCGGAGAGGGGCGGAGCAAAGACAGAAGTGGCTTCATGGGCAAGACCAACCAGGTGGCGATATAGATCGGCAGCAGCTGCGACTTCATGGGCAGAATAGATCCGGGTCGTTAGAGCAAAGGCGGAGCAGGGGTGCGGTGCTAACTGTAGAGAAGACTGGCATCGCAGGGGCTGCAGCGAAGGTTGCGGTGCTCGTGATTGAGCAAAGGCGTAGGCTGGCAGGGAAAAACTCGACAGCCAAAGGGGGATTGGCGAGGGGCAAAGCCTCGGGTCACAACAGGCGGAGTGGTGCATGGTGGGACTTCGGCTGCCGGGCGGCATTAGCGCGGCGAGCGGGTGAGGTAGACGATGGACACAGCGACGAGGGAACGGGAAGATGCAACGGCAGGGCGCGGCGGCAACTACAGGCGTCGGCTTCGCAACTTCTAAGCAGAGGAGGTCGCCGGCCGAAGGTCCTTCGAGGAAGAAGAAGAACCCTTCTTCCCTTTCTTTTTTTTTTTTTATTTTCTCTCACCTCTGCTGCTGTGTACTTTTCTGCAGAAGCTTTGACTTTTCTCCTTTTCCCCAAAAGCCTTTCCCTTTCGAACGGAAAAGCCCAAAGGGGAAGAGCTTTCTTTTTCTTCTCTTTTGTGAAATATTTTTTTGACCTAGAGAAAGCCCCCCTCTCTATCGACCTCTGTGCATTCCTTATATAGGAAAAACAAATGTAATATTTTGTGAATATTTCATCTCATACGAAGATTGCTTATAACCCCTATGATCACAAAAATCCTTTTATTTTCTTTATCTCCTGAATATCTTCTATTGATTTTATCGTTTATTGCTAAAGATAAGATTGCAATGCGGTTTTCTTAAATTTCAAAAATCCACCGTAATATCGCATCAAATCTTAATTTCTCACAAAATAATTAATTAAAAAAATAACAGGCTTGGACTAATTTGCTCCTTTCGTGGGTCTAGCCCGGCCTACCAAACTAGAGCTCAAAAACATTAATTTAAACCCATCCACCACCGGTTCAATAAATAAAATGCAAAACATGCAAACTAAAAATAAATACATCTAAATTTATATGCTATGCAATTAATAATTTTTTTCAGAGATAAAATTGATCCCTAATTTTTTATGCAATAAGTAAATGACTAGATCACCAAAATGTAGGTGTCAACATAGATTACATGTAGACTTAGGGTTAGCCTCATGTCATACAATGCATGTCATTTAGAACTAAGTTTTAATAATCGTATCGTGCAAATAGTTTTAGTTATTACATGCATCATTCACATTGCATAAACAGTTCAATAATAGTAGATACTTCACTGAGCCACGCTAGAGAATTTAACCTTGCTAATTTTATAGATATAAAAAAAATATACAGCTTGCATCATAGAATAAAGTCATGGTTTCACTTAGGTCATTTATACATGATAATTAACTTAGAATTACATGCATGCATTATCTTAGAAATAAATTATGTCATTTGTACCTAGGATTTAGATTGCATTTTCACTAATTATATAGATGCAGGAGTAGGAATCAATTACTTCGTAGACTTTTAGGGTCATTTTCCTTTTGTTAGTTAATAAAGAAAAATATCAAAAATTAGAATTGGAGAGTGTCATATGATGTCGCACGGCTTTCTTGCTAGTATGAATTGTTTCCAAAGTAAATTCATATTGAATACCTTATATTCTTGATATAGTACTATCAAACTTATCATATCCGAGTGGGAGATATTATATTTTTATAATAAATCCATGATAGGATGCGATTAAGACGCACTGTTTTGTCTTGATATGACATAATGGAGAGATACATTTTGAAAGGGTGTGAAGAAAATTATATAAATAACTTTTGAAGATAACCATCATAATAGTTGTTAGAAAGAACGTTCTAAAAAACTACTCTATATTCTTTCTCTTTCCATCAAAGAGCAAAAAGTAATTCCATTACTACTTTGAGAAGACAATTGGCATGAACACTATGGAACATGAATATGTTTGTCATGATTGTATTCAGACCACTATAAAGTCATATCGTCCATTGTTCACTCCTAATTCAACATACGTTCCTAGGTAATTGATTTATTGCGCATCGAAAAGGTTAGTCATTTTTTCCAATAGCTGTAAAATGTGAGCAAGTGAACAATGATTGGTTCATATTCTCTCTCTTGTAGCCAGAAATTGATGTTAAGTTTTCTCATGGATAATCCAATTGAACCAACACGCAATTTCTCTCTCATAAAGTTTGACTTGGTAGAATCGAAGTGATAAACTGAACAAGATAATGAAAACAACGAAGAAACACAACTTTCATATAAAACCATATGACTTCGTATGGAACTTGCACTAAAATCATGTTGACACTTAAATTTTGCAACCCTTAGATATTTATTGCATGGACAAATTAGGGATTGCAGCCCATAAACAAAATATTAATTAAATTGCATTAGTAGTTAATTAGTTGGACTAGCGACAGATGGACTTAAATGGATGGCTCTGAACTTAATTAAATTGGACTCATGTTGTCCTTGCCTGAGGGCTGGCGAGTGCGGATGCAGGTTGTACGTGCGGTCACGTGTGTTGACGAAGGGGGGATGCGGTTGCCGGGGCCTGTCTTGCTAATGGACGGTGATACTGGCGGCAGTGTCTATTTTCCAAAACAAGCACTTGAAGGCGTCAGAATAGCACTCGAATGCAACGAACGTGGTGGATTCAAGACACTGGCGTCGTGTGAGGAGGCGTACAATGGCTATTCGTGACGAAATTCTATGATCTGGTTCTTTAGAGGGACGGCAAATCTGATGGTGGTGTGCTTTTTTTTTTTCTTTTTTTAATATGATTAACAGAATAATATCGAACAGCTATGGAAGGCCATGGACTGGTAGAGAAACACGGCAGTGTGGCTAGCGTTGTTACAAGCACCATGGCAAAACGTGGCCAATGTGACCAGCGTTGTTACGAAACAGATTCAAAGGGCACTTCCTCAGATAAGAATAGAGCTCTAATACTAAGTTGAGAATTCTGATCGGAAAAAAGAGAGAACCACAATATTCTGTACATTTTAAAATTAAAAATATGCAACAATATTTTATAGACTTTACATGATGTCTATCTAAATTTGCAGAATATCAATTGCAACCAAAGAAAATATTTGGATTCTCCTACATATATTCTTGATAACTTCAGACAATAGGTTGTTATTAATTTGAAAATAGGACGAACTCTATATTAATAAATTATAATGGATGCAAATTTTATACAAAAGAGGATTACCCATTCTGTACGCATATTTAGAATTAATGCTCTCTCTATTCACGAGCTAACATGAAGATGGACTGCGGGGTTCCATTCCTGGATAAAAAAAAACCTAGGTGTTATGTTTCGATTGCGAAGCTCTATTCATGTAATCTATTAATTTTGTATATCTCTGTCTCTAATTCGAAAATAGTCTTCAGACAAGTATTCCTACAATTACTTTCTTTATTTCCATCTCTTTTATGACTACTTTTTCCATCCAAATATAACATCCATTGTGCCTCGGAGAATTCTCAAGGTTAATCATCAGATCACGCGAAACTTACCATGATCAACACTTGAAAGATAGGAGTTTTCGCACTCACAAGCCTAAGAAAAAGGAAAAAGAATAAAAGTTTGGGGGAGGGAGGGAGTTTAATCTAATCTGGTTCCAAACGTGCTCCGATAGAATTAAGACGTTCCCGCCCTTCCTAAAAAGTCAATGATCCTCCCATCACCTAATTGCCTTGGTATACGGAATTCCATCAAAATTTTACGAGCATTCATTGACCCTACTGCCAATCCATACAGCCCGTGGGTGGTGTTCTTGGTATGTATTTCCAGGTTGTGGATGGTAGTGTAAGGTCTGTTTCCATTTCTGTCCATCCAACCGGAAATCGAAACAAGACACTCATTGGGATAATTGATGTTGGAATTCAAGTCGGCGGAAGACAACTTACCTTTATCCGATCGCAAACAATAACTAGCCCCGAAACGAACATTGAATTACGGATGAATCACGAACAACACTAACTTCACATTGGTCTGGATGCGATCACGAGGAAAGCACCCAATTTCTACGGTGTAAATGCAAACTATTCTCGTAAAGAAGAAATGAAACGCCTTGATGGAAAGGGGAGAGAAACGAAGAAAACTTTCTGAATGTATGTCCGTCCAACCAGTCCAACGGTTGTCTTCAGGGGTCTTTTATATGACCCTATCACACCCTTTCATCATAGCATATCAAGTCGAAATAATGCGTGCCAATCGTGCTCCATTATGGACATATTAATTAATAAAATACTACATCTCCCACTCAGACATGATGGGCTTGATATCTCACTTTCAAGAATATAAGACATTCAACATTCATCAACTTTACAAAACAATTCATGCTGGCAAGTAAAGCATGCGACCAATGAGTACACCTACACTTAGGAGCTCAAATTATGCACCTGTTAGGGATGACATAATGGCTACAATCCCAAAAAGAAATAAACAATTGATGTCTCACAGTGCCCCAGACATTTTTTGTCACATCAGTCAAAATATACCTATCCCTTAAAGGCTATAATTGACTATTCTCACAACACCATGTATTTATAATAATATCCGCAACCACATAAGGGCGATATAATTGGTCGACCGGTAAATACATGTGATAGATGTAAAACAACAACCGTCTTCCTTCGCACTCATGTCTCTCTCCATTTCAGAACAACTACTTTCCTAGACACGTCCCATAAAGCCATATCTATTCATGACCACCGGTAACATGCTAAAATAGCAACATTGATCTTTCATATCGAGAACATAGTCAAAAGTAACATAAGGCACAAAATGAGGTAAATTATAAATTACCTCAGGGGCTCACACGATGAGAAAATAGGAATAATTTTACTTACCTTCCCTTGTCGATCGTACAATGCACATGCAATAAGAATTACATGCTATAGTGGATTTCTCTTTCTATAATAGCATATGTCATTTATTAAATATATCAACTATATGGATCTTAGCCTAAACATAGTCACGTGTTTTTCATGTACTCATGTTTAGCCCGAATGCTATATTAGCTCGCTTTCTATAGCGCTCAATTAAGTACTCGCATCTGGCATCTTATAGGCATACATGATTGTGGGACTATCATAGTCGGTCTTATTATAAACAAATCATAGACCTCATCTTGACTCCAATTAATGCGACGTATTTTATTTTATGTATCAAACTTGCTTTTCAGCATTTATTTGTACATAATGTCTCATCTCAACGTGCTAACTATAGCACTTGAGGCGATTGCTCGTGTGAGTGAGTTAATCATTGCCTACTGACATACTTTCCAATAATATATATGTGCTTGTGCTAGTCTTATAATGGATTTGTACTTATTGATAGAATATCAAATCATTAATAAACAAACAAGTACAATACATATGTCCACGTATACATAAATCAATGATCCTCTACAATAATACATATCACATTCTACGCAATCCTAGTGACATTCTATGGGTTAAGAATGTCTCCACGAATAGCCTTCGTAAATGGATTAGCAACCATTCTATTGGTTGAAATGTATTGTAGGATCATTTTTTTCTGCACTATAATATATCTGATGAAGTTGTTCTTTATGTCAATGTGCTTCGTCCTTCCATGATACTTGGGATCCTTCACTTAGGCAATGGCTGCTTGACTATCGCAATAAACTATCACCAATCTAAGAACCTCAATGACAGTGGCTAAATTTTCAAAGAAACGTTTTAACCATAATGCTTCTTGCACTGCAGCAGAGCATGCAATAAATTCTGTCTCAATCGTAAATAAGACCATGCATGTCTGTTTTTTGCTATTCCAAGAAATTACACCTCCATTGAGCAAGAATGCATATCCAGAAGTCGATTTATGCTCATTCAGGTCTCCATCCTAATCAGCATCTAAAATGCCTAATAGGCGTAAATCACTCCTTTCGTAACAAAGTCGATAGTCTATAGTGCTTTTAAAGTATCTCAGGATCCTCTTCACTACTTTCCAGTGTACTTGACTAGGATTTAATTGATATTGGCTCACCGAATCCATGGCATAACATATATCAGGTCGAGTACACATCATAGCATACATTAAACTTCTGACCGCACTAGCATAAGGAACGATTTCCACCACTTTAATTTATTGTGGAGTCTTAGGACATATCTCAGTACTTAGGCCTTCACCTTGCATAACAGGGGTATCAATGGGATTACAATGCTGTATATTGAAATGTTCAAGAATCTTCATAATATAACACTCTTGTGATAAAGTAAGGAGTTTTCTTGATCGATCTCTTTTGATCTTAACTCCTAATATATAAGCAGCTTCTCCCATGTCCTTTATTTAAAAATTGGAGGACAACCATTCTTTTATGGTGATAACTAAAACCTTGACATTTTCAGTCAATAAAATATCGTTTACATAAAGTGATAAAATGACAAATTTATCTTCGAACCGCTTGACATATACATAGTGATCTTCTTCGATCATCGTGAAACCAAAAGTTGTTATAGCTCGATGAAAACGAATATACCACAGTCTAGATGATTGCTTAAAGCCATATATTGAGCGATGAAATTTGCATACTTTATACTTTTGACCTTTAGCTATGAAACCTATTGGTTGTTTCATATAGATTTCCTCATTTAGTTCTCCATTGAGAAATGCCGTCTTTACATTCATTTGATGTAATTCAATGTGCAAATGTGCAACGATGGCTAGAATAAGGTGTATTGAGGCAAACTTTACAACTGGTGAAAAGGTTTCCTCATAGTCTATACCCTCTTGTAGAATATAACCTTTCGCCACAAAGCGAGCCTTATACTTTTCAATGGATCCATCCGCCCTTCTCTTAATCTTAAAGACCCATTTGTTTTCAATGGCCTTAC
This sequence comes from Eucalyptus shirleyi, assembly GCA_017140165.1. Classification (NCBI taxonomy): domain Eukaryota; kingdom Viridiplantae; phylum Streptophyta; class Magnoliopsida; order Myrtales; family Myrtaceae; genus Eucalyptus; species Eucalyptus shirleyi. The sequence continues at coordinate 181,624 of JADGRX010000012.1, forward strand.
GATTGGGTGGTAGATCAATCAAGTCCCAAACATGATTTGCCCTCATTGATTCCGTTTCATCTTCCAAAGCATTTTTCCATTCTTCCTTACTAGAGGATGAGAGAGCCTCTTGAACAGTCTTAGGCTCAGCATCGCCTTTCTGAGCAATCATAAATGCTTCCCCTTCAATCTCAAAATGACGACGATGAATGCTTTTACGATTACTTTTACGCAACTGAATTTCTCTTGAATTTAATTCGTCAGGCAATGCTACCCACTAGGTCTTGTGTGTTGAGGTAAATCTTCATTTCCCTCTACAATATTAATGAGTGTGTTGTCAGGATCTTTCATCTCATATAATTAGAAGTCCTTATCGATCTTACCTCTATTAGGAAAATCATTATCCAAGAACGTGACATTTCGTGACTCCATTTCGTTTACACTTCCATCAACTTGTTTACCTATGAACACGTACCATTTGGAGTGTTCAGAATATCTTATAAAAATACATTTTTTTTTTCTCTTGGACCTAATTTGCCATATTTATGAGAAAAATCATGAACATAAGCTACACATCCCCATGGAGGTAGAATACTCATTTCTAGTTTTCTACCAGTCCATAATTCATAAGGGGTGGAAATGACCGATTTTGAGGACATTCGGTTAAGTACATAGGCAACAGTCAAAAATGCATCTCCCCAAAATGAGATAGGTAAATTTGTTTGCGCCATCATAGACCTAACCATTTCTATTAGAGTTCTATTCCTTCTCTTAGCTACCCCATTTTGTTGTGGAGTACGAGAAATAGTTAATTGTCGTACAATTCCATTTTCATCACAAAGAGCCTTGAATTGCTTCGATAGATACTCACGTCTGTGAACGGTTCTCAATACCTTTATTATTTGGTTCAACTGATTTTCTACCATCATTATATATCGTCTAAAGTAGTCTAATGCTTTTGACTTATGGGAGATCATAAAGACATAACTAGAACGCGTGAAGTCATCTATGAAAGTAATGAAATATGAGGCTCCATGCCTCGCCCTCACGTTCAAAGGACCACAAATGTTAGAATGTATGAGTTGTAATGGAAATTCGGCTCTAGTCCCTTTACCAAATGGTTTTCTAATTGCTTTTTCCATTAGACAATATTCACATACGGGTAGATCAACATTAGTGAGTGACCCTAAAAGGCCTTCTCTAGCTAATCTTTGCATTCTTTGCATTCTTTGCAACCCAATGTGACCTAATCTAGCATGCCAAGTACTTGCATCAATCTCAACATTACTAGATAATGCAATTAAAGAAAAACAACCATCGGCATTAATATTGTACTGATCATAGTCAATATCTAACACCATAAAATCATTCGATACATGACCTGAACCATAATAAACCGTTCCAAATGAAATGTCAACACAATCACCATGAAAATTCAATACATAACCTAAGCTAAGAATAACAACTACGAAGACCAAGTTTTGTCGAATATTTGGAGCATAAAGGACATCATGTAGGAATACATTTCCACCACATAAAATTAATTTACATGTACCGATACCCTTCACTTCAATTCTTGAGTTATTCCTAACATATATCTGTTGACACCTAAATTTTGACTAATCATTTAGTAATTAATTGCATAAAAATTTAGGGATTAATCTTTAACCCCTAAGAAAAAATATTAAAATTGCATCTCATGTAGTCGCATTTGCATCGGTACTAAGAGGACAACAAGAAGCAGGGGCTCGCGGTCGATTGCATACACAAATTCGGTGGAGTGCGGATTCGGGAGAAATCTTCAAAGAAGAAAAAGCAGCTCGCAACATATTATATAATATGCCCATATTGTGTTATTATAATAATATGTCAGCTTTGATGGCGCAATGAAAATTCACCGTAGAAGAAACCTCCTCATTAATGCATGTACATACACGCACGAAATGGGGGATGTAAAAAATCCTACAGGCGCCTGCAAGAAGATTTCCTTGCTGAAGAGCGGAGTGGTGGCCGAAAGAAAGGTCTGGAGAGGAAGATAAAAAATGGCAAAGTTCAGCTTAAATTCAGGAAAAAGTTGCGGCTGCATCTTGTCACAAAAAAGTTGGCAATGAACGGCCTATAAATAAGACCACAAGAAGCCGCGTCAAGGGGGGAGAGAACGAAAAATTTCCTTGAGAGAATTGTGAGAGCTATTTAAAAAAAGAGAGCCAGGAGAGAACCTGCAAAAAAGAAAATATGAAGTCAGGGGGAGGAGATTAAAAAAAGAAAGGGAGACTGCAGAGAGTGAGACGTGAGAGAAAGGAGATTAAAAAAGGAAAGAAAAAAGCAAGGACAAGACCCTTACTGTTCATCTTCTCCAAGAATTCGCTCCTGCATTTCCACCGGTTTTTGCTCCTACACCGTTCGACTTCAGCAGCAAAACTCCACCCAGCCGCACCACCTCGCCAGTTCCGAGCCAACCCCCGCTCCCTCCGCCCGAGATCCAGCCACCACGCCGCGCCGCCGCACCCCTGCGCCGTCGCCATCCCGCCAATCCGCGTGCTTCGCCTTATCTCCGATCCGCGCTGGTTCGTGATGCCGGAGCAACTCCCCCCCGCATCCGCTCCGCTGCACTCGCCGGAGCACCAGCAGCCGAGCAACCCGACGCCCCAGTTGCCTTGCCCCCGTGAAGCCACGACCCAGTGCCGGTCCGCGACGCCGCCGCTTCCTCCGAGCCTCTCCGCCGGTCCGTGCCTCCCCCGCTGCAGATCCCGCGAGCGACTCGACCACCGAGCGAGACCCTCGCACCTCCGCCAGCCTTCGTCTGGTCTACTCAGGAGCCGCGAAGCCGCTGACCCTTACCGCTTTGCTGCATCGCCTCGTGCGACCCGAGCCAAATCTGCCTCCCCCGAGCGAAGTTGCCTGCTGCTCCGCCCGTGCCACTCCAACCAGCGACCCGACGCCTGCAGCACACTACCCGTGACCTGCTGCTGCTGTCGCCGGTCCGCCGCTCCTCGCCGATTCGCCTGTGGCCGGTCCTCGCCGGAGCGCCGCCTTGGAGACCCACGAGCAAGCCGTGCGTAGGAAAAGTAAAAGAAGAAAACAAAAAAGGAAAAACAAAAGGGGAGCATTAGGTAGTTTTTATTATTATTATTATTTTATCCTTTTTTATATAGTTTATAGTTTGTTTTTTTATATAGTTTCTTAGTGTGATTATTCATTAATGCATGATTGAAGTTCCAATGTGAAATAACCCCTCAAATTAGGGATTAGGAGTCCAATTTTCGCGCCCGAAATCTGACTCACGATCTCTCTCAAAAATCGACAATCCAATCTCACGCCCGAGATTCGATTCGCGATTTAATTTAAAATTGACCAACCCGATCTCATGCGCGAGATATGGTTTGTCAATTTTGGGTATTAATCTTATCTTGATTGGATTGGATATCGGGTTCTTTGAATTAACTTTTGTTTTCGCATATAAAAAATGCAAGTTAGATTATGGTTAGGGCTAGCGTATTTAGTTATTTCGTTTGTAAAAAAAAAAAAATCCAAAAAAATGCATTCAAGATATTAGTTTTTTTAAGAATTGCACGTGTCATTTTAGAATAGGATTTTTGATTTTAAATTTTTACAACAGAAAAATCCCAAGAAAAATTAGTTAATTTAGGATGCTAGTTTTTTTGTAGGTTGCATAATAGGTTTTTTTTAAATGCATGCTTTAGAAGAGATAACGTGTCCCTTTAATTTTCACTCTAGTGGCTTTTTTTAGTTTTTTTTAATTACGAATTTCCATAAAAATTCATCATGCATTTTAGAATAGAATTACATGTCTCATTTTGAGATTAGATCAATTTGCATCTTAGGTTAGAAATTGCTAGATTAAAATAACGTCTTAGTTTAAATTAGGATTTAGCATGACTTAATCCTAAGTTTAAATTGGATGGAATTTTAATTTAGCTAGGTAATATTTGCATTTGTCTTAATTTCGAATATCATAAAAAAATACAAAATTTGTCTTTAGATAAATTAGTTTCAATTTTAGGATAAATTGCATTTTTAGGAATAGAAATATCATGTGCACGTCATGTAGAATTAGGCTCATTTAATTAAAAATTGCCCGTCATTATAATTAGGTCATTTTGATTTGCATATTTAATTGTTGCATGTTCATTAAGAAAACACAAAAAAAAATAATAATATTTTACTCATGTCATGTAGTTTAGAACACATTGTCATGCCATTCCATGCTAGATTAGTAGCATGCATTGCATATTAATAAGTGAAAACCAAAAAAAAAAAAAAAATGGGAAATTGCCTGTTAATTAGAAGTCACATCTAGGTCCGTTGATGTGGATTCTAATTTAACAATGCAGATACTTTCGTTGCTACAAGGTAGGTCCTGCAATTTATTCATCGCTTTCTTGGGTGTTAAATTGGTGGTTTGCGCACCCGCATGATCACCTCACATGTTAGGAAGATAAATTAAAATCAATTCAAGCTGCCTGCAAAAACATTTTCGGAAATAAAAGAATGGTACCGAAAGGGCATTAGAGAAATCTAGTGTAACCAAGTCCCCGAACTCACAATCTCTGGTTCGTAGGAGTGAAGTAATTCTCCCATTACTTTACTTGGGTTTCTAATCGACCCACCAAAAATAGATTAGTGGCGACTCCATGATAAAAATCATTTGCATATTAAGAACTTAAACCCTAAGTCGCGAATTGGTATGGGCTTGGGAGAGCTCGAGCTAAGTCTAGGCTTAGAAATCCATTAGCCGAACCCTTAGGTGGTCCAAACCCGCTTCGGGGAGGTCGCGACAGCTTGGCGACTCCGCTGGGGACAATCGAGTTGAAACTCTTAGTGGACTTAGGCCAATTTTCTTTTTGAAAAATATTTTTGTTTGGCAGCGAGGATCCCAGGTATGTCCCTAACATTTAAGGTGTTAAATGTTCTTGCAGAATGGGAGGTATAAGGGGAAGTGTTTGCTGACATTTGTTTTGCAGGGAGGTGTAGGAATGTATGGTTTACTTTCACTTGTGAAGTGTTGCTTGATATAAATTGTCGTGCATGCCTTGCATCTAGCACTACACTATTGCACACACAACCCGCCGCCGGACCTGGGCTGCATAGGATCATCTAGGATGGTATTGAGATGTATACCACTTCGACTGCAAGCCCGCGGTACAAGTCGCCCATCTCAATCCCAAAGTTTCTTTTCTGATGTCAAGAGTACCCACCTTGGTTCGCATGCCCGCAATCCAGGTCGGCTCTTTGACCATGCCGAAGTCATGAGGACCCGACTTAGTTCGCACGCCCGCGGCTAGTCTGATCATTCTTGTGGCTTCACTTTGTTAAGCCTGATAGACTAGAAATCGAGCCACTTACCATGCGCATATCTATGTGATTGCCCTTTGTTTATTGGTAAGTAAGTCTTCTAAATTGGCACTCTTGCAATCTACTTACTTTATTATATCATTTTGTCGGTCCATGGCATTAGGATTGTCCTGAGTCTTGATCAATATACAATGGGAATACCGGACATTCGAATTATTCTCCCTCCAAAGGAAGAGCTTAGCGCATGGTGGGACAAGTTAGACCAAGCTGGCCGTCAATTTGTAGAGTCACACATTAGTCGACTACTTCCATTGCTACGTATCAACATCCATGGCGGCCTCATCCAAGCACTTGCTCATTGTTGGTGCCCCGAGACTTCTACTTTCATCTTTGGCGGTAAGCATGAACTCACGCCCACCTTGGAAGAGTATAGTATTGCCATAGGGAAACCTTTGAAAGCTGAATTAATTAGCCCACCTATCGGAATAGACCCCGTTGTGGCCTTATCCGATTTTCTGAGAATTAAGGAGGACAATGTAAGAAAGGTTTTAAAAGCTCACCGCAATGTCATTTATCTTTTCTAAAAGAATGTTTTGAAAATGGCAATTCATTTCAAATGCGAAGGGTTTTCCTTTTAGCTTTCTTTGGGTTTATACTTTTTCCTCATTGCAAGAATGCTATTAACCCTTTGATGGCTCACTTAGTTGAACAAGTGTTGGGAGGAAAAAATTTCGTAAACACTATTTTGGCTGAAACCTTTCTTTCTCTCACTCGATTTAAAGGAAGCGGTGATAAGACCTTCCATTCCTCTCCTGAGCTTTTACAAATTTGGTTTCTTTCTCATATAAAAGGGTTTGGTGGTTCAATGACTATACTTGATGTTAATAACTCTAATTACCCTATTATGAGATTTGAGAACAACCAAAAACATGCACCGGATTACCATTATTCTAGGTGGCTAGCTTTCATGAAAAAACCAACTTCCAAGGGTTTCCTATGGCATGCTAAGTGGTTCCAAGTTCGTGTGGCGAGACTTTCATGTGGAGGTGTTGGCCCAATCCCTCTACTGGGATTCATTGGAGCAACGGAGTACTATCCAACTAGAGTAACCCGTCAGTATCAAGTTGTGCAAGAACTTCCCCCGACATTGCAAGCAGATCCACTCCGAGTCAGCTTCATTGATGGAGACCGAGGCCATGAAGATTCCATTCTCACAATTAAATCAATGTGGGATATGTGCCAGCCACGAAAACTCAAGTGGCCCGAGGAGGAGCTCAAGGGCAAAGAGATGAAGTACTATGCCTCAATTAAGTACATTCAACAACACAAGATTCCAGAGGAGTTACTTCCAAAGATACCAGAGGTGCCGCTGAAGATCACTAACTGCGCTGAGAATAAACGCCTCAAAAGGGTTGCTGAAAAAGCTCAAGAGGAGAATAAGCGATTGCGCCGAGTGGTGTCCCGAGTGTATATTGATCAAGCTAGATGAAGTGTTTGAGTCAATCTTGTTGTTTCATTTCTAGAATAATGTTTGGGAAGTTGAGTCATTTACTTTCCTAGTTTGTTTGTTTAGGGCTTTTTGAGCTTCTATTTCATTAATGAAGTGCTTGAATCAACCTTGCTTCTATTTTGTTAGTATTGTCAAAAACTCCAATAATGAATAAAAGTTTTAGACCATGGCCATGGACCGGTGTATTTCATACGAGATACTTATTTTTGTCTGTTTCTTCAAATTAGGTGATAACGGATCCTCCACGTTTGCCCATCATTACACGATCAAGAGCAAAAATGGCCGACCAAATCGAAATGCGTGATCGTATGACCGCTGTGGAAAATCAACTCCAGCAGTTGCTCACCTCTATGCAACATATGACAGATCAAATGCAATCCCTCCAAGTGAATCAGACTCTTGCATCTACTCTCCCCGAGATAGTAGTCACAAAACAGACGAACAAGGCCCAAATAGGTGATGATGACATGCCGGAACTGGAGGATGACCCACTGTTCATCACAGCTGAAAAGGCTAAGCCCGACAATATCCCTAAGGCAGAGCAAGATGAACGCTTTGCCAAACTTGAAGAGAAGCTGAAACAATTGCAAGAATCACAGAATTCACTCCCGTTCGACTTGTCAGTTTATGAGAAAGTCAAAGTGCCGAAGAAGTTTAAGATGCCGGAGTTCGAGAAATACGATGGTACTTCCTGCCCAAAAGCTCATTTGCAAATGTACCACGTACGCATGGCCCAATACGTCAAGAACGAGCCTCTCATGATCCAATCGTTTCATGCAAGCTTGACGGGGCCCGCACTCAACTGGTACATAATGAAAAATATAAACCTTCTCGACACCTGGAATGAAGTGGCTGACGCTTTCCTAAAGCAATATAAGTTCAACATGGACATTGCACCTTCCCGAGAGGATCTTGAGCGGATGGAGAAGAAGAAAAGTGAGTCATTTAAGGAGTATGCTGTAAGGTGGCGAAACTTGGCGGCTCAAATCACTCCTGAGCCTACAAACAAAGAGTTGATGAAGTTGTTTGTCAAGACTCTCCCATATGAGTTCCGTAACCGGATGGCTAGCACATACGTTGAGAACTTCAACCAGCTTATCCCAGTGGGTGAACAGATCGAGATGGGGCTAAGGGATGGATGGTTCAATGAACCAACTCTTCAGGGCAAAAGGTTCACCATGAAGAAAGATAAAGAGCCAACCACTGAAGTCAATGTTGCATATGTGCAACCAGCCCCTAGTAAGCCTCCGATGGTTCGTGTCCCCGGGAATCAGCAAGATGGAGGCCGAGTACCTGCACAACGGCAATTCACCAGAAGGCAGTTCTCTCCTCTTCCTGGCCCTCTATCTCAGGTCTTACCCATACTCCGAAACAAGGGATTGATCTCTCACGAACCAAAGCGGCCCAATGCTGAAAAATTCTCCAACTATGACCCCTCCAAAAAATGTGAGTATCATATGGGAGAGGTCGGCCATTCAACTGATGAATGTTTGACTTTGAAACACAAGATCCAAAATTTGTTGGATACTAAGGCATTTTCTTTCCGTACCACCCAACCAAATGTCAAGAAGAATCCGTTGCCGGAACATCAGGGAAACGTGAATGCAATTTTCGAGTTCAATACTGGCAAAAAGATGAACTTGAAGGTGTCTGTCAAAGATATCTATAGCGGATTAGTTAGAGTTGGTTATTATCCGACAGATGAGAATCCTCCCTTGCTTACCATGAAGGAAAGGGTTCAAGAAATGGTTAAGGCTGGCATGATGACATATGCTGACCAAGCTGGAATAGTGTCAACTATCTCCGAAGTCATCATTGATTGGGAGAAGGAATTTGCTAAGCTAAGTGCTGAAAAGAGTGAACCAGATCCATTGATCGAGGACATGCCCCCACTTGAGGACGCCTCCGAACATGAAGGATTGATAGTGGAAGTGCCTTCAACTGATGAAGAAATAATTATTGAGATGCCCCAGCTGTATAAGTACAAGGATAACAAAGCAGTCCCTTGGTCATACGAGCTAGATGTTGACCTGATTACAAGGTCTGGTCGGACCTATGCTCAAGCTAATGCCCAACTTACAAAGCCAATTACTGATGAAGAGGCCAAAGAATTTCTGGCTATAATCAAAGCAAGTGAGTATAACGTGGTCGACCAGTTGCGGAAATTGCCTGCTCAGATCTCTTTACTTGAACTCTTGCAAACATCTCCTACACATCAAAAGTCTCTAATGAAGGTTCTAAGCGAAGTTCGTGTACCAGAGACGATCGAGGTAGACAGGTTGGAGGAATTCGTAGGATTGATTCTTCTTTAGGATTTAATAGCCTTTTCTGATGAAGAATTCCCTTTTGAGGGGAGGGGACATACTAAGGCATTATATATATCCGTCAAGTGCAAGGCTTCCCATGTGGCTCGAGTACTCATTGATAATGGGTCTGCCTTGAATATCTGTCCATTGGCAACTCTTCACCGCCTGAAAATAGATCCTTCAAAAATAAGTGCTGCAAAGACCTCCATCCGAGCTTTTGATGGTACGAGAAAGGAGGTGATAGGGGAGACCCACCTTGATCTGCAAATAGGGCCGGTGATGTTCAACGTCCTTTTCCAGGTGATGGACATTCCTACCGCATTCAATTTTCTATTAGGGCATCCTTGGATTCATACTGCTGGAGCTGTGCCATCAAGTCTCCACCAAAGTGTGAAATTTGTTGTCAAAGGAAAGCTAGTCATTGTTCATGGCGAGGAGGATCATCGGATCTATCATGAGACGGCTATCCCCTATGTCGAGCCGGAACGTAGGGAGGAGTCGAGCTACCAATCGTTTGAGCTCGTATCCACTATCCACGCATCTCAAGGATCGACAGCACCCATCCCTGATGTGTCAAATGCAGCAGTTATGGTAGCAAGAGTGATGGTTGGAAATGGCTTTATTCCTGGCCGTGGACTTGGTAAAAGAGAACAGGGTATCCGGAACCCTATTGAAGCCCCTCGAAGGTCTCGTTCCGCCGGATTAGGTTACCATGGAAAAGGTGGAGGACATGAACAAGAGAGGAAAAACTCATTACTCCTCGATATCCGCAAGACATTCCCGGGCCCTGCTAGAATGATGCATGATGAGGGAGGAATGATCGACACCCGAGGTATCGTGCTCGATGGATGGAATGGCATGGACGACCCGACAACTTCAAAGACAGAGGATCCAGATGATGGGATGGAAGGGATCACGACTCTATTCGATGATCTCCTCATAGGTGCCATTGATGAAGAACCATCGGAGGAAATGGGTGCTAGCCCACAAGAGTAACACGTTTACTTTTCTGCACTCCCCGCATGGGAATCTTATCTCTTTTAGGATTTGATGTTTTCTAGGGTTTGCTTATCGTATTCTGCATATGTCGTTTGTCGGGAGTTGATGTTTGCTAGGGTTTGATTGTTAGGGTTTCGTTTCACTTTGATTGCCGTACTTTTCAATCAATAAATGTAATTTGGTTGATGAATATCAATTATGATTACAAGTTTTATTTTGAGGGCATGATGGGGGTATACCAAACCAGCCCGTTGATATTATCCAACCGATGAAAGAAAAGAAAAATCCAAGGAGAATTCTCGAGGCCCGGGCTTCATCATGCTTCCTCGTGTCAAAAAGTTTTTCCAAAATATTTTGCCAAAGTTCTTTAAATAAAATAAAAATTCAAAAAAAATCAATCAAAAAATTCAAAAGGAAGGAAAATTTGAAAAAAATAGAAAATAAATTCATGCCTTTTAGCCCCTGTTTGTCTTTCTGAACTATCCATTTTATGTTTCAGAAGCAGCCTTATGATAGGCAAAGAGAGGAAAATGGTCCAATCCAATGTCATGAGCGATGGCGGTGATGACCCTGATGATCCAAATGGTGACTCCATGGGAGTACAACAAAGTTGGGAGCAACATGAAAAACCCAAAGTTCTCACCTCTGAGCAAACTGTCACTATCAATCTGAGTGATGCCGAGGAGCCCAAAGAGATAAAGATTGGGGCAAATCTTCCCAAAGATGAGGCCGAGCACCTGACTCAGTTGCTAAAAGAATATATGGATATCTTTGCTTGGACATACGCTGATATGTCAGGTTTAGATCCATCAATTGTAGAACATTGTCTGCCCACTAATCCAGACGTGCATCCCAAGAAGCAGAAACTTCGGAGGACTAAACTAGAGCTCTCGAAGAAGATAGAAGAGGAAGTAATGAAACTTCTCAAAGTGGGATTCATCGAAGTCTCACAATACCCTGAATGGGTGGCCAACATAGTACCGGTCATGAAGAAAGACGGTCGAGTCCGAGTGTGTGTTGATTACCGGGATTTGAACAAGGCCAGCCCAAAGGACGACTTCCCATTGCCACATATCGATGTTCTCGTGGATAGTACTGCCGGATTTGAAGTATTCTCTTTCATGGATGGTTTTTCAGGCTACAACCAGATAAGAATGAAAGATGAAGACAAAGAGAAGACAGCATTTATCACCCCGTGGGGAACCTTTCATTATAAGGTCATGCCCTTTGGACTAAAAAATGCAGGGGCAACTTACCAGCGAGCCATGGTTACGTTATTCCATGACATGATGCATGAGCAAATTGAGGTATATGTTGATGATATGATTGCAAAAACCCGACCTGGGAGAAGTCATGTCAAGACCCTCAGGAAGTTATTTGATCGACTCCTTGAATTCAAGCTCCGTTTAAACCCTGCCAAGTGCGTGTTCAGGGCAACGTCGGGAAAATTACTTGGGTTCATGGTGAGCAGCAAAGGGATCGAAATTGACCCATCTAAAGCCAAGGCAATATGCGAGTTGCAACCTCCGTCGACAGTGAAGGAGGTCCGGAGTCTCCTAGGGAGATTGAATTACATTGCACGATTCATTTCCCAACTCTCTGAGATCGCTAAGCCATTCTTCAAACTCTTGAGGAAAAACGTACGAGTTGAGTGGAATGATGAATGTCGAGAGGCGTTCGATAAGCTAAAGCAATATTTGATGAATCCACCAGTTCTTGTCCCACCAATATCGGGGCATCCTTTGATTTTGTACCTCACAATCCATAGTGAGTCACTTGGCGCGATGTTAGCTCGAAAAGCCCCGTGGATCGAAGGAACGAGCCATTTATTACCTCGCAAAAAGTTCACTGTCTCGGAGCTAAAATATTCGATGCTGAAAAAACTTGTGCTGCGTTAGTATGGGTATTACATAGACTGCGACAGTACACCTTGCATTACCAGACGTTTCTCATGACTGAGAACGATCCCATCAAGTATTTATTTAATCAACCAGCTTTGGTGGGTAAACTAGCCAAATGGCAGGTCTTGATTTCGGAATTCGATGTGCAGTTCATGCCACAAAAATCAGTTAAAGGCCGAGTAATTGCTGATATATTGGCTGAGAATCCTAGAACCTTGAATGATGATGATTGTCCTCTAGATGATCGTATTTTGGCCATAAATGAAGATGCATGGTCCATGTTTTTCGATGGAGCTGTGAACTTGTCCGGTTCTGGTACTGGGGCAGTACTGATATCCCCAAACGGACAACACCACCCAGTTGCTGCGAAATTAATATTTCCATGCACTAACAATATTGCTGAATACGAAGCTTGTATTCTCGGACTTCAGGCCGCAATTGAAATGGGAGTGGCCAAATTGAAAGTATATGGAGATTCTGCACTGATCATACTCCAAACCGTAGGTGAATGGAAGACCAGGGATGCCAAATTAATGCCATATCATAAGTACCTCGAAGAGTTGGTGAAGGAGTTCGATGAAATTTCATTTGACTACTTGGCTAGATCTCATAATCAGTTTGCCGATGCCCTGGCGACGTTGTCATCTATGTTGCAAGTTACTAATGGTTTAGAAGTTGAGCCTTTGAAAATTGAGGTTCTAGCCAAACCTTCTTATTGCATGGCCGTGAATGAAGAGCTTGATGAGAAGCCATGGTATTGCGACATCATGAACTATATTCAAAAGCAGGAATTTCTTGAAGGGAGCACTCCAGCCGATAGAAAATACATAATAAAGATGGCCTCAAAGTTCTTTGTCAGTGGTAAGAATTTATACAAGAGATCTTATGATTCAGTTTTATTGAGATGCGTAGATGAAGCAGAAGCTACCCAAATCATGCAAGAGGTGCATGAAGGAGTTTGTGGCCCACACATGAATGGGCACATGTTGGCCAAGAAGATCATGAGACTAGGTTACTATTGGCTTGCGCTGGAAAGTGACTGCATACAGCATGTTAGAAGTTGCCATCGTTGCCAAATTCATGGAGATAAAATAAATGTTCCTCCAACGGAGTTGCACCAGCTATCTGAGCCATGGCCTTTCTCAATGTGGGGGATCGATGTGATTGGCCCAATAAATCCCAAAGCTTCAAATGGACACCGATTCATATTGGTGGCAATAGATTATTTTTCAAAGTGGATTGAAGCCGCATCATATGCTAATGTCACGGCCCGAAATGTTGTGAAGTTTATCAGGCGTGACATAATCGCCCGTTATGGTGTCCCCGAAGCAATTGTCACTGACAATGGGACAAATCTGAATAACAAGTTCGTTGATGAGTTGTTCAGTGAGTTCAAAATCAAGCATTTGAATTCATCACCTTACCGCCCGCAAATGAATGGAGCTGTTGAGGCAGCTAATAAGAACATCAAGAAGATCCTGGCTAAGACAGCCGAGAATTATCGAGATTGGCATGACAGGTTACCCTTTGCTCTAATGGCGTATCGGACCTCGATCCGAACATCTACCGGGGCAACCCCTTTCTCCTTAGTTTGTGGCATGGAGGCAGTATTGCCTGTGGAAGTAGAAATCCCTCTTTCGAGAGTCTTATCCCAAGTGGAATTGTCCGAGGCAGAATGGACACAACAAAGGTTTGAGCAAGTTAAACCTAATTGATGAGAAAAGGTTAAAAGCTCTTTGCCATGGTCGACGTATCAACAAAGAGTAGCCAAGTCTTTCAATCGGAAGGTACGGCCGAGACACTTCGAAGTGAATGATCTAGTTCTAAGAAAGGTGTTGCCGATTTTTCCTGATCCTGGAGGCAAATTTGCTCCAAATTATAGCGGCCCATATATGGTGAAGAGGGTACTCCCTGGAGGTGCCTTAATCCTTACAGAAATGGATGGTCGTGAGTTTTCTAAACCTGTTAACTCTGATGCTGTGAAGAAGTATTACCCTTGAAAGAATTTGTTGAAGGTACTCATTTCTTCGTTGAATTGTGTGGGAATGGAAGGCCTTGTTCCATACACATATCGAATTCATTTGATTTGGTATATCAGACGTGTTGACCCAGTGTCAGTTCAATTAAATAAAAAAAGAAATGCCCTGAGGATACCACCAGCGCCTCGGCCTGGTGGCACGGGGAATGAAAAGGTCCGAAAGCGACCAGGGTTCGATCCCTGGAAATGGCAACAAGTTTGCCACCAAAAAAAAAACAAAAAAAAACATTTTTTTTACCGATCCTTTTCTTTCTTTTTGAGCTACAAACTCTTTGTGTTCAAAGCTGATGAGTTCATGAAGTAATTGTGACTTTTCAAAGGAGAATTTTGCATGATAGTTTTACCTGTTTAATTACCAATTTCACTGAGGATCGTCACCATCGATCAAGTTAATGAATGATGTGGAATGAATTGAACATGCTAAATGAGACATGTCAGGATGATGAAAGGCAAGCCCTATCCTATACACAGTCCCTTGCTCATATACTGGTGAGACGAGTGTAGGAAATTCCATGTTTCTAAAGTAAAGAGTTTTCTCGCGAAAGGTACGATGATCGAAATGATGAGAGGCGGTTCATTCTCTATCCCAAACACTACGTGATCATCCATTGTTTAAACCCTTTTGAGCCCACACATGTGGATAATTTTTAAATTACCCCTGTCAAGAACCACCCCACATTGGGGCAAACTGGAGGTAAGACGACATCATGAGGTAAGGAATTTGATAGGAATATTCTTGCTCTCACTTGCATCAATCTTTAGGTATTGCTATTACATTGAATTCATACGATAATTCAAGTGCCTTAGGATGATGAAGAGCATTTCTTTCTCTATCCTACACACTTTATCCATTGCGTAGCCCCTTGAGCCTGTAAATTCGTTTCATTTAAACCCAATCGGTGATCATCCCCCACACCGGGGCAAGGCAAAAGGCAAATGTCCAAGCAGCAAAATCCCGAGTGCTGACAAAAAATGAAAACTCTTCAAGAACCCAAAATGTTAAAGCATTACGTGGTTATTCAAAAAAAAAAAAAACAAAACAAACGGGGCATGAAAAAGCAGTGTGCCTGGTAAAAGCAAGGCCAATGCCCATGGAAAATGAAAGAAAGAGTCAAGATAAAAAAGGGTGTATTCCCAGTGGAGCGGTACTCAAAGAACTCAAATGCCAAGTTTTTATAGTACCTATGAGGAAAATCCCAATGGTGAAAAGGAAGACCGGTGACAATGCCAAGATGATCACCAATTCTCATCCCCCTAATACACATTTTGAGCCTAATGATCCATTCACTTCCCAATCTATGAACTTAACCTACGCTACGTCCCTTACAAAGTCTCTTCAGATTAGGGCACCGAAATTAACGTAGGAATTCATATGCTTAAAAGCATCACTCGAAGAAGTGCGAGCAAGACCATTTCTATCTCATTTCGCAGGTTCCTTGGCTTGTAAACCCGAAGATGATTGCGAAGTATTGTTCTTTCATTAGCCTTGACTCGAAGAGTCCCTCTTTGTTGAGCCATTGACCGAACCTACATTACAGTCCTGATAAAGACCTCTCAGATTGACGAGGTCGCACCGCTTGCGAGAATACTCGAACCCTTATTGACATGATGAAAGTAAGATTGAGTGATTCCTGTGATCCGACATTAATGGTCGGGACAAAATAGCCTTCTTAATGAGAGTGAGTGAAAGTCCTTTCTAACTAAAAGTCTCTCATTTGGTATTCTTGAAAATCCATGTCATGAGTGAAAATTGTCATAAACGATGATTCTCCTCAGTGGAAGTTCGGTGGTGCAAATTTGGTAAAACCATCATGCATAAATCTTGATTGAATGGATAAAAACTTTAGTGGACTTTCGAGTGTGTTGAATTGCTTACTTCTTTGGCGAATGCATGTATTTTTGCTCTAATCATGTCTGACAGGTAATGTTTCCTTGAAGACCCAAGAGCT
Source organism: Eucalyptus shirleyi (assembly GCA_017140165.1). Lineage (NCBI taxonomy): Eukaryota > Viridiplantae > Streptophyta > Magnoliopsida > Myrtales > Myrtaceae > Eucalyptus > Eucalyptus shirleyi. Next base: position 197,622 of record JADGRX010000012.1, read on the forward strand.
CCTGACATTTATGCTGCCTTTCAGAAGCCTCGAGGTGAGAAACCTCCATGAATATTTGAAGCACATCCTCGATGTTCCAAAACTTCTTTCTACCAAGAGGTAAGTGAACTTCACGAATATCCCAGGTTTGTCCTAGGTATTCCCAAATTTTTGATATATGACTCAAAACCTGTTCGTCAAGCATTTCATTCGGATATGAATGCTTTCCGATCTTTTCGTTATACCTTAGTTTGGATCTAGGTATTTCGAATCATCTTAATCCAATATTCATCTCACCTAACATTGAGTGTCTATTGGTTAAGTTCCAAAATTCTTGACATCTCGTCGGATCTGGATGTCTCAAAACTCTTCGTTAAACATTTCACTCTGGATGTGAATGTTTTTCGATCTTTTCGTTATACCTTAGTCTGGATCTAGGTATTTCGAATCTTCTTAATCCAATATTCATCTCACCTAACATTGAGTGTCTATTGGTTAAGTTCCAAAATTCTTGACATCTATCTGGATCTGGATGTCTCAAAACTCTTCGTTAAACATTTCACTCTGGATGTGAATGTTTTTCGATCTTTTTCGTTATACCTTAGTCTGGATCTAGGTATTTCGAATCTTCTTAATCCAATATTCATCTCACCTAACATTGAGTGTCTATTGGTTAAGTCCCAAAATTCTTGACATCTCAGTCTGGATCTGGATGTCTCAAAACTCTTCGTTAAACATTTCACTCTGGATGTGAATGTTTTTTGATCTTTTTTCGTTATACCTTAGTCTGGATCTAGGTATTTCGAATCTTCTTAATCCAATATTCATCTCACCTAACATTGAGTGCCTATTGGTTAAGTCCCGAAATTCTTGACATCTTAGTCTGGATTTGGATGTCTCAAAACTCTTCGTTAAACATTTCACTTTGGATGTGAATGTTTTTCGATCTTTTTCGTTATACCTTAGTCTGGATCTAGGTATTTCGAATCCTCTTAATCCAATATTCATCTCACCTAACATTGAGTGTTTATTGATTAAGTCCCAAATTTTTTGACATCTCAATTTGGATCTGAATGTCTCAAAACTGTTCGTCAAGCATTTCATTCTGGATATGAATGCTTTCTGATCTTTCTCGTTATACCTTAGTCTGGATCTAGGTATTTCGAACCCTCTTAATCCAATATTCATCTCACCTAACATTGAGTGTCTATTGGTTAAGTTCCCAAATTCTTGACATCTTAGACTGGATCTGGATGTCTCAAAATTTTTTCCGTTTAGGCGACCGTGGAATGGTACGGGTCCTAGACACAAGCAAGCAATGCCATACCGGGCGACCGTAGAATGGTACGGGTCCTGGACATGTAACACCAACTATCTCGAGTTACTCTACCCTCCCCGAAGGTAAGTTATTTCAGGTAAGTTCCTTTTATCACTGGCATTAGCATTTCCATGTATCATATAAATTGCATTTCAAAAAAAAAAAAAAAAAAAAAAAACAAAACAAAACAAAGCAAAAACAAAAAATCCATGGCCTGCCAAAATATCATCCATTGCATGTGCATGGTCAAAATTTAGGTATCATATTGTCTTTGAATGCAACCTCTGCGAGCTCACTTTCAAAGAGGGGCAGCTGTTGATACCTAAATTTTGACTAATCATTTAGTAATTAATTGCATAAAAATTTAGGGATTAATCTTTAACCCCTAAGAAAAAATATTAAAATTGCATCTCATGTAGTCGCATTTGCATCGGTACTAAGAGGACAACAAGAAGCAGGGGCTCGCGGTCGATTGCATACACAAATTCGGTGGAGTGCGGATTCGGGAGAAATCTTCAAAGAAGCAAAAGCAGCTCACAACATATTATATAATATGCCCATATTGTGTTATTATAATAATATGTCAGCTTTGATGGCGCAATGAAAATTCACCGTAGAAGAAACCTCCTCATTAATGCATGTACATACACGCACGAAATGGGGGATGTAAAAAATCCTACAGGCGCCTGCAAGAAGATTTCCTTGCTGAAGAGCGGAGTGGTGGCCGAAAGAAAGGTCTGGAGAGGAAGATAAAAAATGGGAAAGTTCAGCTTAAATTCAGGAAAAGTTGCGGCTGCATCTTGTCACAATAAAGTTGGCAATGGACGGCCTATAAATAAGACCACAAGAAGCCGTGTCAAGGGGGGGACGAGAGAACGAAAAAAAATTTCCTTGAGAGAATTGTGAGAGCTAAAAAAAAAAAGAGAGCCGGGGGGGGGGGAGAGAGAACCTGGAGAAAAAGAAAATATGAAGTCGGGGAGGAGATTAAAAAAAGAAAAGGAGACTGAGAGAGAGAGTGAGACGTGAGAGAGAGGAGATTAAAAAAGGAAAGAAAAAAAGCAAGGACAAGACCCCCTTGTTCATCTTCTCCAAGAATTCGCCCCGCATTTCCACCGGTTTTTGCTCCTACACCGTTCGACTTCAGCAGCAAAACTCCACCCAGCCGCACCACCTCGCCAGTTCCGAGCCAACCCCCGCTCCCTCCGCCCGAGATCCAGCCACCACGCCGCGCCGCCGCACCCCTGCGCTGTCGCCATCCCGCCAATCCGCGTGCTCCGCCTTATCTCCGATCCGCGCTGGTTCGTGACGCCGGAGCAACTCCCCCCTGCATCCGCTCCGCTGCACTCACCGGAGCACCAGCAGCCGAACAACCCGACGCCCCAGCTGCCTTGCCCCCGTCAAACCGCGACCCAGTGCCGGTCCACGACGCCGCTGCTTCCTCCGAGCCTCTCCGCCGGCCCGTGCCTCCTCCGCTGCAGATCCCGCAACCGACTCGACCACCAAGCGAGACCCTCGCACCTCCGCCAGCCTTCGTCTGGTCTACCCAGGAGCCGCGAAGCCGCTGGCCCTTACCGTTTCGCTGCAACGCCTCGTGCGACCCGAGCGATCTGCCTCCCCGAGCGAAGTTGCTCGCTGCTCCGCCCGTGCCACTCCAACCAGCGACCCGACGCCTGCAGCACACCACCCGCGACCTGCTGCTGCTGCCGCCGGTCCGCCGCTCCTCGCCGATTCGCCTGTGGCCGGTCCTCGCCGGAGCGCTGCCTTGGAGACCCATGAGCAAGCCGTGCGTAGGAAAAGTAAAAGAAGAAAACAAAAAAGGAAAAACAAAAGGGGAGCATTAGGTAGTTTTTTTTATTATTATTATTTTATCCTTTTTTATATAGTTTATAGTTTGTTTTTTTATATAGTTTCTTAGTGTGATTATTCATTAATGCATGATTGAAGTTCCAATGTGAAATAACCCCTCAAATTAGGGATTAGGAGTCCAATTTTCGCGCCCGAAATCTGACTCACGATCTCTCTCAAAATCGACAATCCAATCTCACGCCCGAGATTCGATTCGCAATTTAATTTAAAATTGACCAACCCGATCTCATGCGAGATATGGTTTGTCAATTTTGGGTATTAATCTTATCTTGATTGGATTGGATATCGGGTTATTTGAATTAACTTTTGTTTTCGCATATAAAAAATGCAAGTTAGATTATGGTTAGGGCTAGCGTATTTAGTTATTTCGTTTGTTAAAAAAAAATCCAAAAAAATGCATTCAAGATATTAGTTTTTTTAAGAATTGCACGTGTCATTTTAGAATAGGATTTTTGATTTTAAATTTTTACAACAGAAAAATCCCAAGAAAAATTAGTTAATTTAGGGTGCTAGTTTTTTTGTAGGTTGCATAATAGGTTTTTTTTAAATGCATGCTTTAGAAGAGATAACGTGTCCCTTTAATTTTCACTCTAGTGGCTTTTTTTAGTGTTTTTTTAATTACGAATTTCCATAAAAATTCATCATGCATTTTAGAATAGAATTACATGTCTCATTTTAAGATTAGATCAATTTGCATCTTAGGTTAGAAATTGCTAGATTAAAATAATGTCTTAGTTTAAATTAGGATTTAGCATGACTTAATCCTAAGTTTAAATTGGATGGAGTTTTAATTTAGCTAGGTAATATTTGCATTTGTCTTAATTTTGAATATCATAAAAAAATACAAAATTTGTCTTTAGATATATTAGTTTCAATTTTTAGGATAAATTGCATTTTTAGGAATAGAAATATCATGTGCACGTCATGTAGAATTAGGCTCATTTAATTAAAAATTGCCCGTCATTATAATTAGGTCATTTTGATTTGCATATTTAATTGTTACATGTTCAATAAGAAAACACAAAAAAAAAAATAATAATATTTTACTCATGTCATGTAGTTTAGAACACATTGTCATGCCATTCCATGCTAGATTAGTAGCATGCATTACATATTAATAAGTGAAAACCAAAAAAAAAAAAAATGGGAAATTGCCTGTTAATTAGAAATCACATCTAGGTCCGTTGATGTGGATTCTAATTTAACAATGCAGATGCTTTCGTTGCTACGAGGTAGGTCCTGCAATTTATTCATCGCTTTCTTGGGTGTTAAATTGGTGGTTTGCGCACCCGCATGATCACCTCACATGTTAGGAAGATAAATTAAAATCAATTCAAGCTGCCTGCAAAAACATTTTTGGAAATAAAAGAATGGTACCGAAAGGGCATTAGAGAAATCTAGTGTAACCAAGTCCCCGAACTCACAATCTCTCGGTTCGTAGGAGTGAAGTAATTCTCCCATTACTTTACTTGGGTTTCTAATCGACCCACCAAAAATAGATTAGTGGCGACTCCATGATAAAAATCATTTGCATATTAAGAACTTAAACCCTAAGTCGCGAATTGGTATGGGGTTGGGAGAGCTCGAGCTTAGTCTAGGCTTAGCAATCCATTAGCCGAACCCTTAGGTGGTCCAAACCCGCTTCGGGGAGGTCGCGACAATATCCATCTTCTTTCAGGCTGAATCTGACAATACTCCACAAATGCTTCTTGATCTCTAGCTTCATGGTCTATTGCTCCTGAGTCTACTGTCCACATTGGATGAAATTCAGCAAGCATTACAATGTTAGAAACAAAAGCATTACTTAAAGTAATGGAGTAATAGGGTACCTCTTTTGGCTCAGTGTATTCATGAGCAAAGTGACCCATCTTGCCACAATTGTAGCACTTCATCTTGGCCTTGCCCTTCTTCCCACCACGCTTCTTGTGTTGGAAGGTCTTAGCCCTCTTAGGTACCTGATCAGTCTTCTTCCCTTTGTTGTTGAATTGAGAATTCCTTTTGCACTTGAAGCCCAAAGCTTTACGCAAACTCGATTTAGCAACATAAGCATGGGTAGAGGATCTTGCAGCCTCTTGGCGCTCATCCTCTAATTCCAAAAGACGCGCTATATCATCAAAAGTGACAATATTCTCATTATGTGTCATATTGATCTTTATATGCTCCCAATTGTCAGAAAATTTTTTTATAACAGCCTGAACTTGCTATTCATCAGTAAGGGAGTGACCTGCCGACTTTAGCTCACGAATCATGTTTGACATCTCCCGAAGATGCTATCTCATTGTTACATTTAGGCGCTTTCGGAACATGTCAAACTTGATGGTGAGTCACCTCAGCTTAGTGACAGATGTACCCTCAAACTTATCTTTCAAGACAACCCACATAACTTGAGCTTTATCATAACTTTCAAACTCACACATGAGATTATCTTGCATATAGCTTAGTAACGTGATGCGAGTAATGCTATTTTTCTTTTTCTAAGCTTGATAAGCTTCTAAATCTCTCATGTGTTGAGCTGAAGTTCCATGCTCAGGTTCATCCATGGTGTGGTTGAGGGTTTCCAAAACATCTTGCTCCTCAAGGATGTACTAACCTTTCGGTGCCAAATATCATAATTGTCACCGTTCAACTTTTCACCCTTATTGAGGTCAGTCACAATGATCTTGGATGCCGAAGCCATAATCAATTGCTATAACACATTGACATAATAAACGCATAATCAATATTAGCACACTTTTCAGAGTAACACACATATTTAATTTGTAGCAAAGACAAACTAAATTAATGATAATTTAATAAAAGACACAGAAACAAAAGTTCACTATGTTCCCAATCAACTTCTATGTACGATTGTTCTATTATCATTAATTGGTTTAATTTGCATAAATTATAAGTTCTAGGTGAGAACTCCTTCGAATTCTACTAACATCCAAACTCCCGCTAGGAAAAATAATTACATGACCTCATGTAATTTCTACATTTTTCATTAACACAAAAAGCATAGCATCATGTAAACTAACGTACAAATAACAACCATGTTTCAACTATAATCAAAATCGCAATTTAATATGTAATGAAAAACAAGGATTTCCTACCATTGTTCGAATTTTCTCGGAACAAGAAAACTGCAAGTATATTAAATTATATACATGGTATCATCAAACCCAACTCTACACAGCATGTTTGATATCATTTTCATACAGGCTAGCTACTGTATTTCCTAAAATTTAAGAAAATACAAGCTAAAAATGAATAAACTATGCATTTGTGCCTTAAAAATACGCGTACATACGCTTCCGTACACAATTTTATACATTTATAAAATTCAAATATCCAAAATAAATATACCACAGTGTAGAGAACACTCATGCAAACCAAACGCCACTGACCACGCGAAGCTCCCACGTGCCCAAACACTTCGCCTAAGTGCGTAGCGCATGTGGCGCACGCGCTAACGAGCCAAACAGCTCTTGGCCGATTCAACCGGTCCGACTGGTTCAACCAGAGACCGGTTTGATTGCCGAATCGATTGACCGGTCCAACCTGTTGACCGGTCAACGGTCAGGTTAGGTCGGGTCAACCTCGGGTTGAATCTCGAGTCGGGTCGGGTCACGGGTCAGTTGCCGGCCGAACTTCCGTCGGTGGTGATGTAAGCAATGACGGCATCTAAGTGGCTACTGACCGTTGAATGACGTCATCCGTGATGTCAACACACGTCGCTTCACCAATGCGCGCGTGACGCTCACGCGTTAGTTCGCCGACGCCAGCACATGACATCACGCACCGGTTCGCTAGCATGCCTAGCTCGTCCAGCTTGTGGATCCAACGTGCAACGGCTTCTGGCCGCGCGTGTGGGCGCGTCGGGCGTCCTCCGGCGGTGCTCTACCCATCGTCAAACTCGTCTCGACGAGCACTTTCACCCTTTATATTTAAAAATTGATTTTGGCAAAAAAAAAAATTTCAAAAATTGGCCAAAATCGTACGGATGCACGCAACCCTGAACTCATTCTTTGCTTCGGTTCGATTTGGAGTTTTCATATTGCAATTCCGACCAATAAATATCAAAACAGTGTAGAATAAAATCTCTTGATCTCGATATCAAATGGTAAATGAGAAAACTCAATGAAAAATAAGGCAGAAATCACGACCGGGCTCTGATTCCAATGTTGGAATTCAAGTCAGCGGAAGACAAATTACCTATAGCCCCAGAACGAATGTTGAATTACGAATGAATCACGAACAACACTAACTTCACGTTAGTCTAGATGTGCTCAAGAGGAAAGCACCCAATTTCCACGGCGTAAATGCAAATTGTTCTCGTAAAGAAGAAATGGAATGCCTTGATGGAAATGGGAGAGAAACGAAGAAAACTTTCTGAACATATGTCTGTCCAACGAGTCCAACGATTGTCTTTAGGGGTCTTTTATATGACCCTATCACACTCCTTCATCGTAGCATATCAAGTCAAAATGGTGCATGCTAATCGCACCCCATCATGGACGTATTAATTAATAAAATACTACAATTGAGAAAGGCCTGCGAGAATAGCAAAGCAAAACATGTTTTACTCGTGAAAATAGAAGAAGATTTGAACCTTAAACTCTAGATATAGGATGTACCTTATTTTTCGATGAAAAGAAACTACGCTACGTGAAGCCGAGATCATTGTGAAATGCAACATGCATACATGTTCATACATAAAGCCGCGAACGACTTCCAAACAGAAAATTGATAAAATATTGTCATGTCAGATTTTTAATATCCCAAATCGGAATTAACAATTTAGTGATTATTGTTTAGTAATTATTCTTTTTTTTTAAAAGGTGATCCTCAAGTTACCCTATGAAAGATTTTGTATGGAATTTTGGTACCAAAATAAATGCCGTGTACAAATTAGGGCACTTTTTGTGTATTTTTTTTTTTTTCAACAAGAAAGCATTTTCTCTTTTTAGATGCCATCAATATTTCCATTGTATCTAAGAACTGTGATACCCACGTATGCTTTCTTTAAAAAAAAAAAAAAACATATTGTGCTTTACAAGACTGCTTATTGTAGCTTACATGGTTAACATGTTAGACACTGGCAAAGATTTTTAGATAGACTTAGCCGGTGCACCTTTTTCAACAGTTCGTGATGGCATTAAAAAGGATTTTGAGAATAAGTGCCATGATACTCTTTGCTTCAAAGGGGAGAAGAACTGCGTTAATAAGGTTTTTATGGAAATATAGAGATCCAATTCTAAGTACAAGCGTATGTGGATGAAGTGTGGAAACAAGCAACAGATGAGTGTCGTCCTAAAATGCGGTCGAATGAACCGCATCATTCTACTTGGGCGCCTTTATGTCTGAAAATTCATGAAGGACCCATATGTTCTCTCCTCTGTGTGGAATCCGGACATATAAATATATTGTCTTGCAGTTATTTCTGCAGGTAGAAAAGGTAGAGGCCTACCGGCTATCGCATTCGTCAAGCGCTGGACCTGGATTTGGCTCACAACGTTTTTCTGAAGTTCTGAAAATCCTGGAAAAAACCAAGCGCCTTCAAATTGACATTTCTGCAAGAGACACTCTCTCACTCACCTGAGTACAAAACATCCATTCTAAGCTCTCGGTCGGATTTGATTGACGATAAAATGAATGCATCATATATTTTCATAAACACAAAAGGAAATTGATGGAATACCTAAACCTAAGAGATTTTGGTTATCAAATTAGTAAAGTGATGAATGCCTAGATTAGTAGCCAATTTGGCAGGCATAATTCTAAATTCCAAGCCTGAAGTCTCTGTTTCTCCTCTTCTTCTTCATTATCTTTTTTTTTTTCCTTTCTGACAAGCCTTGCTTGAAGCTACGAGAAAAGCTGACTTCAAGGAGACTATTGTAAAAATTAATGCCAAAATGCTAATAAGATCTTATAATTAAATCAACGCAAAAAATAAACAAGAAATAATAAGGATATCAGAGATTTATGTGATTGGATTTGAATATTGAAACATATATCGACAGGAGAGTCAATAATAAATAAAATATTATAATTGAAGAATTCTGATGGTTTTACGTGATGGGCCTAAGTTGGCCCATCCGCTCATGTTGGGCCTAAAAGCTCGGCTCACAAGATTAGGGCCCATGGATGGAGGGATATGATGAAGGGGTACGTTCCTTTTTTGGAGGGGACGTATATAAGGGAGGAAAGAGAGGGAGAACGTACTTTTTGGCATTTTTTAACGTACGTTCCTCCTTCCTCTCTCCCTCCAAAAGAAAAATAGTGGCAAAAAGGCGACGCCATCTTCCCTTCAAGGCCAATTGACATCATCGGATTGAACGGGATCAGTTTCTCTTCCTCATATCGGCGTCAGTGTTTAATTTGTGGCTAATAAGGTACCCTCAATTCCGTTGTGTGCTTTAGGATCGGTGATACATGTGAATTTCCCGGGCTCGTCTTCCGCATTCATTTTAGGGATTCGATTTAGTGTCGAATCCAGTTTTTGGGAATCCGACAAACCCAACATTGATTTTTATGAATGATTTCCCGACCCCTTTCATGTTTATGAATGATTTTTTATTGATTTTTCGTGAAAATAATTGATCGACATGGATCGGGGCGAAAAATCCCGACACCCAAGCATTATTCATCCATTTTTTCGAGTTTCTGTAAGTTGAAATCGATTTTTGATGGCATAGGGTGAAAGAGCTCGTCAAGACGAGTCCGTGATGGGTCGAATGCCGCCAGGAGACGCCGGACGCGCCCACACGCTCTGCCAGAAGCTGCTGCGTGTGGGCGCCACGTGCCTGAAGCGTTGGCACAGCCAGCGCATGCGCCACACGTGCCGGTCGGTGAACCGACACGTGCGCGACGGCGCCGGCCGGCGGACCGGCACGCGCTGGTCGGCGAACCGACGCGTGATGACATCACCATGACGTCACCCAACGGTCAGTAATTGCTGGGATGACGTCATCGATGACATCATCGCCGACGATAGTTGGCCGACCGGTCACTGGCCGACAACCCGACCCGACCCGACCGGCGAACCGACCTAACCCGAAACACGACCTGACTCGAGATCCGTCCAGTCGCTCGTGCGTGCGAGGCATGTGCCGGGTCGGTTTGTTCGACCCGGTCCGACCGGCCCGATCGGTCCGACCGGCCCGATCGGTCCGACCGGCCCGATCGGTCCGATCGGTCCGACTGGTCTGACGACTGGCGACCCAACCGACGACCGTTGACCGTTGACCCAAAAAAAAGAGAGGAAAAGAATGTGTTTCTTTTTCCCAATTAAGTCTATGTGGATTATATGTGATCCTTTATTTGTTCTGCATTTGTTGCAGGAATAATGCCTCCCTTGAGATTGTGCACACCTATTCGCGCAATTTCGATGAACAAAAGGAAAAGCTTTCTAAGTTGATAACTGAGCTGACTGATCATCGATGGGAGAGTGGTGACTTAGTTGATCACGTCCTTGAAATCAACGGGAAAATTCAAAAGGTCATATGGAATGGTAGTCCCTTGCCACAGTCTGAGATGGTGCGATTTTTCATGAATACCCTTCCACCAGAATGGCAAGGAGTGTTGAATCGCATATGGGATGTCAACAGAGCTGCTTCATATAAGAAAATTGTGATGGATTTTATAAATGAATATTACTGGATTGTTACAAGGGAAAATATCAAGAAATTGAACAAAAGAGGATCTTTCCTAGTTTGTGTATTGACTTGGTGTTAGATGTATTGGCTGATTTTTGTTAAGTGTGCTTAGTGAACGTCTTATGTAATGTTTACTACCTGATTGTTGTTGATGTAGCAACCGATATGTTAGTTTTATCATGTGAAAGCATTATTATTCTATTGGATGTCAAATATTATTTGCTTTATGCTATTGTTGACTGCTGTGGGTAGTTCATAGAAGTTTTTATAGCTTCATAGAATTTATTTTGCATAAGACAATTATATTAATGATAGTTTTAAGTTAGGATTTTTGGAGGATGATTGAAAACATAGTGATATTTTGATTCTGAAACCTCACTTGAAATTGTTCATTAATATGATGGGTCTATGCAAAAAGGATGCATAAATGATAGGCATTAATAATTCGTGCATATATGTCTAATGTGTTCAAATCAATGGCTTCAGCCACAAAGAGCATAGTTGCTGAGCTGAAAAAAGGTGAAAAGCTCAATGGTGATAACTATGAAATATGACACATGAAAATCCAATATGTGCTGGAAGAGCAAGAGGCACTAAGCTCTTAACCTGACCATGGTAGAACCTGAAAAAGGAAACACTGCACAGCACAAGAGAGATAAGGAAGCATTTGCTGCATGAAAAAGAAAGAACTCTCTTGCTCGCATCACGTTGTTGAGCAGTATGGAAAATGACGTCATGCAAGAGTTTAGGCATTTTGATAATGCCAAGGAAATGTGGGAAGTATTGGCAGTAAGATTTGGTCATACTTTGGTGACCAGACTGATGCAGCTCACTATTAGGTTTGACTTTTATAAGAAGCCTTATGGTCAGACCATGAAGGAACATTTTAGAAAGATGTCAAACATGATTAATGAGCTGAATGATGCTGGCTATGTCCTGACTGATGAGCAGCAAGTGCAAGCAGTGATTCGTTCTTTGCCTTAGAGTTGGGAGCATATGAAGGTGCACCTGACCCATAATGAAAATATCAAAACCTTTAAGGATGCAGTGCGTCATTTTGAGCTGGAAGAAGATTGCCTCTTGGCGGCTAAGCCAAAAGCTGAACTCTATCATGCTGGTTCTAGCTCACATGGAGCTTCGAGCTCCAAGCACAAACGTCCTAACTGGTTTGATAAGGAAGTAGGTCCTTCAGGGAAGAAACTCAAGCTTGACCAACATGAAAGAGGAAAGCGTCCTCGAATGAAGAAGCTTACAAGGGTGAAGTATTACAATTGTGACAAGAAGGGTTACTATGCTTGCGACTGTCGTGAGCCAAAGAAGATATACACCCCTTGTACTTTTTAGAACTTTACTTTTGTGTCGAGTTTTGTATTCTTAACTGAGTCTAATCCTTTGTGGACTGTAGATTCAGGAGCGACAGACCATGTAGCGAAGGATAGAGAATCCTTCATGGAATTCTAACGAGTACCAACTGGAACTAAGTGGATCTATGTGGGAAACAACTCCAGAGCTGAAGTGAAAGGAATTGGCACCTGCCAATTGAACATGCATGGTGGATGCACTTTGTCCCTACATGATGTATTATATGCTCCGGAGATTCGTCGGAATTTAGTATCTGTTTTGGTGTTGGTTAAACTAGGTTTTAATATGAACTTCCATAATAGATGTGTGGATTTGTTTTTGGATACAAATTATTATGGTTGTGGTTATTTTCTAGATGGTGTCATTGTATTAGATGTTGACTATGTTAATGCAAATGTTTATTATTCCCTTCTCACGTCTCCTAATTCGTATGATAATGATGTGAATGTGTACCATGCTAGACTTGGTCATATTGGCCAACAACGTATGAATAGATTAGCCAAAGAGGGCTTGTTGGGCAACATTGAAAAATTCGATTTGCCCATATGTAACCATTGCCTATAAGGGAAAACGACAAGGAAACCATTTAGAAAAAGCAGAAGAGCTGAATTTCCTCTACATTTAATCCGTTCTGATGTCTATGGTCCAATGAATTTAAGAGGAAGGCATGAGGCTGTTTATTTCATCACTTTTATAAATGATTATACTCGATTCGGATATGTTTATTTGATTTCTCATAAATCTAAAGTATTAAATTGTTTCAAAAGGTTTATGAACCTGGTAGAAAATCAATTAGACAAGAAAATAAAAGCATTGAGATCTGATCGAGGTCGAGAATATTTATCTGATGAGTTTAGAAAATTATGTGATGAAAAAGGAATAGAAAGACAGTTGTTTATTCCATATACTCCTCAACAAAATGGTGTTGCGGAGAGAAGAAATAGAACCCTACTGGAAATGGTTAGGTCAATGATGGCGCATGCTAACTTACCTATCACTTTTTGGAGTGATGCGTTGTTAACTGCTGCCTATATACTTAACCGGGTGCCTTCCAAATCAGTTACTTCCACCCCATATGAGTTGTGGACAAGTAGAAAACCAGACTTAAGTTTTCTTAAGTCATGGGGTTGTACTGCTTATACTCATGAGTCCTCTCACAAGTTTGGGAAATTAGGTCCCAGAGGAAAGAAGAGTATTTTCATAAGATACTTGGAACACTCGAAAGGGTATGTGTTCATAGGTGAGCATGAAAGTGGGAGTATAACTGAATTTGAATCACGGGATGTCACATTCTTATAGGATGAATTTCCTAAGAAGGGCAAAATAGGGGAAGATTACTCCCTATTTGAAACCTTGGATCAAGATAATGATATTAGTGGAGTTCGTCTAAGTGAGAGTAATATGAGAAGTGATGAATTGAATTCAACTCATTCTCAATTACAATCACATGATGAGATGACATCATCATTATCTAATCCAAGTGGGAGCATAATGGGGAATGATGTGCAAAGTGTACAATCTTCCATACGAAGAACAAGTCGCCAAAGTATTCCCCGTCGACATTTTGACATTGAAGGGGAAACTTTTATGATTGTTCTGCAAGATGAGGATGAGTCAAGAAATATTAATGAGGCTCTGAATTGCCCTAGTAAGGAGAAATGGATTCATGCAATGGAAGAAAAAATGGAGTCAATTAAATCAAACCAAGTCTGGGAATTGCTTGATCTTCCAAAAGGACGCAAAGCTATTGGGAACAAGTGGGTTTTCAAAATAAAGCGAAAGGTTGATGGCTCGATAGAAAGGCATAAGGCTCGCCTTGTGGCAAATTGGTATAATCAATAAGAAGGAATTGATTATGAAGATACATTTTCTCCTATAATGAGATTTACCTTGATTCGCGTTATTTTGGCAATAGTGGCTAGTATGGATCTTGAGTTACATCAAATGGATGTAAAGACTGCTTTCCTCAATGGAGAATTAGAGGAAGAAATATATAGAGAACAACCTGCTGGTTTCATAGTGAAAGGTCAAGAAGAAAAGGTATGTCGACTTTTGAGATCGATATACGGCCTTAAGCAGTCAGCGAGACAATGGTATATACATTTTCATAATACCATAATGGCATATGACTTTACAATGATAGATGAGGATCATTGTGTATATATCAAAAGATCCAATGATCAATTTGTGATCATATCATTATATGTTGATGATATACTAATTGTCGGAAGCAATATGAAGCTTGTTAATACTGTCAAGAGTTCGTTGTCTTCCAACTTTGAGATGAAGGATATGGGTGAGGTTGCATACATTCTTGGAGTTAAAATTTCAAGAGATTGTTCGAAGAGATCGTTATCTCTTTTGCAAGAAACATATATAAACAAAGTTCTTGAACAATTTCGTATGCAAGATTGTAAACCCATAGACACTCCTATTGCAAAAGGTAAAGGATTGAGTCATAGACTATGTCTAAGGACTCCACAAGAGAAGGAACAAATGAAACATGTTCCTTATGCTAGTGCTGTTGGGATCTTAATGTATGCTATGATGCATACAAGATCTGACATATGTTTTGCAGTTGGAATGGTGAGTAGATACCAATCCAATCTAGGTCCAGCACATTGGAAAGCCGTTAAGAGAATACTAAGGTATCTGAAGGAAACTGCTGATTACAAGTTGAATTACCAAGGAAAAGATCTGCGACTTGAAGGCTATTCAGATGCTGATTGGGGAGAAGATTTAGATGAAAGAAAATCTACCTCTGGATTTGCTTTATTACTGAACAATGGCTCCATATCATGGAGCAGTAAGAAGCAAACGTGTATAGCTTTGTCCACGATGGAAGCTGAGTTCGTGACATTATCAGCAGCGGTACAAGAAGGAGTTTGGCTTAAGAGATTTTTGGATCATTTATGTGTTATTGAGAAAGCTGCAAATCCATTATTGGTTAACTGTGATAGCCAAGCAGCTATAGTGTATACCAAAAATCCAAAATATCATGGCAAGACCAAACATATAGATACCGAGTATAACTTTGTCAAAAATATGGTTGCACGAAAGGATGTGAACTTACAGTACATATCTATGCATAGAATGGTAGTAGATCCTATGACAAAGCCAATACCTAGAGATGTGTCTTGTGGTCATGTAAAATCTCTAGGACTGCGTAGAGTCTGATGTACTGGATTGTAATTTCCCTAATTTGTTCACATTTATGAACTTTTTTTTTCATTGTTAATGCCTATGAATCTTTGTTTGATCTTTATGCATCTTAATGCTCAGTACATTAGTTTAAGTTGAGAAAGTATGTCGGACAGATATAAGATTAGCCTACTCACACGAGTAATCGCCTCTATTTACTGTGTGATAAATAGATATGAGACTGTTTTTAAGCTTATTATCTATGTGATAATCGAGAGCTCAAGCTTAAAATACATATGTCGCCTTAACTGAGTGTTAAGATGAGAACATAATACTTACTATGTCCGAAAGTAAAATAACCCACATATTTTACTTTATCTGTCTATGATGCCAGATGTGAGTTCTGATGAATTTTGTGAATAAGTAGATACGTGAACTCAAGTTAGACATTGAGTATGTCTAAACTATCATCTGTACGGTATTGAAAGGTGTAGACATACTCTCCATGGGAAAGGAGTTAATACTGTAATACGTATTTCATACTACGTATGCATAAGACGACCAAAAAGAGTAATAAAAGTTTGATCTCAACTTTTATGCCGTGTGAGACTCTTGAGGAAAAGAGTTCCTCAATTTTAGTGCCCTCATGACTTTTACTTATTTTCAAGATTTCTATTTAGTGTTTGCTATCTTAGGATGTTGCCAATGGTCATGAGTTGATTTGATCTAATGGTACATTTCTAGAAAAGTAAGCTGAACTGAAATTGAGAGTTTGAAGGGAAGAGGAAGATCGAATTTGGAGAATCACATTGTAGTTTTGTATTCAATGGTAGACTAATTATGATTGTGTTTGGGATAATCATAGTTGTGAATGCAATATATATATATATATATATATATATATATATATATATATATATATATATCATTTTTTAAAAGAGATCAAGAGAGATATAAATGTGATAGATCGATCTAGGGTATTGCATACTAAATCTACTCAGAGTGTGATGCCCATTGTGAGCTGCTATATATTCCTAACAGATGCATAGCAACGAGCTCTCAAAGTATGCTGGTCGCATGGATTATTCACCGGTATGAATGTTATAGAGAGGTAAAGAGAATCCTGTTTGGCCCACCATGTGCGAGTGGGAGATGATGGTTTTATGTGATGGGCCTAATTTGGCCCGTCCGCCCATGTTGGGCCTAAAAGCCCGGCCCACAAGATTAGCGCCCATGGATGGAGGGATATGATGAAGGTGTATGTTTCTTTTTTTGAGAGGACGTATATAAGGGAGGAAAGAGAGGGAGAATGTACTTTTTGGCATTTTTAACGTACGTTCCTCCTTCCTCTCTCCCTCCAAAAGAAAAACAGTGGCAAAAAGGCGACGCCATCTTCCTTTCAAGGCCAATTAACGTCATCAGATCGAACAGGATTGGTTTCTCTTCCTTATATCGACGTTGATGTTTAATCTGTGGCTAACAAGGTACGCTCGATTCCGTGGTGTGCTTTAAGATCGGTGATACATGTGAATTTCTCAGGCTCATCTTCCACATTCGTTTTAGGGGTTCGATTTAGTGTCGAATCCGGTTTTTAGGAATTCGACAAACCCAACAAATTCAAATTACAGTAGCTCACGATTCTCACATGTAGATTAAATCTAAATTCAAAGTGTACACCCTAAGGCCAAAAATCAAGAACGTCATGCGGCTGCTGCTTTATTCAGGAAAGAGGATAATTAAATGCAAGCCTTTGTTTTCTTTTTTCTTTCTCTGACGGGGACTTATTTTTGGGTTGAGACCCGCCGAATATTTAAATTTACCCTTGTCCCGGATTTTAGATAAGATGTTCACCTAACATCTTCTTTGTCTTCTTGAGATATTAGATAAATGCAAAATAGGCAATCAAAGTCTTGGTCAAATCTTGGATAGGTATCTCTAACAATTACGAGAACTTTAACTATTAAAGGATTTGGTCGATAATTCTAATTCACATCCTTCAATTTGATTCGAGTTTTGTACACAGCTCAAAAGTTTAATGGTAACAATAACTCAAATTATGTATGGTTTTTTGCCTCGATAACAAATTACGGGCGAATTTCCATTTTTCCATATGAGATTACATTTTCTCTCTACTTATATCGCTATCCTTTTTCCACTCACGGCAGGGGTAAAATCATGTTGCTTGCACGGGCATTGGACGAGTATCTACCACAGTCAGTGGCCGAAGAAGACTGGTAGTTCTTAAATTTTGCTTGACTTGTGGTTAACCGTCTTTTAGGCTTAAGTTGTCACGTGTCTTCTTGGTAAAGAAAACGAAGACAAATGCAGGCATCGGTCAGTCAACACACCAATCAGATTTATATTCGAAAAAGATTCTGAAGTTCCAAGCTCGACAAATATCCATCGTGAAAAGACTTGGACAACGTGGATCTCGAAAAATCCCCAAGGGGATAAGGGGCGAATTATTCAATCCACTCTCTCATTTATAAATTATTGACTTCTGAAATGCTTAAGAACGTATGCTCCACAATCTTTTATCGGTTGCATTATTCTACTTTATAATTTGGGGATAAGGATAATATAAATATCATAACCTTACTATTCGAGTGTCAAATTATTTAAGAATTATTTAACTTGAGTGTTATTGCAATTTGTGTGATCAGAAATCTAACAAGGCATTCATGTATTATAAATTAGCTGACTAGGCTTCTCGAAAAAAATTCAATCAGCAAACGCGATGAGATACGGTCTCATTTGGGCCCAATTTGTTACAAAGAAATTAACAAAGAAAAACCTAAATAAGAAAAAGGAGGAGATTTGTTGCTCACCAAATCCTCTCTCTCTCTCTTCTTCTCTAGTGGTTAAGATACGGTTCCTCAATAGAGCTTAGTCATTTAACGTTAGTGTAAATTTGACGAAGGTAATTCATATAGCAATAAAGGGTTACAAGAAAAAAGAAAAAAGATTGAGCAGGTTCGGTGGAGAGCTTTTTACAACCGTGAACTAGGCAAAAATTTTAGACAAGATATTCATGCGAAGAGCTTCAAAAGGGGGGAAACATGATCGACAGAGAGAGCTAAATATTGTGAAAGCTAAAGAATGAAACGTCAAAGAAAGACGAGGATCGGCAAAACAAAAAGGAAATAATAGGGAAGAAAGGTAATAGTGGCCGAGGAGAGATCTAGGTGGGAGTAAGATGCTGGTAATTTTCCAATACACCCATCACGGCGTCGACATCACCTTCAACTTCTTTGCGATTTGCAGGACTCTGGCGAGCACCATGGTGATTCATGCCCCGAACCCAATAATTTTCTTTGCGATTCATCCGAATCAAGCGCAACTTCTAGCGTCGCATTATTAGACTCGTCACCATCTCAATTTCACTGAAGCCGATTTGACCGGTCCCCATTTTGTTATTTGTAAGCTTGAACCTCCCCACTGCTCATCTCAACCTTGAACCTCTCCATTTCTCAAGCTTCTTGGGAAAGCATCCCACTCTAGAATTTAGGGTTTTATTTTCAAAAGAATTTGAGGAACAAAAGGGCCAAAATGAAGATTACCCATGTTGGAATCATGTTTCTTATAGAAAAGCTACGTCGCAATCAAAATTTAATTATACAAAGCCACGTAGTGATTTGTTGGAATAGACATCTAAATGAATGATGTTTCATTAATGTAGCGTTTAAGTGATTGCTATACGATGTCCTTATTCTCTTTAAATTAAAATATATGTACTTTAGAATGAATAGGATGTCATAATCTTTCGAAATTGGCTGACGCGTCTATTGAAACTATAGGGGAATGGAGGAGATTTTTGCTTTTGGTGTTATGGCAATTGAAAAGGAATTGCAAATCTTATTATGAGCATGACAATCGGCTGGCCTCACCGGGCTTGGCCCAAGCCAAAAGGGCCAAGTGCATTTTTGGCGTGGGCTAGGCAACGACATAAAAGAACAGGACTTGACCCAAGATGACTAGGATCAATCCAAGGCCAACTAATATGGAAAAGCGTTACGTATGTGTTTTGTCAATAGTTGTGTCAAAGCCATAATTATTCACCTATTAGTCACCTCAAAGGTGCGAGGGGCGATGCATGTTTTAGACGAGGTCTGCCATCCGAGGTTGGGCGAAATGAAATGTAAAGATCCGACGAAAGTTCGGAGTCGATCGATCCAATGGAGAGGCAATCCAATGGTGAAGGGACCACCGGACCAACATTGGGGGACGAGTAGGCCCCATCCTACGTCTCTTTTCCTTCGTTCAAGGGGAAGCAGACAATTTTGCAGGAATTAATCCGCATGTTAGGCCCTGCATGGCTGCACCCTATTTCTGTTCCCAGGAACAAAAATTTCTGTTTTTTTGTTCTTTTGTTCCCAGGAACAAAAAAGAAACAGAAACAAGAAACACAAATTTTGTGTTTTTGTTTCGGAACACAAATCGAAACACTTTTTTTTTCTTTTTTCTCTTATTTTCTTGTTCTTCTTTCTTTTGGCCGTCGGCGGCCTCGCCATGGCCGGCGACCGGCCGACGAGGGCCGGCGGCCTCGCCGGCCACGGCGAGGCTCGCCGGCCGGCGAGGCCGGCCTCGCCCGTCCCAGCCGAGGCCAAGGCTCGCCGTAGGCGGGCGAGGGTCGGCCTCGCCATGGGCCGGGCGAGCTCGAGCTCGCCCGAGATCCGGCGAGGCCGACCTCGCCCGCGGTCGGCGAGCCTCGGCCTCGCCGAGCCACCGCCAGGCGACGCCGACCTGGCGGTGGCTCGGCGAGGCCGAGGCTCGCCGGCTGCTGGGCGAGGTCGGCCTCGCCGGATCTGGGCGAGCTCAAGCTCGCCCAGCCATGGCGAGGCCGACCTCGCGCCGGCCTAGGCGAGCTCGATCTCGCCCAGATCCGGCGAGGCCGAGCTCGCCCGGCCGGCGGCGAGCCTCGGCCTCGCCTCGGGCGATGGCCGGCGAGGCCGCGCCTCGCCCGCCGCTGGGCGGCTCGGCCTCGCCGGATCAAGGCGAGGCCGACCTCGCGCCGGCCGGGCGAGCTCGATCTCGCCCAGATCCGGCGAGGCCGAAGCTCGCCCGGGGCCGGCGAGCCTCGGCCTCGCTGGCGGTGGCCGCTGAGGCCGCGCCGCCCGCCGGCGGGCGAGCTCGGCCTCGCCGGCCGGTCGCCGCCAAGGCCTTGGCGGCGACCGGCCAAAAGAAGAAAAAAATGAAAAAGAAAAAAGAAAAATAAGAAAAATAAGAAAAAAAATAGAAAAAATAAAAGAAATAAAAAAATTATCCAAATTTACCAAACATGTTTCTATTTATTTTTTGTTCCCGGAACAAGTTTACCAAACACGCTTTTTGTTCAGAAATTGTTCCTAGGAACAGAAACACTTTTTTCTATTTCGTTCCCGGAACAATTTTTAAACAAACGTTACCAAACGCGCCCTTATCATCCTCACTCCGACGCGCAGAAAAATAAATAATTGTCAAGAGCATAAAATTAATGGAAATAGCGCAAATCTTTTAGCTCAAGCACAAGCGAGCTCAAAACAGATAGATGGTATATGTATGTTAATATTGACAAATAATAGTACATTACTCCTATTTAGACATTAATACGTGAAAATTACACCATGAGATTATACTCACTCTTGCTTTCGCTGTCCGATTATTCTACTCTCAAATGAAGGTCCATCGATTGTAGATCCGACGGATGACATCAAAAGGCCTGGATCTTTTACTGTGGCATGCATATAACCATAACATTCTAATTATCTTCATATGAAACTCTCGCCAATTCACTCCTCTCTGCGTCTCTCTCTCTCTCTCTCTCTCTCTCTCTCTCTCTCTACTCTCTCTCTCTGTGATAGGCGTCGAGTCCAGTGATACCAGCGACCTAGTCTAGAAGTTCCCGTGAGCATGGCGTTGCTCCCGGGAGAGTTGCTGAGACCAGTTGAGCTAAGATAAAGGACGTCTCCGCAGGTGACTTTATACGGATCCTACAGCTTCACACTTTTCTGCTTTACGGAACTGTTCCTATTTGCTGCACTCCGGATGGATGGTCGTACATTCTCAAACATTTTATCGATAGTGAAATTCTATGGTCGCGTTTTCCACTAAAGCTTATAAGCTTTTAGCTCATGTTCATTGTCCGAGAGAGAAAAGGAAAATACAAAAGACGGAGAATGAAGTACCTTCGATTTTCTGGGGTTGGGAGTCTTTCCTTTCTCTGTCTCACTCACACTGTTCATTAACATATTTTTTTGGGTCCATCTCACATCTGCCTGAGCAATAGCAACAAATTCGAGTCCTGTAATGTGATGATAGCTCGGCAAAACGATGAGCTTCTGCTGCTCGAGGTGTGAGTCATTTTTAGGTTTTTTAGCAGCTGCTAGAGCTTTGAGCGACGTATCCGAGCACAGTAGTATACTAGTTACTCATGCAGATCTCTTCTACGGAAGATGGTTGGAATGATGTTGGTGGTCTTGGTCGCGTTCTTGGGCGGAGTATTTACTGGCGTAGCTCTTGTCCTTTGGCTTCTGCCATCCGTCTTATTTTCTCAACGAGTTCATGCTTTGTTTGGATTAAGTAAATGCAGGCGTTGTGCATGTGAATGTTTTCGTCCCTTTTGAGAAAATATTGGGTGGTCCGGGACCGCCACGTCAGCGTGGTCCCGGACCGCTCACACGGCGCCACATATGAGGGGAGGGGGACAAAAGGGAGAAAGAGGAGAGAGAGCGTCAGATAAGTGGGCCCCGGTTTTCGTCCTTTGTGGGCTTCCCCATACACGTGGCGCCGTGTGAGTGGTCCGGGACCACGCTGACGTGGCGGTCCCGGACCACCCAATATTTTTTCGTCCCTTTTAGTCCCCGGGATCCGGGGGACGAAAAAGGTACCGGCCCCACGGGTCCACCCCTTTACTCATCAACTTAGCTGCAGGCTCCCACGGGACTGCAAGGCACTTTATTTTATGTCGTTGCGCAACAAGAAAGTTCACAATATAGCTGTTTCAAAAGTATATTTGATTAATGTCTGGAGAAAACCTACGAATAATTACACTTCTTAAAATATTGATCGATTTATTAGCTCGAGAACTGGTTTTAGTAAGTAGGGGTATGCAACCGAACTGGGTATACCCAGGAACTAGACTGGTCCACTTGGAAAACAGAGTCGGGAACTAGCTCCAATTGAAAGTAGTGCCAAAACCGATTCCCAAGATTTGGAATCAATTTAAACCGGTCTGGGAAAACCGGTTCTGAGTGAATACCCACCCAAGAATCGGATTGACCAGACTAGTTTCGTAAGCTCAAGCCCAAAAGTCCAAAACCTAAAACGCACGTGATTATTGAAGGTACGAGGCATTCTCATGCATTTTCTTAGGTACCTATGTTATAATAGTCCAGCTCTGTGGGGTAAAAAGATCTCAAAACCAGATCAACTGAGTTCGCACTTAATAATTTGTATGTTTTATTATTTTCTTTGTTTATTACCCTTTTCCTGAGGTTACCTGCTTATGTGTATTGCCAAAACATAGAAGTTGTAAAATATCATTAAAAGCCATCAATTGGATTGCCACTTTATAATAATTAGCCTTGTAGATCCTTAATTTTTCGTTTAGTAGAAAATTCATGTACTTATTGATTACAAGTACTTAATGTTTTAATAGGAGAATTATATTATTTTCTCATGTATTAATATAAAATTTGAAATCGTATAGGATATTGGGTGGTTGAAATAGAGTTGACCCTAGAATTGGACCGGAAAAACGGGGTGATTTGGGTACAAGGTCCAGTGCAAAAGGGTCAGGTATAGGGTTCAAAAAAGGGAACCGATTATAAGAGGATCGGGTTCAGGGTCTAGGTTTAGAATCTACTCACCCTGGACCCAATCACCCCCATTAGCAAGTCAAACTCAGTGTTGCATTTGGGTCTATGTACGTCTGTATGATAGATTACATTTGATGAAAGCCTAAAGTTGCACTCGTGTCATTGAAAAGAATATATATGGAAAAGATTTTCTGGACTTTCCTATATTTGGAACATCAAAACAATAAGTTAATTAAAGTCAGGACAGTAATTTCATATGTAATTGGCCTTAGTAGAAGCATATTGTATTAAAAAGGTGATTTGCTGAGGCTGTACAACCTTCAATTCTAAAGTATCTCTTCACTTCGTAAGTGATTTTATCGTCATATGTTGTGATTTGGTCCAGAACATTTCTCATTTCCTAAGATTGTCATCCATGCTTTGTCATACCTTTGACGAAACATTAATTCCATAGGATTAGCCAAGAATATATAGGCAACGAACAATGCTTATGTTTCTCAAAGTTTTTCTTTTGTGTTACATTCTTGCGATTCCTAACCAATGTCCTTATTACAATGTTTTATAACTATTTCTTATCATTTTGATTTGAATAATCTTTTGAACTAGAGCATAATCAGTTCTAATGTGAAATTATATCTGTCTATTTCTTTTATTTTTTTTTCCAATCAGTTCACCCTTCTTGTCATGCCCCGAATCTTGAGCACATGCACATCCCTCGGTGGTTGACTAAATTGCGACATTCTCATAAAGCGTTGTTGACCCAATTGATTATGCACATGCAGAAGCAGAACAACAATCTCTAGATAACAGTCAACATGTGATAGAAAAACAGGACAATCAGATAACACAAAACACACTTTTATAGACAAACCAGGTCAGCCTGCAAAGTTATATACAAATGGTCAAGGCCCTAAAAAGGACTACCTAGCTAACCCTACCCCGTAACCTATCTACTTGGGATTTGGATCTATCATGGCACCATTAGGGATGTCGATGTCAAGTGGGTCAGCTACCTCCTCTACTGTAGGCTCCTCCACCTCGGGCCCCTGGTTCACCACATTATCAGCTATAATGTCGGTATGCACAACAAAGTCAAGTACCACCTCACCCTCACCCTCAACGGTGTGTCCGTCAAAACCATCCATGGGATCTTCCCGTTCCCCGTTAGGCTCGTGATAAAACCACGCCTTGAATCGATGAGGTACCTGTGACATTCTGATTTTCAACCCCGTTTTCGAAGAAATGAATTAAACTTTTCATCGACGCACCTATATTTTTTTCTCTAAGCTGATCATTCATGAGATAACGAATTTATCCAGTGAAGCCATTAAGGAATCTAAACGTAACAAACTTGAGAATTCAACCATAAATCGACTGCTCGACCGTGCTAATTTGCAAGGGTCAATATGGCACCATCAAAATCAATCAGAGACCGGAGATAGGTCGATTCGACAGAGGCATATAATTAAAGTGTGGGTGATTCCACTTAATTGCAAAATTCTCGTCGAACGGCACTAGACCGATTTTTCTGTCATTTCTGTACCCTATGCCCGTATTTGAAGTCTCAAAATTTTCACGACAACTGAGAGTCGCCTATGAGTCAAAGATGCACAATGTGGATCGAAAATAATCGACCACGGATCAAATGCACTAAAAATTCCTAAAGCTACCTGGTAAGTTAGGTCACGCTAAAATCGCGTTTGGTTGAAATTAACCACGAAATTGAACCCGATTTCAAAATTTGAAATTTCTATCATATCAGGATTTACTTTAGCAATGTCGACTTAACCTTCGAAGAATTTTCGGCGAGTCCGGATTTTCGGCAAAAAATCAAAATTGGACGATATTGGACCAAGAAATTAAGAGGGCCGTTGTTGTGTAGATTTTTGGCATTCAAGATGGGTCAATTGGTAGGGAAAATTGTGGAGAGTAGTGTGGGCATCCTCCTTGGCAAGTTGGCCATTAATTTGAGTCCAATTGGAGAGGATTTGAATTGGAAATGGAAGGGACATGTCGCAAATTCGTATGCCATGGGGGTTGCAACATTCGGACTACCTAGAGTGGCTTGTGAAGGAAGATTGGTGAGGGAAATTGGCTGAGAATGAGGCTTAGGGCTGGTGGGGGCCTTGTGATGATGAATCAAGATATTTGTGAAGACTTTTGTGGCTTGTTGGTCCCCCTCAGCTGCGGCCATTTCATCTTCTTGTTCCTTGCCTCATCTTTCTCCATTGTTGCTATCTTAGAGCTAAGAAACCAGCCAAGAACTAGAGAGACCAACAGCAGCGGTCGATTGCCCGTTCGAGCTCCCTCGCATGCCGTCCGAGCACCACCGAGCCAGCGCCTACTCGCCGTCCCCGTCCACACCCTGGTCATCGTCGTGGGTCCTTGAGCTCGTCTCCACCGCCCGTCGCTGCCGCCTAGTCGCTGTAGCTGTCCCCATTGCCGTCCACCTCCAGCCTGCCTCGACCAGCCGCTGTAGTTGTTTGGTTCGGCCTTGGACAAAATCGAAACTCACAACTAGGCTGTGAGCTTTGTGGGCTTTTTTGGGCCCCTTCCGGACCTCGTTTGGTGTCGCCGTAGGCTGGAGTCTCGCTCGCCTCTGCATCGTCGTCGCTGTGAACTCACCGGCTCGTCAATCCGGTGAGTTTACTCTCACTCTACTTAGGGACTTAGTTATGCTTAGGGTAGGATTAGATTACACTAAGCTTGGTTTATGTGGTTAGTTTGTGTAATTAGTAGTTTAGTTGATTAATTAGGCTTATTAGGTAGTTAGATTAGATTAGTTATGGGTTAATTAGATTATATTATTTAATTAGCATAGTGCATTATTTTTCTAGGTCCAATTAGATGATTAGATTAGTGTTTAAAGCTTAATTAGTGATTTATTAAATTAATTTTCATTTATTTAATTAATTTTTCAATTTATTTAATTATTTAACATTTTTTGGAAAATATACCGAGATAGCTGGTCGTCTGTCTTTCGTGTTGATTGTCGTGGTGTAATCAGTTTATGCAATTGAGTGCTAATTTTTGCAATTGAGTGATGATTGTTGATTTTGAGTTATTATTTCAAAATTATGAAATTTTGGTATTTAATTAAAAAATATCGGGTGTCGGGTTTTGACACCAAAATTTTTTAAGTACTATATCAAATAGTGGGATTTTAAAAGGAATGATATCAATTTTTATGGTTCGATTTGACCATGTACCCACACACGATTATTTTACCGATTGTTTTTAATATGAAGAAAATAGGCCAAATTCATTATTTTAATTGAGACATTTGAGTGCAAAGCACAATGTACTTGCCTGAGATTGGAAATGTATAGAATCGCTATAAGAACCCGTCACGAGCTTTTGAGCTAGATGATGCTCCTTCAAGAATGCCCCAAGTTAACGAATGCCGATCGTAGTGGAGGCTGGACCGATGCTCTTATTTGGAATGCCATCTAGATGTAGACGTTAACGTGCTCGATGGTGCGAGACGACGCTCGCTATGCTGGAAGACCACTGACTATTGAGTCAACCGTGGCCATTGGGTTGTATTCAATTGAGACGCATGAATGATTGAAATTAACGCGCCTGATTATGGGACAAAATCGTGTGACGCGGAATGGGATGTGTCATAACAATTTGGCTCTATAATCGGGATTTCTGTGATTGATTGAGATATGAGTGAGATGTTCCAATTGATATGTGCATTTACTATATGCATTTGTTATATGAACTAAACTGTCGTGCAAGAAAGTACTGAGGTGAGGTGAGTCTTTTATGACGTATGGTTAGACTACCTCTAAGCGTATTTCCTTCATCATCAGGGTTTAGGGCGTGAACTTGCTAAGACATTGTCTCACCCCGTCGTGGTTTAACTTTTTACAGGTCCCTAGATGGAGACCTATCCGGTTCGTTTTGGATAACCATACGGGTATACCGAGCAAAGTACCAATGTCCCTGTCCATGGGAGTCCCTGTCTCCATGAGCTCATCGTGACCACTATCTTGGTCAATGAGGGCCTAGCACAATTGGTACCTCATCGATTCAGGGCGTGGTTCTGTCATAGGCCTAATGGGGTGCAGGAAGGTCCCCTGCAGGGTTTCGACGTCCCTGCCGTTGTGGTCACCACGGGGTGAGCGAGGGGGTAGCTGACCCACCCGACAGTGTCATGGTAGACTCGAATCCCAAATAGATAGGGCCCGGGTAGGGTTGGCTAGCCAGTCCTTTTTGAGTCTTCGACTTTTGTATATATAACTTTCTAGGCTGACCTTGGTTGTTTATAAAAGTGTGTTTGTGAAATTTATTGTCCTATTTTTCTATCCCATGTTGTTTGTTGTTTAGGGATTATTATACGTTTTTGCATGCATATAATTGATTGGGTCGGTGACGTGTCCTGAGATGTTGCAATTTTATCGACCACCGAGAGATGTGCATGCGCTCGAGGTTCGGGGTGTGATAGTACCAACTGTGGTAGGCCCTCATCGACCAAGATTGTGGTCACGACGAGCTCACAGGTCCAGGGATTCCTGGGGATAGGGAAGACGGTACTTTGCTCGCTATACCCTCGCGGCTACCCAAAACGAATTGGACGAACTTCCATCTAGGGACTTGTAAAAAGTTAAACCATGATGGGGTGAGACAATATCTTAGCGAGTTCACATCCTAAATCCTGATTAGGAAGTTAAAACACCTAGAGGCAGCCTAATCACACAACCAATGAGACTCATCTCGCCTCAGTTCCTCCCTATACGTCAGTACAACTCATATAACACACATCTGCAGTAATAACACTTAACAATTGGAACGCCTCAATTTATACCTCAAACAATCATAGGGGTCCCGATTATAAAACTAAATCGTTATGACATAATCCATTATGTGCCACACAATTTTGTCCTATAATTAGGCGCGGTTATATCTCAGTCAGACAAGGATTCTAATTAATTATGACCCAGCCACGGCCGACTCAACAGTCAGTGGTCATCCAGCATAGCCGAGCGTCATCTCGCCCCATCAGCACGACAATGTCTACATCTAGACAACATTCTCTAAGGAGCATCGGCCTAGCCTCCACTGCGACCGGCATCCATTGATGTGTGGCATTCTCGAAGAAGCATCGACCGGCATAAAAGCTCGTGATAGGTTCTCATAATGTTCACACGCTCATCCAATCTCCGCCCACTCAAATGTTTCAATTTAAATAATGAATTTAGCCCATTTTCTTCATATTAAAAACACCCGGTAAAATAATCATGTATGGGTACACAATCGGATTTGACCATAAAAGTGATGTCCTTTCTTTTTAAAAATCCCACGATTTTATATAGTACTTAAAAACATTTATTTGATGTCAAAATCTGACACGAGGTATTTTCTAATTAAACACCAAAAATCCATAATTTTAAAATAATAACTCAAAATCAACAATCATCATTCAATCGCACAAATTAACACTCAATTGTACAAACCAATTGCACCACGATGATCAGCACGAAATTCTGATGACCAACTATCCCGATATAATTTAGGGAAAATAATAAATAATTAAATAAATTGCAAAATATTTAAATTAAAACACTAAATTAAATTGTCATAAACTAACCAGGCTAATTAATTGAACTAACTAATTAATCTAACAATTCTAACTAATTTAATCTAACACACTAATTAAATAATTTAACTAATTCCTAACTAAATCCACCTAACCATTCTAGTTGAACCAACTAACTAACTAACTAAATACTTACTCTAACTAAATCATCCTAAGCCTAATAAACCTAAGTAACCCATTAATTAGCCCACTAATCCACTTCTAAGTTTAATTAGCCTACTAATTTGGGATTAGAATGCAAACTCACTGGATTAGCAAACTAATGAGTTCACGGCGACGGTGGCGTGACGGCGAGCGAGACTCGGGTCTACATCGACACCCAATGAAGCTTGGAAGGGCCCAAAAATAGCCCACAAAGCTCTTAGCCTAAGGCTGAGATTTACTTCTGTTTTTGGGCTGGTACAAGGGCTACGGCTGTGATATCCTAAATTTTCGGTTCTGTTTCCAATTGAATGAATCGGGCTTTTTATCGACATGCCTATAGTTCTATTCTATGAGCTGATCACTCATGAGATAACTAGTCTATCAGGTGAAGTCGTTAAAGGATTTTAATGCAATAGACTTGAGATTTCAACCAAGAATCGATTGCTCGACCGTGCTAATCTGCCAAGGTCATTACAACACAGTTAAAAATCGATCAGAGATCAGAGATAGGTCGATATGACTGAGATATGTGATTAAAGTGTGGGTGATTCCACATAATTGCAAAATTTCTGTTAAACAATACTAGACCGATTTTTCAATCATTTTGGTACCCTATGCCCGTATTTGAAACCTCGAGATTTTCATGGCAACCGAGAGTCGCCAATGTGTCAAAAATGTCCTATGTGGCTTGAAAATGATCGGCCACGGGTTAATTGCAATGAAAATTCCTAAAATCTACACGGTAGGCTAGGTCATGCAAAAATTATGCCAGATTGAAATTAACCGCGAGTTTAAACCTGATTTTAGAAATTGAAAGTTCTATCATGTCATGATTCATTTTAGGAATCTTGACTCATCCTCCGAAGATTTTTTTGCAAACCGGGATTTTTGGCAAAAATTCAAAGTAGGGCCATTTTTGACCGGAAAAATCAGAGGGCCGTTTTTTATCGCATTTTTGGGATTCAAGTTGCTTCAATTGGTGAGGAAAAATGTTGAATGGGATGATGGCACCTTGGTGGGATTTATGGACATCGAATTGGGTCCAATTGAAGGGGAATTTGGTTCAATTTAGGGGAAAATGTTCCAAATTTTGTAGGCCATGGGGGAGGGAACATTTGGACAACTTGGTTGGCTTGCTAGGGAAGTTTGAGGGCTGTCAAGGGGCCATGGATGACAGCCATGGCTGGTGGTACCTTGCCAAGGGACCAAGGCTATAGAATAGAAGACTTTTGAGGCTATAGGGGACCCTCCAAGTCTTCAATAGCTTCTTCTTCCTCCTAAGGCCCACTTTATCCATTGTTGGTCCATTTTTGAGCTCCAAAAATCAGAGAGAACCAAGCAGCACCTCCCTCTAGCCCATCACACACCCATCGAGCCACCAGACTGCCGCTTGCCACCCGCGAGCCCACACATGCCGCCGGCCGAACTCGCACCCGTCCGCCTACATTGAGCCTCCTCACCATCCCCCTAAGCCCCTGGTTGCTGTAGGTGCTCAGCCGGAGCTCCACCCTCGCTGTTCAGCAGCCACCGTCACCCGCCGTCGCCTACTGCAGTCGCCGGTCCACCTCCTCGCTATTTCCAGCCCATTCAATCGCTCGGCCCAGCCCTTTTGGTTCTTGGACAAAACCAAAAGCTATCAAGGGCTTTAAGGCTTCAAGGCCTATTTTCAGGCCCGCTCGGTCCTCCGTTGGTGTCGCCGCAGGGTTGTTTATCACTTGTCTCCGCATTGCCGTCGTTGTGGACTCACTAGATTGCTAAACCGGCAAGTTTACTTACTAACTCTGCTTAAGGAGTTAATGATGCTTTAAGGGGTGTTTAGATTAGGCTAATTAGTATTTAGGTGATAAGTTAGAATGGATTAGTGAGTTAATTATTCGATTTTGCATGTTAGATGGTTAGAACAACTTAATTAAGGACTAGATAAGTTGCACTATTTATCTAGATAGGTTTGGAAACTTTCCCGGCCCGTTTGGATGGTTAATTACACATTTCCGTCCTAGGTTGCTATTTTTGGTAATTAATTGCATTTACTTAATTATTTTTAGTATTTATTTAATTATTTATTATTTTCTTAATATTATACTTTGGGATAGCCGATGATTGGAATTTTGTGCTAATTGCAATGGTATGCTTGGTTTATTTAATTGATTGCTATTTTGTGCAAATTGAGTGGAAATTATAATTTTGGGTATTTATTCCAAAATTGTGAAATTTTGGTATTTTGTTCAAAAAATACCGAGCGTCAGTTTTTAATGCCAAAAATGTCCTTGTGTACTATATTAAATAGTATGATTTTTGAAAAGGAGAATATTACATTTTTGGCTCAAGTCGACCGTGCACCCACACACGATTGTTTTTATCGGGTATTTTTAACATGATGAAAATAGGCCAAGTTCAATATTTTAATTGAGGAATTGGTGTGCAAGGCACAATGTCTTTGGCCGGTATTGATTAATCATGTGTCAGCTTGTGAGAGCCTTGAATCGTAAGCTTGTGTGAGCATTGATATGTCAGCTTATGAGAGCATTGAATTGTCAGCTTGTGAGAGCATTGAATCATAAGCTTGTGAGAGCATTGAATCGTTAGCTTGTGCGAGCATTATTGTACGTAAGCTTGTGAGAGCAATATTCTATATCAGCTTGGGTGAGCTATATTATATATCATCTTGGGTGAGCTATAATATATATCAGCTTGTGCGAGCAACGATTTATATCAGCTTGTGCGAGCATAATAATACCTTAGCTTGTGTGAGTAGTGATTGAATTGATTGAATTGATAGATGGTATTGATTGTAACGATTGTATCGAATTGAATGGTTGGAAGGATCGATTGGATTGAATTGATTGGTTGAGATTATGAACTGTACTAACCTGTAGGAGGGAACTGAAGCAAGATAAGTCTTCTAACTTGTGTTTATAGCTGCCTCTAGGCGTATTTCATTCCTAGTCAGAGTTTAGGGGGTGAACTTGCTGAGACATTGTCTCACCCCATCTTGGGCTCAACCTTTTTAGGTCCTTCCGGAATGTTTTGGTCGGCCTATGAGAGTTATCGAGCAGAGTTTTGACTACCATGCCTTAAGGGGTCAATGGGTTTATGAACTCATGGTGACCACCGTTTGGGTTGATGAGGGCCTACCTCAGAGGGTACCTCATTAGTTCAGAGCGTGGTTTCGCTACGACTTCAATAAATTCCGTGTGGGTCCCCTCCAGGGTTTTGAAATTCCCACTGTGGTAGTCGATGCCACTCTAGGTGAGAGTGCAGCTGACCTCCTGATGGTGCTGTGGAGGACCCAATGCCCTCGGAGCTTGTGGAGACTGAAGGATTGGCGAAGGTGTCTGGCTAGCTAGTCTTAGGATAGCTTCATTTTGAGAGCCAGTCTTTTGTAGGCTTTGGTCTTTAGACTAGTCTTGTATATAAATCAGGGTGTTTATAAAAGCGTTTTGGTTGTAAATTTGTTTCCCGCTTTTCTATCCCGTGTTAGTTGTTGTCAGGGGTAATAGTTCGCTTCTGCATGCGCATTAAAATGAATGGGTTAATGATGCATCCTGAGACGTCGCCATTTAATCGACCATCGAGGGATGGGCACGCACTCGAGGATCGGGGCGTGACAATGGCGGCTGGAACGGGATGAGCTTGGGTTGGCTAGTCTAGTGGAAAGAGCTAGAGATGGAGGATAGGCGGTCTGGTTGGGACGACGACTGAGCAGGGACTGGCGATGGGCGGCCAGGGGTGCACGGCTAGGGACGCGGTCAGCTCGGGCAGACGGCAAGGGCGCGTGGCTACTCGGATGGGCAGCGTGAGGCCTTGTGGTGGCTTTCGGTTTCGGTGAGGGCTGGTGGCTATTTTGCTAGCTTTGTTACAGCCCAACAATGGAAGAGGATCAAGAAAGAAGAAGAACAAGAACAAGAACAAGAACAAGAACAAGAACAAGAAGACAACATAAATGGGGGTTTTGCTATGCTATTCGAGAATGAGGGGGAAGGAAGAGGGAGATGGGAACCAAGGGGACAAGGGGACAAGGGGGATAGGAAGTCAACCCAAAATATACAAGGCACTTGAGTGATTTTCATGCTTATCTTAACCATCTTGAACCAACTTGATCAATTGGTCACCCATGGCCAATTCGTCACACGTCTTCATCAACCAAGGCCAATTTGAAGACCAATTTGCAGCAGCCCCTCATGCCTACGAATTTCACCAATTCCGTATTCAATTTCACACCAATTAACCCCAACTTGGCCTCCAAAAATACCAACCAAGGTACCCACACCAATTTGCATAATTTTTCATCACCAAATAATCTCTTTTGAAGGCAAAAAATACCCTCAATTTGGCCCATCCAAATTCTTTAATCAATTTTGCCGAATCTTGATTTTTCGCCGAAAATCCTGGGCTTGCTGAAAGTTCTTCGAAGGATGAGTTGACGTTCCTAAAATAAATCATGACATGCCAGAACTTTCGATTCCTGAAACCGGGTTCAATGTTGTGGTTAATTTCAACCGTACGTGATTTTAGCATGACCTAACCTACCGGGTATTTTTTATTTTCAATCCACATTGTGCATCTCCAACTCATAAGCAACTCTCGGTTGTCATAAAAATCTCAAGGTTTTAAATATGGGCACAGGGTACAGAAACGACAGAAAAATCAGTTTGTCGTTTGACGCGAATTTTCCAATTAGGTGGAATCACTCGCACTTTAATTACATGCCTTTATCAAATCGACCTATTTCCAGTCTCTAGTCGATTTCAATAGTATCATATTGACCCTTACAGATTAGCATGGTCGAGCAATCGATTTCTGATTGAATTCTCAAGTCTGTTACATTTAGATTCCTTAATGGCTTCACTAGATATATTAGTTATCTCGTCAATGATCAGCTCAGAGAAAAAGAGTATAGGTGCATCGATGAAAAGCACATTTCATTTCATCGAAAAAGGGTTGAAAATTAGGATGTCACACCTCTCCTCTTCTAGTTCTAACATCTAAGTTCAGTTCTAACTTTAGTTCTGATGTTTTTCCATACTCTCGGTTTTATTTCTGGCTCTAACCTACTGTTTACTATTGTAGGTCATAATATGTTTTTAATTTATTCTTTGTTTGTAATGCTTTAATATAAAGTAATGTTTTAGATGTATTTACAATAATAAGCTGGATCTGGGACTATGTACTAAATATTCAGATCTTATTTCCTTAATTATTTTGCAGAATTGGGCACTTTCTTTCTTTCAGCCCTTTTCCCATCCTGTCCTACTCATTATGTTCCTGTCACTCTCCCGCCGGTTGGATTTAACACTTGCACTGTTCATCATGCCAAAGGTGAATCGCTTTTTTGGAGGCGCTGTAGGTTAGCCTTTCTTATTCTTGGAATTAGGTTCAACTAAATACGTCACACATAACGTACAATGTCAAGAATTAGATTTGTTGCTTTATTTGCTTAATAGTGAGGACTAAATTATCGTTTGTGATTGTAAAAGGCGTGAAACTTTTCCTGTTGACGGAGTACTGGAATGTTAGGTTTTTGTGGTTGCTTTTGCCATTCTAATCTTCCTCTTCCTTGGCTCTGTTGAGAGGTTCAGCACCCAAAGCCAGCTTTGCACGTTTAGTCCTTCAAAAACATGCAAGCCTGCACTTGCTACTGCCTTTTTCAGTACTGTTTTATTCCTACTCGGTGCTTTCACATCAGTCCTCTCTGGTTTCCTTGGCAAGAAAATTGCTATCTCTGCTAACGCAAGGACTGCCTCGGAAGAGAGAAATGGCACTGGAAGAGCTTCCATTGCTGCTTTCAGGTCTCGTGCAATTGTGGGATTTCTACTTGAGGGTATTGGTCTTCTTGTGCTCAGTCACGCAATCAATCTGTTCAAGTTTTACTATGGCATTGACCGAGAAGATCTTTTTGAGGTTATTGCCGAATATGGTCTTAGGGGATCTTCCGTGGCTCTCTTTGGAAGGGCCATCGGTGGAATTTATGCCAAGGTTGTTGATGTCTGTGCTCATCTGGTAGGAATTATTGAGCAAAATAGCTCAGAAGATGATTGAAACCCAGCTATATGTACTCTCTTACTGTAGCTCTATCTCCTAAGCATATCAATCACTTTTAGTCATGAAGGGGATTGATCTTAATCATTCAGGTGATTCCTAATTATGTTGGTGATATTGTTGGGGATACTGCTGGTGTTGGGACTGATGTTCTTGGCTCTTATGCCGAATCATCTTGTGCTGCCCTTGTTATTGCTTCCATCTCTTCTTTCGGAACCAAACAGGACTTTTACTGCTGTGTGTTATCCCCTGTTTATTAGCTCTATGGGTATTCTTGTTTGCTTGATCGCAACTCTCGTGAGGAAATCATGCCTGGATTGAAGGAACAACTTATTATTTCCACAATTCTAGTGACTTTTGGAATTGTTATTGTTAGCTGGATAGCTCTGCCGTCATCATTCACAATTGACAACTTTGGGTCACAAAAAGTGGTGAAGAACTGGCAAAACTCTTTGGTACAATTATCTCTTTATGATCCTAAATGCTGCTTTCTTCTAATGTTCATCACGTGACATGCTTTAATGTCAGCGGACTTTTACAGGATTAAGTCAATAAACTGAGCAAATGTAGTCGCTAATTATGGATATGATATTGCAGGCAGCTCTTCTTGTGTGTTTATGTTGGTCTTTGGGTTAGGCTAATAATTGGGTTTGTCACTAAATATTACACCAACGTGAAGGCCACTTAAGCTAAGCCTCGATGGAATTATAGGAGCTAAAATCAAAGTAGATGGCCAGGAAGTTAATTAACTTGTGTCAGGCTATGAGGATGAT
Source organism: Eucalyptus shirleyi (assembly GCA_017140165.1). Lineage (NCBI taxonomy): Eukaryota > Viridiplantae > Streptophyta > Magnoliopsida > Myrtales > Myrtaceae > Eucalyptus > Eucalyptus shirleyi. The sequence continues at coordinate 233,282 of JADGRX010000012.1, forward strand.
GCGCTGAATTTGAAGATTAAGGAGGATTAGCACTGGAATTTGAACAAAAATAACTGCTGTGAGAAATGAAGATTGCAAACAGTAGTGCCCAAGAGCATCGTCGACAGGTCGAGGGCTGTTACCAAAGGATAAGGATGTCCAAGGGAAAAGAAACACGTGAAGATTGCAAACAGTAGTGCCAACAAAGAATAACCGACTAAGGGACATCAACTCCCCATAAATGCCACAGTTTCTCCACTAAGAATCCCTCTGCACAAAAAACTCAACAATCTTCTTCATTTTATCCTTACTCTATTGCATCTTAGTTGTAATTTTCAGGATTCCCGTCGTTGATTAGATTTCGGCGTGCATCTTCAATCTATCCAGCATCGTTGATTGAATTCTAGTGTTATTTCACAAAGTCCAGTGTCATTGATTAGATTCCGGCATTGTGCTCATATCCAGAAGTATTGTTGTTGATTTGATTCCAGCTTTATATCAAAAATAAGCTGTGACGTTAATTAAATTCCATCATAGTTTGGGTTTATAGTATAGATTGTCTAGCTATTTGTGTTCGATTATGTCATTAATTAAATTTTAACGTAATTAGTTATTCATTTTTGAGTCTTCTTACCATAAGTTGTTAGGGCATTACATACAAGTTGAAAATAAAACTCCCCTTCGCATTTGACATTCTCTATCCAAGCTCAATACAGAACTTGAGTCCCCAATAATAAAACTAAAACACAGCATTTGGTAAAAGGTTATTCGCGGGAATCAAAACCTATGAAATAGGCACAAAACTCCTACAATAATGTGAAGTACCAACTCCTTTAAAAGTGAACCCACGAGCTCACACTCATGTTTGTCTCCATGATCTCCACCATGTTTAGAGCATTGAACCGAGGAATCATTATTGTTGTACTTAATCAGTACGTCCATGATGGGGTGTGATGAGAATGCACCGTTTCATTTTGATATGCTACAATGGAAAGACACCCTTTGAAAGGGTATGAAGGGAGATGTATACAAGTCATTTGAAGACAACCGTTGGAATGGTTGGTAGAACGTACGCTCAGAAAGAAATAGTTTTTCCTTTCTCTCCCCTTTCCATCTAAAAGAAAGAAGGCGTTCCATTTCTTCTTTACAAGAACAATTGGCATTTACACTGTGGAAATCTGATGTTTTTCTCGTGATTACATTCAGACCAATGTGAGGTAATATTGTTCGTGATTCATTTGCAATTCAACGATTGCTCCGGGGTAAATTGTTGATTGCGCATCGGATAGAGGTAAGTTGTCTTCCGTCGACTTGAATTCCGACATTGGTATCAGAGCGCGGTCGTGATTTCTGCCTTGTTTTCATCGAATTTTTCTCGTTAACCACTTGATATCAAGATCAAGAGATTGATTTCTACATTGTTTGGATGTTTATTGCTCGGAAATGCAATCTGAATCGTTGAAAATGAACCGAAGCGAATAATCGGTTTAGGGTTGCATACACCCGTACGTTTTGGCCATTTTTTGGAATATTTTTGGCCAAAATAAATTGTTAAATATACAAGATGAAAGCACTCGTCGAGACGAGTCCGTCGATGGGTTGAACACCATCGGAGGATGCCGGACGTGCCTACACGCGCTGGACACGCCAGTGCATGCGCGTCATGCGCGTGTCGGCGAACCGACGCATGCTTACGTCATTGTGACATCATCTAATGGTTGGTAACCGCTAGATGACATCATCAATGAAGTAACCAGCGGCGACGGTTGGCCGGCTGGTGACTGGCAGGCGACTAACCCGCGACCTAACCCAACCCAAGTCCCGACCGGAGACCCAGCTCGATCATTGATTGGTCAACAAGTCGAATCGATTGATCGGTCTAGCAGTCAAACCGGTTGGACCGGCAAGGAACCCATTGGGCTCACTAGCGCGTGCACCACACGCGCCGCACACTCAGGCGGCTCATGTGGGTGCGTGAGAGCTCTGATTGAAGCGTGATCGGTAACGTTTGGTTCGTATGGATGTGCCCTACACTGTGGTATAATTATTTTTTACTTTTGAGTTTTTTAAAGGTATAAAAATGTGTAGGGAACCCTAAGTACGCGTATTTTAGGGGGTTTAATGCATATTTTATTCATTTTTAGCTTGTATTTTCCTATGTTTTAGGAAATACAGTTGCTAGCCTATATGAAAATGATGTCAAGTATGCTGTGTAGAGCTTGTTTTGATGGTAGCATGTATATAATATTCTAGTTTCAATAAAATTCGAACAATGGTAGGAAATCGTTGTTTTTCCATTACATGTTGAATTACGGTTTTTGATTGTAGTTGCAGTATGATTGTTTTTTGTACGTTGGTTTATATCATGCTATGCTTTTGTGTTAATGGAAAAATGTAGAAATTATATGAGGTCATGTAATTATTTTTTCTAGTGGGAGTTCGTACATTTGTAGAATTCGAAGGAGTTCTCACCTAGAACTTAAAATTTGCCCAAATTAAACTAATTAATGATAATAGAATAATCATACATAGGAGCTGATTGGGAATATAGTGAACTTTCGTTTCTGTGTTTTTTGTTAAATTATCATTAATATAGTTTGTCTTTGCTGTAAATTAAACATGTGTTTTACTTTAAAGAGTGTGCTAGTATTGATTATGCATTTATTATGTTAATGTGTTATAACAATTGATTATGGCTTCAGCATCCAAGACCATTGTGGCTGACCTTAATAAGGGTGAGAAGCTGAACGGTGACAATTATGATATTGGCACCGAAAGGTTCAATACATCCTTGAGGAACAAGAGGTTTTGGAAACCTTCAACCACACCATGGATGAACCTGAGCGTGGAACTTCAGCTCAACACAAGAGAGATCTAAAAGCTTATCAAGCTTGGAAAAAGAAAAATAGCATTGCTCGCATCATAGTGCTGAGCTATATGCAAGATGATCTCATGTGTGAGTTTGAAAGTTATGATAAAGCTCAAGCTATGTGGGTTGCCTTGAATGATAAGTTTAGGGGTACATCTACTACTAAGTTGAGGAGACTCACCATCAAGTTTGACACATACCGAAAGTACCCAAATTTAACGATGAGGCAGCATCTTCAAGAGATGTTAAATATGATTTGTGAGCTGAAGTTGTTAGGTCACTTTCTTACTGATGAACAACAAGTTTCTTCCTGATAATTGGGAGCATATGAAGATTAATATGACGCATAATAAGAATATTGTCACTTTTGATGATATAACGCGTTATTTGGAATTAGAGGATGAGCGTCTAGATGCTGTGAGATCCTCTACTCATGCTTATGTTGTTGAATCGAGTCCGCGCAAAGCTTCAAGCTTCAAGTGCAAAAAGAATTCTCAATTCAACAACAAATGAAAGAATATTGATCAGGCATTTAAGAGGGCTAAGGCCTTCCAACGCAAAGAGTGTGGTGGGAAGAAGGACACGTCCAAGATGAAGTGCTACAATTGTGGCAAGATGGGTCACTTTGCACGTGAATGTACTGAACCGAAAGAGGTACCCTATTACTCCATTACTTTAAGTAGTACTTTTGTTTTTAGCATCGTAATGATTGCTGAATCTCATCCAATGTGGACTATAGACACAGGAGCAACAGACCACATAGTTAGAGACCGAGAAGCATTTGTCGTGTATCGTCGAATTCAGCCTAGAAGAAGATGGATATATGTTGGGAATAACTCAAAACTTGAAGTGAAATGTATCGGCACATGTAAATTAATTTTATATGGTGGTCGAAGCCTATTCCTACATGATGTCCTCTATGCTCTGGATATTTGACGAAATTTGGTCTCCGTAGTTATTCTTCTTAGCCTAGGTTATGTATTGAATTTTTATGGTGATTATGTTGACATTTTGTATGGAACAGTTTATTACGGTTCAGATCATGTATCGAATGGTTTTATGGTGTTAAACATTGACTATGATTAGTACAATGTTAATGTCGATGGTTGTTTTTCTTTAATTGGATATTCTAGTAATGTTGAGATTGATGCAAGTACTTGGCACGCTAGATTAGGTTACATTGGATTGCAAAGAATGCAAAAATTAGCTAGATAAAGCATTTTAGGGTCACTCACTAATATTAATCTACCCGTATGTGAACGTTGTCTAGCCAGAAAAGCAACTAGAAAACCATTTGGTAAAGGGACTAGAGCCGAATTTCCATTACAACTCATACATTTTGACATTTGTGGTCCTTTGAATGTGAGGGCGAGGCATGGAGTCTCATATTTCATCACTTTCATAGATGATTTCACGCGTTTCGGTCACATCTTTATGATCTCCCATAAGTCAAAAGCATTAGACTACTTTAAACAATATATAACGATGATAGATAATTAGTTGAATAAAATAATAAAGGTATTGAGAACCGATCGTGGACATGAGTATCTATCTGAGCAATTTAAGGCTCTTTATGATGAAAAGGGAATTGTACGATAATTAATTATTCCTGGTACTCCATAACAAAATGGGGTAGTTGAGAGAAGGAATAGAACCCTATTGAAAATTGTTAGGTCAATGATGGCGCAAGCAAATTTACCTATCTCCTATTGGGAAGATGCATTATCAACTGTTGCCTATGTACTTAATTGAGTGCCCTCAAAATCGGTCACTTCCACCCCTTATGAATTATGGACTGGTAGGAAACCAGGCTTAAGTAGTCTATGTCCATGAGAATGTGTAGCTTATGTTCATGATTCTTCCCACAAATATCGCAAATTAGGTCATAAAAGGAAGAAACGTATATTTATAAGATATTCTGAACACTTCAAAGGATACGTGTTCATGGATAAACAAGCTGATGGAAGTGTGATCGATATAGAGTCACGAGATGTCACGTTCTTGGAGAATGATTTTCCTAGTAGAGGTAAGAATGATAAGGACTTTTAATTATATGAGATGGAAGATCCAAATAACACACCCACTAATGTTGTAGAGAGAAATGAAGATTTACTTCAACACACAAGACCTAGTGGGAGTGTTGTATCGCCTGACGAATTGAATTAAAGAGAAATTCAATTGCGTAAAAGTAATTGTAAAAGTATTCCCCATCATCGTTTTGAGATTGAAGGAGAAGTATTTATGATTGCTCAGAAAGACAATGTCGGGCCTAAAACTGTTTAAGAGGCTTTCTCATCCTTTGATAAGGAAGAATGGAGAAAAGTTTTGGAAGAAGAAATGGAGTCAATGAGGGCAGATCAGGTTTGGGATTTGGTTGATCTACCACCCAATCATAAGGCCATTAGAACCAAATTGGTCTTTAAGATTAAGCAAATGGTGGATGGATCTATTAACATGAGAGTATAGACTATGATGAAACATTTTCACCAGTTGTAAGGTTGGCCTCAATATCTACCACCCAATCCTAGCTATCGTTGCACATTTGGACCTTGAATTACATCAAATTAATGTAAAGATGTCATTTCTCAATAGAGAACTAGATGAGAAAATTTATATGAAACAACCAAATAGGTTTCATAGCTAAAGGTCAAGAGCATAAAGTTTGCAAACTTCATCGCTCAATATATGGCCTTAAGCAATCATCTAGATAGTGGTATCTTTGTTTGTATCGAGTCATAACAATTTTTGGTTTCACGATGATCGAAGAAAATCACTGTGTATATGTCAAGCGGTCCGAAGATAAATTTGTGATTTTATCACTTTATGTGGACGATATTCTATTGGCTGGAAATGTCAAGGTTTTGGTTATCACCATAAAAGAATGGTTGTCTTCCAATGTTGAAATGAATGACATAAGAGAAGCTGCTTATATATTAGGAGTTAAGATTGAAAGAGATTGATAAAGGAAACTCCTTACTTTATCACAAGAGTCTTATATTATGAATATTATTGAACGTTTCAATATGCAGCACTATAATCCCAATGATACCCTTATCATGCAAGGTGAAGGCCTAACGTGGCATTCCAAAAATTCAAGACAAGCTCTAAGGTGTATTAAAAAGCCCATAATTAGGTAATGAAATTACCTATGGTTTAACCATTAGTTTTCTCTTAAGACTAAGTGATGTACGTTTGTGTTCATGAGCTTTTAAATTAGTATTATAGGATAAATTAATGAGAATGATTTATTCTTGGTCATGCATCTCATAGACTAAATTCCTATAGATAAAATGTTACAAGATTTTTGGCCATGAAATTTAGGAAGTGAAATCTATAAAAGAAAGAATTAAAAGTGCTTAAAGGTAAAATTTAGGGTTTTAATTAGGCTTGGGCCTTAGGTCCAAGAGAGGACTTTTAATGGGCCAAGATGGCCGGCCCATTGGAGCCCAAGGAGGGGCTGTCGACCAGCCCATTCACTGGCCCAACCCAAGCCCAAGCCCATCTTGCACGTGGCATGCCAAGTGGCAAAAAGGAGGATTGCATGCATTGGCTTGTGGAGAGGCAAGTGATGATTGCTAATGATGAGGATTTGGGGAAATAAAAGGAAGAGGAGAGAGAGAGAGGATGGCCGGTTAGTGGTATTCGGCCAAGCCAAAGAGAGAGAGAGGGAGTGGCGAGAGAGAAGGGGAAGCCAAGAGAGGGAGGAGCTCACCCGTCGCCGCCCGCACGCCGTCCGTCCGTCACCGGTGTGCCGTCCCTTTTGCTGCTGTTCGTTCGGTCTTTGAGGCAAGTTGGGACTGATTTCCACCCTTGCATGTGTGCCTTGCATGTGTGGTTGAATTCTTGGATGTTTAGAGGATAGAAATCGAAGTACGTGAGGTTTGTTCTTGGAGATGCATGCTGTTTTCGTGTGAACCGCCTGAACCAGAATGTTGTGAGAGCTTGCATGCATGTTTTGAGTTCTATTTTGACTTTTATTTCTTCATGAAAGTTGTAGCCAAAATCTTAAAATACAACATACTAAAATTTGGTGCAAAATGATGGAGATTTAAGGGTTCAAACCCTCATCCTACAGAAACACTAGATCTGGAACTGTTTTGCTGACCTTGTGGTAGATTTGTGGTTGCATGTTGATTTTTATCAAGAATATATCTTCCACTTCTGCATGAAAATTGTAGAGAACATCTTAAAGACTGACATATTCAAATTTGAAGTAAAATTAACAAGTGTAGCCTAGCGAATCGACTTACTCTTGAAGACGGTAAATCTGGAGACGCTGTACTGGACACCCGAGACTTCATGAACCCATATGATGACTATACTCTGGAAATTTGACTTAGATCCCTTAATGAAAGTTGTAGGGGACCTCTTGGGGGAAAACATATCCAAATTTCAGGGGAAACGAAGAAGAATAAGTGGATAAAAACTCGGTATTTCGGAGATACATACACTGGACGTTTCGGTGATAGATCCAGAAGCTTCGTACGACTGTAGAAAATGATCTAAAACGAATCTGGCCTAGAAGTCTGCATGAAAAATCTACTTTAGCGTCTTAGCTACAACCTGGTAAAATTTTATAATTTTCGGAGGTCGTTCGGGTATTTTAATCGAATTATTTCAAAGACTGCGCAATCTGTTTCTATCCGAAATTGCATGCTGTACTTGTGCGAGTTATATCTTCTTGTGTGAAACACTTTTGGGCATGTGCTCTTCATGAAATTGTTATCTTATTGTCTTGTCTATCACATGTCTTGATTTCATGATTTTTGAGAGGCATATGGATATTTAATTTAAATGTTTTCTAAAATGGTACAAGCTGGAATTTGGTAAACTTCAAAAGGCATGATAAATGGACTATTTTAAATTGCATGGACTGCATGAATTGTATTGTTATGGATGATGGTGTCTTGCTGCATGTACGATAATGATTTGAGATGCATGTACGAATTCAATGATGAATATGATCTTGGTTGCCATGACATCGCATGCCATGTTGAAATTGAGCCATAATTGTGAATGTGAAATTGAAAATGAGCTGTATAAGAACTTGCATCGTGGTGATGAGAAGACCGTCGGAGGTGTGAACCCCCATGGTTGTATAGACCCGTTGCAATTGAAATGGTATTAGAGTGACATGTTATTAGGAAAAGTGAATGGTAAGCAAATTGCGGCGACCCTAACGGATTAGGGGTCGTCGAGGGGTGCCACATCCCCTTTTTGGTATGAGAGCCATGGTCTATTTGGAGTGATAAGGAGCCTCAGATGGAAATGATGATAGAATGATGCACACCATAGGATACTAACTTGAATGGTTGACTAACTTTGAACAACGGGTGATGGATATTCACTCGTAGATCCCTAGTGTGATGTTGCTTTTGTGTGTCAGTAACATTCTATGTTACTTATATGACTTTAGTAACATATGAACATTACTTCTCCTTCTTAGCAAATTGGTGACACTGAGTCGCAAATTGTTCCTAAAGCGAAACTTTCTGAGCTATCTAGGTATGCCCCTAGATTGATAAAGGATTGGGAGGAAAAGGTTAAGAGATTCCTTAAGGGCCTGAGGACAAATAGTAGGAGATAACTAGTGCTCTTGAACGTGAGGGATTAAGATGAAATTTATGAAAGGGGCTAGCTTGGGGAGCAAGAAATGTTAAGAGAATGAATGGAATCGAGGAGACAAGTGACATTGAGTGATGCGCGATAAGGTAAGAGACTCTATTCAAATGAAAAGCTACTGGAGATAGTGCTTGCCCATGCGCCAAGGATGAAACCATGAGGCCTAGTATGGGCTAGGCCAAAACGGATAATAACTCTGTAAGTTAATCCCTGTTGAAACGAGACCCTTCAGTAGACGCATAGTTTGGGTTCGAACCAGGCAAAAGCTGGTGTACTTGTAATGTCTCGATTTGATGAGGGCGGGAAGTGGACGTCGAGGTCAAAGGACCTGAACAAGGAGCGGCTCCTGGCAGGCTTCTAGAATGGCAAAAGGGGGCAAGAGTGAACCGAACTATGAACTGAACTAGGAGGGCAGTGTTTCTGGGATAAGTCTATCAGAGTAGCGCAGTGGAAGCATGGTTAATCTTGTAGAACTTTTGTTTGTGAAAAAGAAGGACGGGCCAATGCGTTTGTGCATTGATAATAGGCAATTGAATCATGTAATTGTTAAGAGTAAGTACTCATTTCCTAGAATTGATGATTTATTTGATCAGCTGCAAGGAAGTTTGATCTTTTCTAAAATTGACTTGAGATCAGAACATCAGTTAAGGATTAAGAAAAGAAGACATTCCTAAGACCGTGTTTAGGACTTGCTATGGATACTATGAGTTCCTAGTTATGCTATTTGGATTGACGAATGCCTTAGCTGCATTTATGGATTTAATGAATAGGATACTTAAGCCTTATTTGGATCAAATTGTGATTGTCTTCATTTGATGATATCCTAATATATTCTAAAGGACCTAAAGAGCATGTGTAGCATCTAAGCGTAGTGCTGCAAACTAGGCTTAAGAAGTGAATTATGGAGAGTAAGTCTTGAATTTGAGGATTAAGTTATGATCATTTGAGCTAAGCAGTGACTTTCTATTAGAGGATCTCATTGGAAGTCTTGCTGTATTTCATGGAAGCATTTAATATGTATAGATTGATCTTGGAAGTCATGAGTTTGAGTGGTCATATGAGACATGAAATTATCTGTGGTTTATATGTCGGAATAATTGGTTTAATCGATGGTGGTCAACTTTTAATTTTAGGTGATGATCTCAGTTTGAAAAGATTTGGTGGAATTAGTGGATATGATCAATTGTGATTATAGTCTTTCCAAGGTGAAGTGGTGAAAGTTCACATTGTGGATTTGATGAATGATTAGTCTAAGTGATGATTCTTTAGGATGAGATATGAGATATACTTGATGGAAACTAGACAATTTCTTATCTTGGTGGATTGTCGATCTTTGAATTGAATGAGTCTTGGTGGACTATCGATATTTGAACCGAATGAATGGTATTATATTTTAGGCTTGAATCTATGTTGCGGTGAAGGCATAGTGAGTGTCTTTGTTGGATTGAACCAAATGAGTTATTGGTAGTGTCGATTTTGATGGTTCTAGGCTTGAATTGGTGGTGACAAAGGTATAGGAATAATTTGGCTAAATGGTGTATTCGATTGAGTCGAGAAGGTGGAATTCTTTAAATCTGAATTTGATTGATAGTTGCTCTTAGAATAGAGCTTAAAATAGATGTTTTCACATAAGGAATCGAATATGAGATAGAAGAGGTGGATGGAATTACTAAAAGATTTTGATTGTTATGGTACCCCTCATGAAAGGTGAATAAGGTGGCAGACGCCCTTAGTCGAAAGTCAGCTACGAACATGGCTAACCTGAGGATAACAGAGTGGAATCTATTAAAGTCAACAGCAGATTCAGACTTTAAGTTGGAAGTAGACCACGTCGACGGTATGCTTACTGCATTAAGGATTGAACCCAAAAATATTCAGAAATTTAAGATTTTGCAAGAATCTAATTCGAAAATTGTGAAGATACGAATTGTTGTGTCTTTAAGGAAAAGACCAGAGTTCCAAGTCTCTGAAGATGGAGTAGTAAGATATCAAGGACGACTCTATGATCCCGACAATGAAGAAGTAAAAAGGGAAATCCTGTCGGAAGCACATAGGTGTAATTATAGTATTCATCCGGGTAGTACAAAGATGTATAGAAATTACGCCAACAGTTTTGGTGGAATGACATGAAGGCGGATGTAGCTAAACACAATTCCTAGTGTTTAACATGCCAGTAAGTGAAAGTCTACCAACCTATATAATGCATTGCCGTTGTTATCTGATGTAGTGCAGTTAGATTGGAAATACTTGAGTTTGGATGTTTTCAAAGCTCTAAGATTTTACATGCAAACTACTTTAAAAATCTTAAGGTCGAGACTGAGTTTGATGACTTGCTGATGCGTTGATTTCGGTATTTCAAGAAAGGCTTAGGATTTTGGTATTTCAAAGTTTTTAGTTTCAAAAATCTTTACGACAGGACCAATATTATCGACTCGCCGAACTATGATTTTCATTACTTCAAGAAATGCTTATGGTTTTTGGAGAAAATTATCGCCTGTACATTCCAAGTTTCGAACTTCAATCGAGAAGCAAATTTTGATTGTGAACTGTTTTAGAAAATCTCTTGAATTTCATCAAAATTTATGAGTACTGTGACACCATGCCCAAATGTTGTAAGAAATGTTTTCCATTTCAAAGATTTCTGAACTTTTTATAGAAAACATTCCAACCCATTGGAGTTGGGATTGAGATTTGGATTTGCCAATGTGCTGATTTCAAATTATTAATAGCTTTGATAAATTATTTTATTTCGCGCCGTGATGCAAGTGCGACTCAAGGCTTTACATGTGGATTCCGAAAAGCATTTGAAATTTAAACGTGATCATGGATTTTATGGATTTGGTAACATGCTTTGATTTTGTGAATTGGTTTCAACGATATTAGATTTACCTATTCTCAAATAATATCATTGTTATACCGCTGTGTCTTTGAAATCCCTATTTTACATCATAAAGTGGGATTTTTGAGAACTCAAAGGATTTTCCACATTGGTGATTTGAAAACATTTTAACATGAAAATGGCATATGATTTCAAAGCTTGCTGTTGTTGTTGAATGCTTTTGAAAACCCCGGTTTGTATTGTTTGATTTCATGAAGGAAGATTTTCAAGCGTTCCAAAGAAATTTCAGATGTGGTTGTTGTTTTAAAACTGTTTATGGTGTTGAGATAAATCAAGATATGTTAAGAGCTTGCATCCTTAACTTTAGGGGAAGTATCAGTCTGACCTTGGTCGCATACTCAATCATGAAGCCATCAAAATAGATGAGAAAGTGAGGTACATTGAAGAGTCTGTGCAAGTGTTGGATTGAAAGGAACAAATTCTCAGGACCAAAAGAATTCCTTTGATTAAGATATTATGGCGATATCATGATGTGGAGGAAGCCACATGGGAGAGTAAAAAATGAGATGAGGGAAAGATACCCTCACTTGTTTAAGGAGGCATAGGGAATGTCTAATTTCGAGGATGAAATTCTCTAAGGAGGGGAAAATTGTGGCATCCCAAAAATTCAAGACAAGCTCTAAGGTGTATTAAAAAGCCCATAATTAGGCAATGAAATTACCTATGTTTTAGCCAATAGTTTTCTCTTAAGACTAAGTGATGTATGTTTGTGTTAATGAGTTTTAAAATTAGTATTATAGGATAAATTAATGAGAATGATTTATTCTTGGCCATGCACCTCATAGACTAAATTCCTATAGATAAAATGTTACAAGATTTTTGGCCATGAAATTTAGGACGTGAAATCTATAAAAGAAAGAATTAAAAGTGCTTAAAGGTAAAATTTAGGATTTTAATTAGGCTTGGGCCTTAGGTCCAAGAGAAGACCTTTAATGGACCAATATGGCCGGCCCATTGGAGCCCAAGGAGGGGCTGTCGACCAGCCCATTTGCCGGCCCAACCCAAGCCCAAGCCCATCTTGCATGTGGCCTACCAAGTGGCAAAAAGGAGGATTGCATGCATTGGCTTGTGGAGAGGCAAGTGATGATTGCTAATGATGAGGATTTGGGGAAATAAAAGGAAGAGGAGAGAGAGAGGATGGCCGGTTAGTGGTATTCGGCCAAGCCAAAGAGAGAGAGAGAGGGAGTGGCGAGAGAGAAGGGGAAGCCGAGAGAGGGAGGAGCTCGCCCGTCCCCGCCCGCACGCCATCCGTCCGTCACCGGTGTGCCGTCCCTTTTGCTGCTGTTCATTCGGTCTTTGAGGCAAGTTGGGACTGATTTCCACCCTTGCATGTGTGTCTTGCATGTGTGGTTGAATTCTTGGATGTTTAGAGGCTAGAAATCGAAGTACATGAGGTTTGTTCTTGGAGATGCATGCTGTTTTCGTGTGAACCGCCTGAACCAGAATCTTGTGAGAGCTTGCATGCATGTTTTGAGTTCGATTTTGACATTTATTTCTTCATGAACGTTGTAGCCAACATCTTAAAATACAACATACTAAAATTTGGTGCAACATGATGGATATTTAAGGGGTCAAACCCTCATCCTACGGAGACACTAGATCTGGAACTGTTTTGCTGACCTTGTGGTAGATTTGTGGTTGCATGTTGCTTTTTATCAAGAATCTCTCTTTGACTTCTGCATGAAACTTGTAGAGAACATCTTAAAGACTAACATACTCAAATTTGAAGTAAAATGAACAAGCGTAGCCTAGCGAATCAACTTACTCTTGAAGACGGTAAATCTGGAGACGCAGTACTGGACACCTGAGAATTCATGGACCCATATGATGACTATACTCTAGAAATTTGACTTAGATCCCTTAATGAAATTGTAGGGGACCTCTTGATGTAAAACATATCAAAATTTCAGGAGAAAAGAATAAGATTAAGTGGATAAAAACTCGGTATTTCGGAGATACATACACTGGACGTTTCGGTGATAGATCCAGAAGCTTCGTACGACTGTAGAAAATGATCTAAAACGAATCTGGCCTAGAAGTCTGCATGAAAAGCCTAATTTAGCATCTTAGCTACAACCTGGTAAAATTTCATAATTTTCGGAGGTCGTTCGGGTATTTTGATTGAATTAATTCAAAGACTGCGCAATCTGTTTCTATCCGAAATTGCATGCTATACTTGTGTGAGTTATATTATCTTCTTGTGTGAAACTCTTTTGGGCATGTGTTCTTCATGAAATTGTTATCTTATTGTCTTGTCTATCATATGGCTTGATTTCATGATTTTTGAGAGGCATATGGATATTTAATTTAAATGTTTTCTAAAATGGTACAAGCTGGAATTTGGTAAACTTCAAAAGGCATGATAAATGGACTATTTTAAATTGCATGGACTGCATGAATTGTATTGTTATGGATGATGGTATCTTGCTGCATGTACGATAATGATTTGAGATGCATGTACGAATTCAATGATGAATATGATCTTGGTTGCCATCACATCATATGCCATATTGAAATTGAGCCATAATTGTGAATGTGAAATTGAAAATGAGATGTATAAGAACTTGCATCGTGGTGATGAGAAGACCGTCGGAGGTGTGAGCCGACGATTTCCTGGGAGTGTCGGGATGCCCGGTGGTATACGGTATGTAATTCCAGGGGAGGCCGGTGGTATGTCGGTACGTAATTCTGGAGGGTCGGGGAAACCGTTTTCATGGCAAGCCCCAGAGATTTCCTCGGGAGTTTCGAGATGCTCGGTGGTATACAGTACGTAATTCCAAATGATGGGGGGATCCTGGTGGTATGTCGGTACGTAATTCTGGAAGCCCCGGAGGTTTGTGACCGGGGGGGATGCCTCGCGATGCTAGTTGGGATGCGAGATGCCCGGCTAGGGAGTGTAAATGCCGGATGCCCGGTTGTATCTTGGATACATGCTCGGAGGTTCCTCGTGATGCCAGTTGGGATGCGAGATGCCCAGAATGTGGGGGTGCTGGATGCCCGGTTGTATCTTGGATACATGCCTGGAGGTTCCTCGCAATGCCAGGATTAGGCGCAAGTGATGAATGTGGGATGCAAACATTGGTCCCGGGAAAGAGAAATGTGGCGGTCGAAAATGAAATTGAAATTGAATTATGCACAATGATTTATGCATGATGATGAGAAGTGCATGGATGCATGGTAATGATGATGGTACATGTAATATGATGATGATGTTACATGCATGGACGCATGGCAATGATGATGGTACATGTGATATGATGATGATGTTACATGAATGGACGCATGGCAATGATGATGGTAGATGTGATATGATGATGGCGTTACATGCATGGATGCATGGTAAGGACGATGCCATATGTGACTTAATGACGGTAAGTGTATGATATGATGGTGATGTCTATATGATGATGATGTACATGAGGTATGATGACATGTGCATGATGCCATGGTATGTTGTGCATGGATGCTTGTATGACATGTGATGCTATGATTGTGATGCTTGCATGGCATGATGTATTGAGTGGTTTATTGGTCATTTACCTGCTGAGTGGTTGTACTCACCCCTTCGAGGACCAACATTTTAGATTAGTAGATGGATTGAGCGGTTGTATATGACCGCGAGGAGGAGGATAGTAAAGGAGGGAATTTTTGGACACCGACACTGGTTGATGGACCTTAAGCATACGAGTGTGAGAGGAGATGTCGGTCATCTTTGGATGTATAGCCGAGTATAGAAGACTACGGCATTTTGATGTATCGGTGAATGATGTCCATCTAGTTTAAGTAAATAAAAGTGTTCGGCTTTAACTTTTATAAGATGTTTAGTTGGTGTGCATCGTCTTCTGAATATAGATAAGGGAGTTGTTGGATATGCTTCCGTATATGAGCCGCGCAAGGGACCGAAAAAAAAAAATGTAAACCCCCATGGTTGTATAGACCCGTTGCAATTGAAATGGTATCAGAGTGACATGTTATTAGGAAAAGTGAATGGTAAGCGAACTGTGGCGACCCTAACGGATCGGGGGCCGTCGAGGGGTGTCACACCTAAATACTGAGATGTGTCCTAATACTCTAGAAGAAATTAAAATAATGGAAACTATTTCTTTCGTTAGTGCGGTCGGAAGTTTGATGTATGCTATGTTGTGTACTCGACGCGACATATGTTATGCCATGAGATTGGTGAGCCAATACCAATCAAATCCCAGTCAAGCACACTAGAAAACAGTGAAGAGGATCCTGAGATACTTGAAAGGTACTATGGACTATCGACTTTGTTATCAAGGGAATGATTTATGCCTATTAGACTATTCAAATGCTGATTGGGATGGAGACTTGGATGAGCGTAAATCGACTTTTGGATATGCGTTCTTGCTCAATGGAGGTGAAATTTCTTGGAATAGCAAGAAACGTACATGCACAGCCTTATTTACGATGGAGGCAGAATTTATTACATGTTCTATTGCAGTGTAAGAAGCAGTATGGCTAAAACGTTTCTTGGAAAATTTAGCCATTGCCACCGAAGTTCCAAGACCAGTGATAGTTTATTGCGATAGCCAAGCCGCCATTACCTATGTGAAAGATCCCAAGTATCATGGAATGACGAAGAACATTGACATAAAGAACAACTTCGTCAAAGATTTTATAGTGCAGAAAGAAGTGATCCTACAATACATTTCAACGAATAAAATGGTTGCTGATCCATTTACAAAGGCTATTCCTAGAGACATATTCTTGACCCATAGGATATCACTAGGATTGCGTAGAATGTGATATGTGTTATTATAGAGGATCATTGGTTTTTGTATATGTGGACATATGTATTGTACTTGTTTGTCTATTAGTGACTTTAATGTTTTATTAATAAGTACAAATCCATTATGAGACTAGTACATACACACATATACTATTGAAAAGTATGTTAGTAGGCAATGATTGGCTCACTCACATGAGCAATCACCTCAAGTGCTATAGTTAGTATGTTGAGATGAGACTTTATGTACAAATAAATACTGAAGAGCAAGTTTAGTACATAAAATAATATGTCGCCTTGATTGGAGTCAAGATAAGATCTGTGATTTATTTATAATAAGACCGAATATGATAGTCCCACAATCATGTTTGCTTGAAAGATGCCGGATGCGAGTACATAATTAGGCACTATAGAAAGCGCTCTAATATAGCACTCGAGCTAAACATGAGTACATGAGAAGCACGTGACTATGTTTAGGCTAAGATCCGTATAGTGGATATATTTAATAAATGACATATGCTCTTATAGAAAGAGAAATCCATTATAACATGTAATTCATACTTCATGTGCATTGTACGATCGACAAGGAAATGTGAGTAAAATTATCCATATTTACTCATCGTGTGAGTCCTTGAGGTAATTTATAATTTACTTCATTTTGTGCCCTATGTTATTTCTGACTATGTTCTTGAAGTGAAAGATCAATGTTGCTACTTTAGCATGTTACCAGTAGTCATCAATAGATATGGCCTTATGGGACGTGTCTAGGAAAGTAGTTGTTCTGAAATGGAGAGAGACGTGAGTGCAAATGAAGACTATTGTTGTTTTACATCTATCACATGTATTTACTGGTCGACCAATTATATCGCCTTATGTGATTGTGGATATAATTGTAAATATATGGCGTTTTGAGAATAGTCAAGTGTAGCCTTTAAGGGATATGTATACTTGGATTGATGTAACAAAATATGTATGGGGCACTGTGAGACATCGATTGTTTATTTCTTTTTGGGGTTGTAGCCATTATGTCATCCCTAATATGTGCATAATTTGAGCTCCCAAGTGCAGGTGTACTCACTGGTCACACGGCTTACTTGCCAGTATGAATTGTTTTGTAAAGTTGATGAATTTTGAATGCCTTATATTCTTGATAGAGCTCTATCAAGTCTATCATGTCCGAGTGGGAGATGTTGTACTTAATCAGTACATCCATGATAGGGTGCAATGAGAACGTACCATTTCGTCTTGATATGCTACGATGGAAAGACAACCTTTGAACACGTATGAAGGGAGATGTATAAAAGTCTCCTGAAGACAACCGTTGGAATGGTTGGCATAACGTACGCTCAGAAAGAAATAGTTTGTCCTTTCTCTCCCCTTTCCATCTAAAAGAAAGAAGGCTTTCCCTTTCTTTTTTACAAGAATAATTGTCATTTATGTTGTGGAAATCAGATGTTTTCCTCGTGATTACATTCAGACCAACATGTGGTAATATTGTTCGTGATTCATCCACAATTCAGCGATCGTTCCGGGGTAAATTGTTGCTGCGTATTAGATAGAGGTAAGTCGTCTTTCGCCGACTCGAATTCCAACAATTATAATCATATTCAACTCTGATGAAGTCAATCACAAACCTAACCACAATCTCAATTCCTCTCACCTCAGTGTGTACTCATCATCTCAAGGATCTCCACCTTCATCATAGAATGGTCCAAGTGACTTGAAAGGGTACAACTGTGATATCAGTTCCGAATATACTTCAATAGAATCGAAATCTATTCAGATCTTCCATAAAAACCGATGATTTTGCTTCCAATCGATGGATATCCCGAGTACCTTCTTATTTCCTTGCTAAAGGACCATATCTTTATTGCTATGACATATGAGCGAGTGAACAATGATGGTTTCATAATTCTCTTGCTTGTTATTAGAAATTGATGTCAAGTACTCTTGTGGATAATCCAATCGGACTTGCACACACAATTTCTCTTTCATAAAGTTTGATTTGGGTAGAATCGAAGTGATAAATTTAACAAGGTAATGAAAACAGTGAAGATACACAATTTTCATATAAAACTATATGACTCCATAAGGGACTTGCGCTAAACCTATGTTGACACATAAATTTTGGTGACCTATTTAAATATTTATTACATAGACAAATTAGGGATTTGCCACCGTGTTGACGCAATCTGCCAACGAACCATGACGTTGACTCTCCTCCGCCTCCATTGTCACTTCCTGCTTTGCCATGCCTTTGCCTCCACTCCGCGCCTAATGAATCTGCTCTCTCTCTCTTCTCTGCAAAGTGTTGAATCTGCTAGCGAACATTGATGCAGACGTTAATGCGCCTCCGCCTCTGTCATCGCCTTCGTGACCCGCCATCGCGTTGTTCCTTCACCCTCGCACCCTCCGCTCTGTTCTCTGTTTCTTTCCTCTACGAAGTGCCTTTGCTCGTAAACCCCAATTCTGCCGATGCCGCCGAGACTGTCGCCTCCTAAACCCTGCCATCGCCTGTCACAGCCTCATTGGCAGCTTTAATACATCCCTTGCATCTGAAGGTTAGGTTTTCTACAGATTATGCTCAGTAGAGATTAACTTCATGTTAATGTGATGCTAGTGACCGTGATAGGTTCCCACCACCGCTCCCGAAGCCCGCCTACATCGTTGCCTCCCAAGTTCTTGAAGAGAGAAGTCGGTTCGTCACAGGGAATTCTTTGCCGGGTTAATCCAAAGCATCCCAATATTGCAAGGGCCGAGGCACGATTTAAGCTAGGCACCACCAATTCAAGTACAACACGAAAAGGTGTCTTTCTGATTTGTCAATTATCACCTTAACTTGAGTTGAGTTGAGTTCCATGGTCATCAATTTAAGATTCAGCTTTATTAGTGAAGAGAAAAGAGTTTCTTTAGTGATACTAAATTGGATTTGTTGTGGAATAGTTTTAGTTCGACAAGCAGTGGCTATCGGTAGATGAATACAGAGCATTACTGTTGGAGCGGGACTTTACTTCTATGATGATATGTTGATCCTTACAAGGATTGTGCTTGATATGAATTATAGCTCTTTTGTCGAGCACTGAGCTTGTGGCCCTTGAGTCGGGCACGTAAGGTTGAGGATGGTGTGGGATTTCGAAGGATATAACTTTTCATACTGTTGCAAGCTAAGAGATTTAGGCCTTATCACAATTGGATACATCCCAGTCTTTGTCACTTTCTTGCTTTGTTTAAATTGGAAATGATTTTATTTGCAACCTTGACAGTTTGTCAACTGGATTAGGAATACTGCTTTGATGGTGGTGACAATTATATTAAGTGGGCGCCAATAGGAACTGGGATAACCCTCTGGTTTTGCCTATATATGAGCTCCCTGAATAGTATCTCTGATTCTATTGCTTTGGAAAGTTGCACATTATACACATCTCCATTTGGCATTGCTCCATGGTAGAGTTCTCTTTCCACAGCCTATTACAGTCATTTTCTTTTATGATGTGCATTTTTTCGGTGTATAGGTGATGGCCTCTCTATTTTGAGAGGAGAAATTCAGAGCTAAAGGAAGCGAGTAAAAATTTTGAAAAAGAAGTCGCTGTGGTCCACAAAGTTAGAGGAGGTGACTCAAGATTTTTACTATATGAGAGATTTGTAGTCTTTTCCCACCATAAATATGAGTTTACTTTCTGATTTGAGCAAATCTGTCCTTTAAATTCGCCATGCCTTAAGAGTTATGTAGGCATCTTCTGGGAATACCCTTAGTGGAACCTTTTAGATGGTTTCCACAATGCTTTGTCGCTGTTTAAATGGACATAACTCACTATTAGGGAATGTTAGCCAACTCACTAGAACTCAGTAGCACAACTCATTTTTGGTTGGCTTGGATTGTTGGAGGGGAAGTCAGGAGATTCATACACTTGGCCGATGAAAATGGTTTCTTATTCTTTAATACTATTCGACTTATGAACGAGTAACTCACAAGGATATAGGGATTCCATTTTGTCCTTATCCATGAAAGAAAAATGCCGATCTCTCTAGAAGATAGTAGAGACAGAAGCAAAAGCAGTTTCTCAGAATTTCAGGTATTATTTTGTAGGTGATGGAAAAGCTTGTTGATATCGTTCATTTTCTACTTATGGAAATGCAAAGTACTTTTGAGACTGTTGGTATGTAAATTGAAAATTGATAGTACATACGCTCTTGTAGAAAAATTTCCCCTTTATTTTGTTTAAATTTGCTCAGTTCTCATTGCCATTGCTTATTGATAAGTTATGTTGTCATCCGTTTTCCTTTGGTCACCCATTATAAATTATTCCAGATTTGCTCATTCTCTCTTTTCCTACTTGCCTGGCTTTTCTCTCCTGTTTTGTTTTGTTTTGTTTTTCATTTAACGGAAACAATGATCAGATGTTGAATCGACATTTTTTTTGGCCAAGATGATGTATATAGATGCTTGGTTGCAACAACGAGGACTTGGGCAGCATTAGCGCGGGTCGTGTTGCATGAAGTTATAGTTTATCAAAGAGAAAATTCTATTTTGATACAGAAAAAAAAAATCTTAAAACCTATTAAATGGATCCGTACCTGTAGGAGTAAAAGAATTATCGAAAAAGCTTTTGATGAATAACAATGTTTCTGGTGGCTAAATTTTTTATTAGACATGCATTTAGTGATTTTCTTGTAACATCCTGAAATTCGAGCCCTCTGTGGGATAAATGAATGTGAATTTCGTCAATGCATTGTCGGTTGATCTCACTTGGAATTGATCACTCCTGAGATACTGACCTTGAGGAGAAAGACTAATGAGGAAAGAACTCGTACGACTAAAGGACTCGAGCTGGGAAAAACGACTTGATAGTGAGACTTGCGTGAGGACGATCCTATAGATAGGCAGGCCAATTCCAAGTACAACTAGATGTCGATTCGCAGATAGAACATAATGGAATGATGGGTGATTCCGTTTATTGTTATCGAACCCGTGAATGACCTTAGGTCGATTTTCAGTAATCGTGTACTTTGAAATAAGAATCTATCATCTGCAATTTCATGTAGTCAAGGACATCCAGGTGACGAGAAGTCTTGAATGTGATTTGGCACAAGTCAGTTATGCGTGAATCCTTAAAGCTGTCTGTCAATCTAAGTTGTACCTAAAATGGCATTAGGGCAAAATTGACATGGCATGAGAACCCAAGATTGAACTTTGAATTATCAGGAATGTCGGGGATAGATTGTGGATGAAGCTACTTTGACGATCAATAGCGCTAGTTAAGCCAAGTAATTGGAAAAGGGATTTTTGGACCGAGGAAGCGAGCCCATGAGGAAGTGAGCCGAGCCAAGCCAGTGTGGGCCTTAGGCCTAAGGTTGGACAGCCACCATGATGGGCCCAAAGCGAGCGAGTGAGCCCATTGGGCCCAAACCAACTATTCCTCCTTCCAAGCCCATTACCAAACCTCAAGCCCATTTGAGCCCAATCAAGCCCAATCAATTCCCAAGCCCATTCCTATTCATTTCCAAGCCCATTTCTTAGGCCCATACATCAATTTCAGCCCAAGGACAGATTGGTAATTTGTGCAAGGTAGAAATGACCAAATTGCCCCTAAAAGCATTTGGATAAGAGCAAAGGAAGAGAGAGAAAGATGAGGTCATGTGCATGCGGATTTGGGGGCTTTGATGAGAATGCATAGCAGCTCTCCCATCACTCTCACTCCTCTCCATCGCCCCCAAACAGTCAAGCCCTCTCTCTCCCTCGTTCTCCCTCTCTTCCTGCTTCTGTTCCAGCAGACCTCATTGTGAAAAGCTGAGTTGATTGTTGGCTTCCTAGATGAATCAACTCTCATGCCACCCACCACTGTGTCGAGGACACCTAGACCGTCCGTCTGAACCCCGTCGTTCGCTGGTCGAAGAAGCCGGCTAACCCGCCGGTTGGCCAGAAGTTGCCGACCGCCAGTCCACATGGCCCTACTCTGCTCCAGCTGAAATTTCGTCAAAAACGCGAGTTAAAAGTGATCTTACGGTGAGAATCAGCCTATGATCCACCCACCATCGAGACGTGGAGATCCAGCCTGTTCCAACGAGCCCAACCACTCCTTGAACAGAGCCGCTGGCCATCCCGAAATCCAAAGACAAGCCACCGGTTGCCAGACCACTCGGTTCCGCCTAGTTCCCCCTAGTCCGCGATTGCAGCCTGTTTTCTCCCATTTTGACCAAGCTTTCACCCAGCCCAGCTACCAGCCACTCCCCTTTGAGCTCCTGGTGCTGCCGATTGCAGGCCACCCCCTCACCGGAGCTCCGGCAAAGCCGTTTTGTTCATTTTCCTCCTCTACTGTTCGGTTTCTTGAAGTTGCAAAGGAAGTTCAAACTTGTGGCTACTGTTTCAGCCTTAGGACTGCTGGACCATTGTGGTTGAGGTCCTAGTGCATAGCCTCCATCGTTGCTGCCGCGTGCGTCTCTCCAACCCATTTAATGGGTGAGTTTAGCTCCTAATCCCTTGATTAGTGCCTAAACTGGCTTAGGGTTGATTTGTTTAGTGTTGATTCTAGTTTAGGATGTTTAATTAAGCTATGTTAGTCTTAAATTAGGTGGTTAGATGAATGGCTTAGATTAGTTCAATTTAATCTTGCTTTATGTGCTTAATTGTGCTTATGTGCTTGATTAAACTTGTTTCACTTTAATTGAAATATTGCTTGTTAAATTTAGTGTTTTTAATGATTGTTGGATTTAATTTATCAGTTATTAAATTCTGGGATTTTACTGTTCACGTGAACTGTTCACGAGTTAGTGTTCACACGGTACTGTTCACGAGCACTGTTCACCCGAGAATGAAAAGCATTCTAATTTCATCTATTTTAATCCTATGAAGTGAATGGATGTATAAATGCATGAGCATCCACATGAATTGAGTGATTTTCACAAAAAGGGGAAAACGGTTTATCCGAGGGACATCAAAATGGACTGCCTTTTGGAGAAGATGATTTGAAAGTGTAAATGCAAGCGTGTGTGCATTGGCTAAGTGCCCAAAAATAAAAAGGGAATTGTGGTGGTGTGTTGGTGTGATCACTAAGTTGAATCCGTTCCCCGCTATGTGTCGGGTGAGCGATGCTCTTATGTGAAATGCCTGTGTGGCATGGAATTGGCTTGTGTGGCATAGAACGAGCCTATGTGGCGTAGATTGTGCCTATGTGGCCGTATTACTATGTGTTGGATAATCGTGCCTATGTGGCGGTGTCAATTGGAACGTATGATAAGTTGTGCCAGTATGGCCATAAGCAATTGGAGTGCCTGTGTGGCCATATTTCTGTGTGTCGAGTATCGTGCCTGTGTGGCCGTATTTCTGTGTGTTGAGTATTATGCCCGTGTGGCCAAAAGTAAATGGAATGCTTGAGTGGATCATATTGTTTATGGTAGGTACGCATGAATCGATAACGTGTAGGGTGTGGCAATGGCCAAGTGAGATTGCTTGCGACACGATTCGTATGTGATTGATGAATTGGATCATCTGATGGCCATGTGCATTGTGTGTATTGTTTTGAGATCCAACGTGCAGGGTATGGCATACCAGGTAAGGTTGCATGCAAACCGACGATGTGGTTAGTGATTGACCTTGGCTGTTGTGAATTGTCACTGGTTGTGGGTTGTTGGTTGTTTGTGGGGTAGTTCTAAAGAGATACCTTGAATTGAGTTGGTGTACTAACCGGGGGCTTAGGGGAATAACTCACTAAGATTTATATTTCACTGGTTATTGTATAACCATTTTCAGATCCCTAGTGTGAAAAACTCGGAGCTTGAAGCGGAAGAGTCAGGAGCATAAGCGGCTCAATAGTTTTTTATAAGATAGACCTTTTGTATAAGCTTGAGGTGTTTATTAAAGTGTATTTGATTTGAAACTGGTTGCCCTGCTTTTCTATCACATGTATGTTGTTGTCAGGGGATTAGTGAATTCACTTCCGCATGTGCAATAAAAATGAAAAGGGTTGGCGACAAGTCCTGGGAACGTCGCAAAATTCTATCGACCACGGAGGGATGTGTGCATGCTCGAGGTTCAGGGCGTGACATTTCTTGTTGGAAAACGTGGGCCTTTTTTTTGGCTTGACTATGAAAGTGCAGTTTTTATGATATTCCTATCCATCATTTTGCAGATGCTCATGTACCAGCAAAACCATCCACGAACAATAAAAAACTCAGACCGGCTGGCCTATCCTTGCATTGTGCAAACATTATCATCCAAATTGATACTCTTGTAAGTTTTCTTCTTTTGATATGTGACCACGCCTGGTGGCATCTAATCTGAATGTTACTTAAGTCGAAGGTTGCAAGATGTTTTTTGATGGCATCAACAAAAGATTGCTCAAAACCATGAAAACTATAGATAAATAATGGTCCTGGTATACAAATTTCTTAAATGATGCAGATGTGGAAAAAAATTCAGTTGTATGTATGGTAGAGCAACATTTTGTTTGGTGGAAAATATGCATCTTTGTTTATTCTGTGGTTGTCCAGTAGAGCCATTAGTCTTATTCACTATTCATTTGGATTCATCTTTGATTTTTTTCCCCCAAAAATTCTTGGTCTTTAAATGTTTATTGGCGCCACCCGTTACTGCTTCAAATTCTCAATTGGTGATTTTTCCCAATTAAGGATTGCATATTAGTCAGTTCCAGAAAATCATTTGATATGACCATATACTCAATGTTTTTCTATGTGAATGCTTTATGCACGGTTCTTGATAGTTGTTGTCACGCCTCGAACCTCCAAGTACATGCCCATCCCCACTTGGTTGATTAAATAGCGATGTCCCAGGATGCATCGCCGACCCTTTTTTTTTTTTTAATGCACATGTGGAAGCAGATAAATAATCCCCAGACAACAATACAATGGGATAAGAAAGTAGGGCCAGAATTTTGCAAACCGACAACACACTTATATATACATAGCAACCACGTTGTATATATTAGAAGCTGAGATATAAAAGCTAAGTCTACAAAACAAGGGGGTGGGGTTTCCAAACAACTACGGGTCCTCATCCTCCCCGTCATCTCCCTCCACACTCCAACTAGAGCCTACTGTTGAATACACAGGAGATTCTGGATCTTCAAGTTCAAGTTCCACCGGGTCTACCACCAAACCTCCTCTAGGGTCTGCAATGCCCTTCCCAAATGTAACCTCAAGCACATAGAAAGGTATCTTAGATTCCGGTATGGGGCCCTCTCTCTAACCATTACGATTTTGGCGATACCATGCTCTATATTGATGGAGCACCTTCTTGGGTAAACGCGCATCAACCTAGACTATGGACTTCACCGGTACGTACTCTCATCCTTCGGGGTGCCCATGGATCAAAACCACTCTAGATAAATACTAGAATTGGTCCAGGCCCTAATTGTACTAAACTAACCACCTAACATGCATCGATAATTAACTAATTCATTAATCCAATATAACTATCCACCTAATGCATACTTAGTCTAAACTAAACAACCCTTAAACATCATTAACTTACTAAGCAAGGATTAGTGAGTTAAACTCACTTGTTAAGCGATCCGCTTAGATCAAATCGACAGGGATGCTGTGTGGCTCGATAAACTTCAAAGCGGGACCACCTTTTGAGGTTCGGAATGCACTAGAAATGGGCCTAATAGTAGCTGGAAATACCCACAGCCTTGGTTCTGTACTAGGCCAAGAGAAGCTGGATCGATTGGCTCGAAGCGGCGAGGGTGGACGGCAATGGGGCAATAGGATCAAGTGGGCTAAGGCAGGGCTGCACAGCGGTCAAAGGCAGTTGAACGGGCTTCAGCTGAGCCTCACGCAACCTGAGGGACATTAGACTAGACGGCACGGTGAACGGGGACAAAGTGTGACATCCTAAAAATTCACCGACCCTATTAGTGTAATCGGATTGTTAAGGGCTTGGATTATTTTAAATCGGGCCAAAAAGCAAGCCCAATGGGCCGTGAGGAATGTGTGGACTTAAGAAGTTAGCGGACCACATGAGTTCTCGAGGTGGGCTTGATTAGCCGAAGGATAGGTTATGGACTTGGGCTTGGCTTAGAGCGGGCCAAGAGTCGGGTTCATTAGAATAGTAAATTAAGTTTAGTGGGCCATGATTGTCGTAGGATAAGCCCGATGGGCTAGAGATAGGAATTTGGGCCCGAGTGTTTTCATTTTCGATTAAGTCTATAGATTGCAGTTATGAGGATTTAATTAGAAATTTTATTAAAGACTTATAAGTGATTGTAATGCTAATGTCGAATACTAACTTTAGCATTTCTCACGATAAATTCTTTGTAGATTAGTGCCGAGATGTTAACGCGCCATTTCATTCGTATAGTCATGAGGGAATCAAAATTTAGTGAATTCAGAATGACATTAAGTGAAAGGTATTAGAAACTAATAAACCAACTAACGACATGGATTAGAGGTTAATCGTTATCGAATGCCAGACGTCAAGAATGGATCGTGCATGAAGGCCACGAGCCCCCTTTCTTCTCCCTTCCCTCTCTCTTCCCGCCCTCGGTTTTTCTTCTTCCCCTCCGAACTGAAGCTGTGAGGGAACATAATCATTGAGTTTGTTAATGATTAAGCTACTCTAGGTATTAGACCTATAGCTTATTTCCCTTATAACTCACGTCATTTCCTCCTCTCTCTCTCCAAGACTAACCGAAACCTCTCTTCTTCTTCCCCTCTCTCTCTCTCTCTCTCTCTCTCTCTCTCTCTCTCTCTCTCTCTCTCTCTCTGTCGGTTCAAACAGAAGCAAAACAGCAGCAGCTTTGGCGACTTTGCTTCTTCTTGTGTGAGTTAGGAGCAGATATTTGAAGAACTTTGAGTTACCAATGAAGCTAAGCAATGGTAAGGAAAAGATATGTCTCTAAACTATAAGTTCTTCACTGTTTTGTCGAGGGAACTCGTGGAACTAGCCGAATGGTGGACGATTAGGTGTGATGGTTCTGTTTTGTGTTGAAATGAGCTAGATGAACTTTAGATTGAAGCTGTGAGTCCTTGCATGTCATGTTAGAGCCTTGCATGTTTCAAAAATTGAGTGTAAGTAAGCTGAGTTGGTCGAGTAAGATGGAGAGGTGACTGTCGAGTGAGGAAAGGTGCTGCATGTTGCTGTAGATGAGTCATGGTGTGAGTATTTGTCTTGAATCGGGTTGTGGGCGGTTGTAGGTAAGTGAAGACCTACTGTGGTTACCCTTAGATGCTGTTGGAGAAGTGTCGGAATACTAAAAGAGAGATTTGTGGAGGATTTAAACGGTTTAGCTGAGCTGAAGATGAATAAAAATGGTGCAAAGCATTATGTTCTGGAGAAATAGAGATGGAAAAATCCTCTGTTATGCGTTGCCTTGACATTTTAATGATGTAGTTAAAGAAAATAACAAGTTCCTTAAGAGTATACTAACTAAATTAGTTTTCTACCTCTAGTTATAGTGAGATTCATGCGAAAATGTATTGGTGAAAGCAATTCTCTTTGAAACAGTAAGCTGTTCTGCAGAAGACAGTAAAACCTTGGGTAGTTCTACGAATTTTCTGTAATTTTATAGAAAAAATTGGACCTTAAAACCTTCATGAAATTTGTAGGACGCATCTTTAGGAATAACATATCACAATTTGAGAACAAACATACAAGGTTCGAGTAGTGAAATGATCTTTCTTCTGTAGGTACTAAATCAGAAAGTTGCTACAGAATTTTAAGAAAGAAGACAGAAAATTACTGCTCTTAATATATTGAGATATAGACTTAGGTTTCTTCATGGAAAATGTTAATCTATGTCTCTTCTATAACATACTAAAATTTTATAATATTCCGATAAGATTAGACGTACTTTCTGTGTCTATGTTTGAAACTGGTCATATTAGCTCATATATTGCCTTGATCCGAGAATGTGCATTAGTTGTTGTGTCTTTTGTACTTGATTTTCATGACATATATGGAGTCTAATGATCTCATGATAATAGTTAGTTCAAACATGAGCATGCCTCTTCCATCATTTGAAGTGAAGTCATTGTATAGTCACCAAGAGTGACATGCGCATGCAATGAATGCGATGCGCTGCACTTGATTATGAGGCAAAACTGTTAGGCATGGAATGGGATGTGCCAAAGTGATTTTACCTTATAATCAGGACCTGTGTGGATGTTTGGCACACGAGAGTGATTGCATTATGATTATTGATTATGCTTGAGTGAATTGTGTGCTCTTGAGGTCTAGTGCGTGCTGTGATGACATTAATCAAAGGTGTGGTGTGTGGAATGTGTGCTTGAAATGAGTAAGAGATTTCAATTGGTACTGAGATGCTAGTGATGCCCCGGGGAGTGGAATGCCCATGTTGTGTGTTCTTGGATGCCTTGGTTGAGTAAGACACCGGGATGCCTCGAAGTGAGATGTCCTTGTAGGTGATCAAGGATGCCTCGGTTGTGGGATACTGAGATGCCTAGGAGTAAGATGCTCCATGCTGTGTGCTTTTGGGATGCCTTGGTTGTGTGATACTGAGATACCTCAGAGTGAGATGCCCATGATAGAAATATTGTGGAAGTCTGGATGTGGGATTTTGGAAGCGACTCGATCGGGCCGACGGTGTTCGGGTGGGTAAACTGATTGAGGGTGGACTTCATATTCACACTATAATATAAATTCCTCTTGGCATGTGAGTTCATCTACTCTTATTGCATTACATATTGGCATAGATTTAGAGCATGAGGTATACATATGCACGATCTAGCAAGCCTCCGATTGTTCATGTCCCTAAGAATCAACAAGGCGGAAGCCGACTGATCGCGCCTTGGCAGTTTGTTAAGAGGCAGTTCACTCCTCTTCCTAGCCCTCTATCCCAAGTCTTAAAGGTTCTTCAAAAGAAGGGATTGCTGTCCTACGAGCCAAAGTGACCCAATGCTGAGAAATTTTCTAACTACGACCCCCCCAAGAAATGCGAGTACCATATGGGGGAAGTAGGACATTCAACTGATGAATGCATGACTTTGAAGCATAAGGTCCAAAACTTATTGGACACCAAGGCGTTTGCCTTCAATACCGCTTAACCAAATGCCAAGAAGAATCCTCTACTTGAGCATGAGGATAGGGTGAATGTCATTGATGAAGGACCTTTGGAAGAGTAGCCTATTTATTGCTCTCGCATATTCCCTTGCGTGGGAATTTATTGCTTTCTAAAAATTGTTTTCAATCTCTTTTTAGGGCTAGGAATCGCATTTTTCATTTAATAAATGTAATTAATTGATGAATTTCAATGAAATTACAAATTTTATTTTTGAGGGCATGATGAGGTACACTAAACCAGCTCGATGATGATATCCAGCCGATAAATAAAAAGGAAAAATCTAAGGAGAATTCTGAGGCTTGGGCTTCATCATGCTTGCTTGTGTCAAAATTTTTCAAAAAATGCTTTTGCAAATGCATTTAAAAAGAAAAAAAATTTCCCAAAGCTTGTGGCAAATTAAACCTGTTTGTTTGTCTAACTCATTTACTTCTTGTCTCAAAGCATAATTCTATTTGATTCCTTCATGAAAAATCTACCTTAGGGTCTTGGCTACCACATAGTCGAGTTTCATAATTTTTGAAGGCCATTAGGGTATTTAATCGGAAATGCTTCTAAAACCGTGTAATCTGATGTGTTCCGACTTAGTCAATTTCAATGCATGGGCTATATCGTTTTGTATGAGGTTCTTTCGGCATTGTGTTCCTCATGAAATATTTCTCTTTATGTCTTCCCTACAACACATTCAAATTTTGTAATTTTTGAAGTTCATTCGCTTATTTAATTAAAAATGTATCAAAAACTATGCAAGTTGAACTGTTAGAATAGTAGTGCTGTGATGCATGGTCTGTACCGAATTATATGGGAATCTTTTGGTGTTGTGTTCTTCATGAGATATCTGCCTTTAGGTCTCGTCTATAATGTGCCGAGTTTTCAGAATTTATTAATGTCATTTACTAATTTTTCTGGAGTTTTAATTAGAGGAATGCATTCTGATTTATTCGAAAAACTGATGTGTTTTGGAAAATAAATGAAATTCTCCATGTGATGAAATATTTTTAGTGGTTGATTGTGCTGCATATGTAATGGCATATGGCATGTTAATTGGCATGAAAAGTTGGTTGAGATCCTTGATATTGTTGCATCAAATGCCATGTTGAAATTGAGATATATGTATAAATGAGAATGGAGATGGTAACAAGACCATCGGAGGTGTGAGCCGATGATGCCCCAGGAGTGTCGGGATGCCCGGAATGTGGGGGTGCCGGATGCCCGGTGGTCTAGTGGCATAATTTCGGAGGGTCCTCGGGAGTTTCGAGATGCCCAGTGGTATACGGTACAAAATTCCAGAGGGGGGGAATCCTGGTGGTATGTCGGTACGTAATTCCGGAAGCCCTGGAGGTGTGTGCTCGGGGGGAATGCCTCGTGATGCTAGTTGGGATGCGAGATGCTGGGAATGTGGGGGGCCAGATGCCCAGTTGTATTTTGAATACATGCCCGGAGGTTCCTCGCGATGCCTGATTGGATGTGAGCGACAAATTGAGGGATGCAAACATTGGTCCCTGGAAAGAAAAATTGATGAGATCCTTATGAAAGATAAGAATTGAAAATGAATCATGTGCATGGGTGTATGCATATGGCATGATGCATGATCTACTTATGAAAGTAAATTAATGCTATTTGATATTGAAAATGCGATCATGAAGGCCTGAATTGATCTCATGGTGATGTATGCTTGATAGCATGTATGATATGAATCATGGTGGTATATGTACGATGGCATGGTGAGATATGCATGACCGCATGGTGGTATATGCACATATGGCATAGATATGCATGAATGCTTGATAATGAGTGCATGGTGGTATATGCACATATGGCATGGTGATATATGCATGAATGCTTGATGATGAGTGCATGATAGTATATCACATATGGTATGATGACATATGTATGGTTGCAAGGTAAGTTATGATGTCCCAAAAATTTCCTACTGTCCACGCAACCTCGATAACTCTACTCTACTCGAGCCTTCGTCATCATCCTCTAACGGTGGTGGCATCTTTATCACTCTGAAATATGTTAGCCTCCCACAAGGGGTGAGTACGACTACTCAACAGTCAAAGTTCTACTAAACTATATTACGGAGCCTATCGTCACCCAATTCCACGGAATCCAAAATAGTATGCATAATAGTTGTAATAAATATGCATCAATTCAGGAAGATATAATAATGGAGTGGCATATCAAAAACAATGAGAATTCAAAAATTCATTTTATTTCAGTCTACTAACACCATCTTCCGGAGGACCAATGTTTGCATCCCTCTAGGCATATCACTCACAACCTGGCATCACGAAGTCCTCTGGTCCCATATTTCAGTCACCGGGCATCCGAAGCGTGTTACGTTACACCTCCAGGCATCTCGCACCCCACCTGGCATCACAAGGAATCTCTGGGGCGCACCATGTCAATGATGTCTCCTACCCTCCGGAACATGTATCATCATACATCCAGGCATCCCGACACCCGGGGAACCTCTAGGGCTCACCAGTCCCTAGACTTCTAGAGGCATCGCCACTACGATCCTCTAGGCAACCAAACGCCCGGGGCATCGTTGACTTGAGGGTCTAACGGCATCAATAACATTTCAACCATGGTGTAGTAATCAAATCAATTTTAATGCCAAAATGTTTTCAAATCACCAACATGGAAAATCCCTTGGGTTTTTGAAAATCATAGTTTATAGTATCAAGTATTTGTAAAATAGGGATTTCAAAGACACGACAATACAACAACAATAGTCTTTAAAAATAGGTCAATCTTATATCAATGAAATCAATTCACGAAATCAAAAGCTTGATACCAAATCCGTAAAATCCATTTTCAGGTTTAAATCTCAATTTTTTTTCAAAATTCACGGGTATAAACTCGAGACGTACTTGCCTCAAGATTTAACATTCATACGTAATGATTTTCATCAAAACGGTGAACATTTCACAAAATATTGGAATTGACACATCAACGGTCGATAATCTCAATTTCGACCCTAACGTTTTCAAAGTAGTTCACACACATAAAATCTTAGAGCTTCGAAACATCAAAAATCAGCATGTACGTGGCCTCCAATTCGAACTAGACCACGATAGTTATAAAATCCTTTCCTATAAAATCTTAGAGTTCACAATTTAGCACGAGTATACCAAAATAATCTTAACATACGGGATGGTTTCATCAAGCAATGACAGCATTCACATCTTATAGGTTAGTAGATACCGACTTGCGTTTGGTTTGGGGCGTCAACGGCAAGGCGAATCCAGGAGCTTGTGGGACACGAGTGCAGCTAAGGCAAGTTGGACGGTGCAAATGGTAGAGCGGGAACACAGCTGGTGGTGTCGACGGCAAAAGGACCATGAGTTGCAGCATGATCGAGATGAGCTAGATGGCGACGAAGGAGGTTGATGGCTAGCGGTGGTGCGGTGGCTACGGGCATGGCTAAGGCG
Organism: Eucalyptus shirleyi; assembly: GCA_017140165.1. NCBI lineage: Eukaryota > Viridiplantae > Streptophyta > Magnoliopsida > Myrtales > Myrtaceae > Eucalyptus > Eucalyptus shirleyi. Next base: position 265,878 of record JADGRX010000012.1, read on the forward strand.
GCTGAATGGCACAGTGGTGGACGGAGACAAAATGCAAGCGAGAGAGAGAGTGAGAATTTCTGGATCTTATTTGATGAAATTGCCTCTGGAAATGAAGAAGAAATGAGCACCGAGAGAGAAAGATGGACGTCGAGAGAGATGAAAAAGAAAGGGAGAAAGGGTAAGGTCTTCTGCTTGCTTCGTTCCCTCTGGCCGCTGACTTCGTGAGTCAACAAAATGGGGATCCTGGTGGCCGCAAGCACGCAAGGCAGCTGGTGGAGGCGTGGCTGCTCGCTGGATCCTTCGGCTGCCACCTGAAGCCTCATGCAAGGAGCGTGCCTCTCAAAGTGCCAGCGTCTCCCTTTGCTGTCCAAGAGAGAGAGACGAACGTGGCTTTGTTTAGTTGACTCTTGAGTCAACTAAATGAAATCACGCTGGCAGCAATTGGAGAGGACAACACCGGCGTTCACGTTGCAGCTATTGAGATGGTCAAAGTCTTCCTTCTTGCATGCATGGCCTGTGGACGTAGCCCTTGGTCAAAATCTTAAGATTTGTTGACCATCGAAGGGGGAAGGGAAAATGTGGCTAAGTCCATGCGTCCGTGTCTCCATGGACTGGCAGGTGGTGGCGGAGAAAATAGGCTGTGAACGTGGGCCTTCGATTGCTGCATGGAGGGGAAATTTACGTGGCTGCTCCTTCGGTCAACACTTCCTCTTTTGTTGACCCCTACGGACGTGAGCGTGGCCTTTTAAGTCGATGGTCTTCGTGTCTTCATGCAGGAGAATAGATGGACGTGGCTTTGGTTAGTCCGCTCAGCTATCAACTTAGACAGCCTTTCCTGCGCAACCTCAAGGGAGGCATTGTTCCTGCAACAAATGCAGAACAAATAAGGGATTACATATAATCCACACAGACTTAATTGAAAAAGAAACACATTCTTTTCCTCTTTTTTTTTTTGGTCAACGGTCAACGGTCAACGGATGTCGGTCAACGGTCAACGGTCGTCAACGGTCAACAGTGGTCAACAGTCGACGGACGTCGGACCGGTCGGACAGGACAGACCGGTCGGACAGATCAAACCGGTCGGGCCGGAGGGCTGGCTCGGGCGAACCGACGCATGTGCCGCGCGTGTGTGCGGGATGACGTCACGCAGACGTCATCCGGCACGTGCCGCGCGCGTGCCGGGCATCGCGGTTCGGGTCGAGTCGGATCACCGGTCGGGTCGTCGGCCGGTGACCGCCCGGCGAAACGTCGTCGGTGATGACGTCATCGGTGACGTCATCCGAGCGGTTACCGACCGTTGGATGGCGTCACGATGACGTCATTGCGTAACGTCAGCACGCGTCGTCCGCGGACCGGCGGGTGTCGGTTCGCCCGCCGGCGGCGTGCACGCGCCGGTTCGCCGACCGGCGCATGTGCCGCATACGCTTGGCGATACAGCGCTTTCGGGCGCGTCGCACCCACGCGCAGTGCCTTCCGGCCACGCGTGTGGGCGCGTGCGGCGTCGCCCGGCGGTGCCCGACATATCGCCAGACTCGTCTCGACGTCGTCTTTCTTCCTACGCCATCACAATTTGATTTCGACTTACGAAAACTCGGAAAAATGGCCGAACAACGCTCGGGTGTCGGGATTTCTCGCCCCGATCCGTACGGCCAAAGTTCTTTTGTGAAAAATCAATCAAAAGTTGTCAAATTGATCAGGAAAAACGTGAACTAGGGCTCTGATACCAATGTTGGGAATAACGGATCCCCAAAAACCGGATTCGACACTGAATCGAACCCCTAAATCAATGCGGAAGACGAAGCCCAGGAAAATCACGTATCACCGATCGTAAAGCACACCACGGATTCGACCGTATCTTGTTAGCCACAGATTAGACATCGACGCCGATAGAGGAAGAGAAACTTGGCCCTGTTCGATCCGACGACGCCTTGAAGGGAAGAAAACAGTGACCTTATGCTTACTGTTCTTTTTTTTTTGGAGGGAGAGAGAGCGTTGGAGAGAACGTACGTACGTTATGCGCCAAAAGGTGCATCCTCTCTCTCTCTCATCCCTTTTATACGTTCCCCCATCCACGGGCCCTATTTCCGTGGGCCGGGCCTTTTGGGCCCAGCATGGGCGGACGGGCCTTAAGCCCATCACCAATTAAAACCATCAGGCTCGGTTGATTTGCGAGGCCGTTCGGGATTAACGTGTCTTCATAGCCAACCGTGTTAAGCGAGAAAATTAAACGAGGAGCTATCACGAGAATGTGACGAAACGTGACGTTTTGTTATGGCGACTGTGGTGATGAAACGGCATCCACAAGTGGTGCCAATGACGTAGTCCGACGAAAAATTCATTGATCCATCTTAGACAATTACGTACTCGAGGTCCGGCGAAATCCGGATGTCACACGGAAGTTTTGCAAATGATCCAGGTAAATTGTATTGCTTCTTTTTTCATTCAATTGGAACTTAAATTATGCAATTCCTTTCGTATCAGTTCTTTGATGTGTATTATTATCGACAACCATTCTTATGGTAATCGACAATAGTTTAGGTTTCCAATGTTGATATCCACTCGTCCTTAAGTCACGTGCTTACTAATCCCGACAACGAGGTTAATTTTTGATGCAAACAATACCAAATATACACAAATTACTTTAATGTCTAGAAACTTATTAGGAGACGATGATATCCTCTAAAGAGTTCTCGTTTGGTTTTGAATATCTCACAAAGAGCTATAAGTCACTGTAACTCCATCTGCAATGATGCTCACTAATATGTTGTGAGCTGTAATGCATATTTCAGCAAAAGATGATGAAAAATGACATACGAATATGTACATTACACAATTGCAAGCTCATGTACAGTAGCTGATGGTATTTATCATGTAAAATGACATAAATAATCCTTAAACTGTGCTCCAGTGTAAAATGTCATCCCTGGATTTTTTAATTTATTTTTATGCGATCCTTGAACTATTTATAAATAATCAATCTAGTCTCTAGACTATAAAAGATAATCATGTGTCGTCCTTCCATTAATTAAACTTGACGAAGTCTACTTATGTGTTTTCCAAACCGTTAAGTTTGGACGATGGAACAACGAAATAAGTTACACATGGATTTTTAACGTAAATATTCATTTCAGTTAAGGATATAATAATTCATCAAATAATGATGGACATATTAACATCCTAATTTTATTTTTTTCTAAAGTAACTAGATAAAATGATGATATGTAGACACATCATTTTCAAAAATCCGACTCAACATACATTAAATCCACATCATCAAATAATGTCTAACTTGTTTTTGAGCTAAAGAATTACATTAAACGTTTACTAATAGGTCGAGTATCACATTGAACAAATTAAAAATTTATAGGCAACATTGCATATTGAGCCAAAGTTGAAAGGCCATTGGTGTCATTTTTCCTATTTTTACAATTGGGACGGGGACATTTCGGCATAGAATTCATTGTTTACTCTTTTGAGACCAGATGAATGGTTAGAGATGAAACTAAAGAAGATGCAGTTTGTTACATCGTCGTTTGCAGGAAAACGAATGCTGAAAAATCTATTGTCAATCGACTCTTGAGCCAAAAAGTCCTTTCTTTTCTTCTCTCTCTTTTCTTATCATCTTCTTCAACCTTCAACCATAGTGAGAGTGTGATATCCCTAAATTTAGCCTCTATTTTGAAATATATGAAATGATTATTTTATTGATGCATTTATGGTTATTTTACTCTAAATTGATTACTCACGAGTTAAGTAGTCTATTGGGTGAGGCTCTAAAGGGTTAAAATACAAAAAAGTAGAGAATTTAGTTATTGATCGATCGCTCAACCATAAGGATTAATAAATGTCAATCTCGACTTGGTCGATTAAATAGCGACGTCCCAGGACGCATCGCCGACCCATTCATTTTAAATGCACATGCGGAAGCAAATAGTAATCCCCAAATAATAACACAATGGGATAGAAAAGTAGGGCCATCATTTTTTCGAACTAAAAACACACTTATATATACAAAGCAAACCATTTTGTATATATTTTACAATATGAACTATAAAAGTCAGGTCCTACACAAAACCAGTTCATAAAGTAGGGTCTACAAATAGGGGTGGGGTTTCCAATCAACTACGGGTCCTCGTCCTCTCCGTCATCTCCCTCCACACTCCAGCTGAAGCCTATAGCATAATACACAGGAGATCCTAGGTCTTCAAGCTCAGGGTCCACCAGGTCCACCACTAAACCTCCTCTAGGGTCTGCAGTACCCTTTTCAAAAGCAACATCCGTCACATACAGAGGTATCTCAGATTCCGATATAGAGCCTCTCTCGGTCCATTACGATTTTGGCAATACCATGCCCTATATTGATGGGGCACCTTTTTAGGTAGACCCGTGTCAACCCAAACTATGGTCTTCACCAATTCATACTCCCGCCCCTCAAGGTGCCCATGGATTGGAATAAGGTACTTCTATTCTATGGTCTTCTTCAATTGACCAAAATGCTCAAGAGCTGCCATCTGTGGACCTAAAATGTTATCCAACAATGGGGTGAAACAACGTCTCAGCAAGTTCAACCTCCTAAGACCTGACTAAAAAGAAAATACTCCCCAAGGGCTGCCTAGGCACAACACGAGTTGGATGACTTACCTTTGCCTCAGTTCATTCCTGCAAGCCAATACAATTCAAATGACCCTTTAATCATTTCATTTTATCAACTCATCCAATCATATCGAATCATCGATCAATCGATTTAGTTGATTCCATGTCATCGAGACCATTCCTCGGTCATCTCAATCAATACTATCCATAAGTCTGACCATAATCTATTACTATTCACTCTAAGCCGATATATAGATAGTATAGCTCACCAAAAGCTGCCAGATACACTAATATAGTATATTATTTATGCTCACCAGAAGCTGCCTCAAATACCAATATAGTATACTATTTATGCTCACTAGAAGCTACCTAAAATACTGATATGATAAACTAACCATTTCTCCATTTTTTCATATCCGATAAAAATAATTGTGTGTGGGTACACGGTCGGCCTTAGCCAAAATACAATTTTCTGCCACTTGAAAATCCGACCAATTTTAACAGTCTACAATTCCATTTTTTGGCATTATAAACCAGCGCCCAGTGATTTTCCAATTAATTACTGAACTTAATTAATTTTGGGATAAATACCCCGAATCACCAATCGCACTCAATTTGCACCAAATAATAGACAATTAAATAAACAGATCACACTACTGCAATTAGCATAAAATTCCGATCACCAGCTATCCCATTCTAATTTCCGAAAAATAAATAAATAAATAAATAATTACTGAAATTAATTATTAAATGCAATAAACAGCAATTTCTGAACCACTCTAGATAAATACTAGAGCTTGTCTAGGCTCTAATTGCACTAAACTATCCACCTAACATGCATCAATAATTAACTAATTTACTAATCTAGTCTAATTATCTACCTAATCCATACTTAGTCAAAACTAATCAATCATTAAATGTCATTAACTTACTAAGCAAGAAATAGTGAGTTAAACTCACTTGTTTAATGATCCGCTCGGATTAAAATGATAGGGATGATGCGAGGCTTGAGATACTAAAAAGTGGGCATGCCAAACAGAGTCGAGAATGGCCCGAAAATGGCCCAAACAGCGGTTGCGAGACCCACAAGCTTCGACTCTATTCGGTGGCTAAGAAAGCTAGACGGTGGCTCGGTTGAGGCAGAGACGGTGACAGCAGCTAGCGGAAGGGCTTCCGGCAGCTCGACAAGCTTCCCCAGCGACATTCGGAGGCTTGACGGCAGTGTGCAGGCTCCGACGGTGATCCAAAGGCTTCATAGGACGACGAGCAAGCAAGATAGAAGCGGCTAGACACGGCAAAGGCGGAGGGGCACGTGCGGGCGAATAGTGGCGTCGCGGTGGCTCTGGCGGGTGGCGAGCAGCGTCAGCGGGGGATAAGTAAGGAGTTGCTAGTCGGCCTACTGGGTTGCTGAGCTCAAGAATGGCTAGAAGAAGGAAGGGGGGTCGACGGAAATGGGGGAAGGAAGAAGAGAGGGACCGGTTTGGATGGGGGGGACCACCTTGGTCTCTTCTTACCCCCATTTGGTCCCCTTGACCAGTCCAACCTGTCCAGCTGGTGTCCACAGTAAGTTTTCAGACCAAAGTGCCCTCTTTTAGAAGCTTGAGTTGGTCCAAAGGTTGGGTCCAAGGGGGCATACGAATTTTGGTCGATTTTGCTTCAATTGGATGCCAAATGCTTCTTGAATCAACACCAATCGGCCTCTATAAATTCAACCAACATAGTATTGATCAAATTGGTATTTTTCCTCACCAATAGGACCCACTTGCATCCCAATTTTTCGACCAAAAATGGTCCTCTGAATTCTCTAAACAAAAACAACCCTACCTTGGCTTTTTCCCAAAAAGTCTCAGTTTGCAGAAAAATCTTCAGAGGCTAAGTCAACATTCCTAAAATGACTTGTGACATAATATAACTTTCAATTTCTAAAATCAGATTCAAATTCGCGATTAATTTCAATTCAGCGCGATTTTAGCATGACCTAGGCTATCGGGTAGCTTTCGGAAATTTTAGTGCAAATGACTTGTGATCAATTTTCTTTGAGCCATAATGAACCCATTCGACACATTGGTGACTCTCGGTGGTCGTGAAAATCTCGAGGATTCAAATATGGACACAGGGTACCAAAACGATAGAAAAATAAGTCTAGTGCCAGTCCACGAGAATTTTGTAATTTAGTGGAATCACCCACGTTTAGCCACACATCTCTGTCGAGCTGACCTATCTCTAATCTCCAATTGACTTTTAATTGTGTCGTAATGATCTCTGCAGATGAGCATGGTCGAGTAGCCGATTCCTAGTCAAATTCTCAAGTTTAATGCATTAAAATTCCTTAATGGCTTCCCCATATGGTCTAGTTATCTCACGAGTGATTAGCTCTGGGAATAGCACTATAGGTGCATCGATGAAAGGCCCGATTAATTTGATTGAAAGTAGAACTGAAGTACATAGTTGATTCGCGGGTGACTTCGCAATATTAAAATACTCGCGTCGAACGATAATAAACAGATTTTTTATTGATCTCCTACTCAAGGTATGTAACTGAACTCTTCCAATTACATGACAACAGAGGGTCGTCCACAATTCAAAGAGGCACAAATGTGGATCGAAAATTATCGGCCACTGGTCAACCGTGCAAAAACCCCTAAAAGCCACTCGATAGTTTAGGTCGTACTAAAGTCACATTTGATCGAATTTAACCATAAAATTTAATTCAATTTTTGGGTATCGAATTTTTTAGGATTTCAAGATTAACTTATTGGGCATCGCCTCAATGTCCGTTGAATTATCAGCAATTTTAAAATTTTCAGAAAAAGAAATTATCTTACTAAAATTGGAAATCGAAAAGGGAAAAAAATGGACCTAATGGCAAAGTTGTGATTTGTTGGCCAAAATTTTGGTTTTAAAGAAAAAGAAAAAACAAGAAGATATTAAGGGGACGGTGTGCTAGTGAGGATGAATTTAGGGAAAGTGATTTATGGGAAAATCACCCTTTTTTGGAGAAAAATTCTAAGAAAATCTAACTCCCTCTCTCTCGCATCCACGCCCCTCTGTCGATCCTCCCTCCTCCTTCCATCTCATCTCTTCTCTCTTCAACCTTTCCTCCTTCTTCATTACTTCTTCATTCCATCCCCTTGCCATCGCCATTTTCACCACCATACATCACCACCAATTACCACCACACATCACCGCCACCCACCACTCGTCCCCACCGCCGCAAGCCACAGCCCAAGCCAAGCACCCACCTCATGGAACCAACCTCCCCATTGTCGAGCTCCCAAGTTTGCCGCCGCTCAAGCTGCCCATGCCGCAGCCGCTCAAGCCATTCTCACTGTCCCTCTCACCGTTCACTATCACCATTGCACTGCTAAGCCACCACTTCCATCACCACCGCCAAGCACCACCTCCTCCCTTAGTGGCCAAAAGACTTAAGAGGCTTTGCTGCCGCCATCGAGTCTCTAATCGAGCCGCAAACATCACTCCCTTACGGCCGTCGCTGCCGTCAAAAAACCCGTAAATTAACTCATAATCCTTTATTAAGTAGTTAATTACGTTTAGGGGTAAGTTTAGTTTAGAATAAAGGTAATTAGTGCTAAATAAGTATGGTTTAGCCTTAATTATGTTTAAGGACGATTTAGATTAAAGTTAAGTGAAGTTGGTTTAAGTAAGTGCAATTAGTTTTAATTAATCGTAATTAGATTAATTAATCGAGTTTAGTTTAATTAATCATGATTTGTTTAACTAATAATAATTATTTTAATTAATGATGATTATTTTGAATTAATTATAGTTAGATGAATTAATGATTGTTAGTCTTTATTAATAGTGATTAGTCTAATTAATCATAATTAACTTAATTAATCGTAATTAGTGTAAATTAAATGATGGATTAGTTGTTAAGTACAATTTCATGCTCGTTTTATTGGATGGATTTATGTGTAGTTTCAATTGATTGAACTTGTTATGCCATGTTATTGATATATCCAATGTATATGTCCTATTTACTATTTCCCAAAAAAGGTTTTATTGACAAGAAAATAGTGAATTTTGAGATGTCAGGATGCCGAATTTGACATGTTAAATGAGGTAATGGGGTTTTAAAATGAAAACATACAAAATTTGGTGGGTTGATTTTTAGTACATGACCACATGCAAATATTTTACTGGAATTTTAAGTGTGAAAATTTGCCAAAGTTGGTTCTTTGAACACAAACTTCTTTGTATTGGAAGAATGAAGGCACGAGACGAAGGGGATTACTGTTCACACAATGCTCTCAAGCTGGGCAACCCGCTTCCTGTTCATACGATCGTGTGTCTGCTGATTCTGGGCATTTTGCTGGATCGTTGGAGCTGACTTTTGGTGGCTCCTCTGTCCCAACCATCCTCTCCATCTCCACCGAAGCATTTTGGCTAGCTCGTCCTCTTCGGGCTACGATGCTCTCTCTATCGGGGCGTCTTTTCTCCTGAACTTTCATTCGTGAATCTGCTTGTTCGGGTGATTTGCTGGATTGTTGGAGCTGGGCCTTGGTGGCTCTTCTCTCCTTCCGCCTCCCTCTAACTCCACCGAAGCATCTCGGAAAGCTCGGCCTCCTCGGGTATTAATGCTCTCCTACTGTTAGGGTTTTGTGGGTCTCTATTTTCCTGTTGTTATGGGCTTTGTTCCTGTCAAGCTTATGGATACTCACTCAAATGAGCTAGCAACCTCGGTAGAGTCCCAGCAAGCTTAACCTCGGGGCCATAGTCGGGGGTGGAACTCCCGACCTCCTATGGCTAGGGGGAAGTCCGCTGCCTCTGCTGCTCAGCCCTCTCTCCCTTGGGTAATGGTAACTGCTCCCTCAGCAAAAGATCAGTCCGAGCCCATTCGGTTGTGACAGCCCTCTCGAGGGCGGGCTCTTCCGGTTGCACTTGATGCCACCAAGCCGCTAGCCCGCTCTTGGGCCAATGTAGCTAAATCAGCTACCAAAGGCTACGACCTCACCTTTTTACCCCCGGATATGGTGGATGGCAAGCCAGTCATGCGGACTTCACCGGAAATTCTCGAAGCCAGCGATGCCAAGTGGAAGGAGTGCTTGGTAGGCTATTATGTTGGTCAGAGATTGCCATTCAAACTGACGGAGACTGCATTAAAACATGCCCGGGGTCCCCATCTGCTCGAAGTAAAGGCAAATGATGACGGCTTCTATTTCTTTCATTTGCCTGATAATGAATTTCGAAGAGAGGTCATCGATGGTGGGTGGGCCTATCACAGTGGCTAAGGTTCCCCCATCCTTCAACAATGGCATCCATTGTTAGAACTCAAGAGAGATCTCCACAAAACAATCTCAGTCTGGGTCCGCCTCAGGAATATTCCTTACTCGCTCTGGTCAGCTATGGCATTAGTGCCATCGATAGTGCTATTGGCCGGCCCCTATATGTAGACCAGTAGATGGAACATGTGAAAGCTATATCCTATGCGCGTGTCTATGCGGAAATTAATGCGGACCATGGCCATTGCGAAACAATCCCCGTCGATCTGAATGGGGTTACCTGCTTAGTTGCTGTTCAATATGAGTGGAAGCCCACTATATGCCCCTCATGTCGATCCTTTGGCCATGGATGTGGTCCTCCTAAGCCTACTTCTCATTCTAGAAACACCTTTGCCATCATCTCTAATCCAGCTGCTCTTGTTGAAAGCATTGCTGGGCCTGTGATACAGGATCCGCAAGCTCAGTCGGGTGAAGTCTGGAATGTAGTTCGTGGAAAACAACCCAATTTGCGTGCTGGCACTTCCTCTACTGTCCCTGTTCCTCCTTCAGCTGCTGTGATGGAGGCTCAAGTCCCTATTGTTGCCTAGGCCCATCCCGAAACAAGTATGGTTCCTTAAAAGGCGTATTACCCACAACGCACTTGGCAGGCCCCTCCTCGACTTTCAACTTGAATGTTCACCGGGTGCGGTCAGCAGCTTCCTCAATTTCTAAGGACGACTCGGACAAGGAAGCCAATGATGCTGGCTCTGAAGTTAAAGAAGACAGTCTACTTATTGCTTCTACTGTCCCGCAAGTTCCGGTTCTCCCGCCTGGTTAGGAGCGACTGGCTATCCCCTCTTAACATCCTAAGGATATGCAGCCTATGTGCTCAGGTGGTAGCTCCCCTAAAAACCCTAGAACAAAGGCTACCTCAAAAAAGAAAACGCGAGGTAAAAAGTAAGTACCTCATTTTCCTTGTTAATATGTACATAGCTATATAGAATATTAGAGGACTGGTCCATCCTATTAAATAGGCTAAGATTAGGAACCTCATTAGTGCTAATAGCCTGTGTTGCTTGGGCATTTTGGAAATGAAGGCCTCTCCTACCTTGTTTCCTTCTTTATCTAATGGTCTTGCACCTGGTTGGACCTGGATTGCTAATTATGAGCACTCTGTTAGAGGTAGAAATTGGATTGGTTGAACTCGAGGATGGTCGAGTTCACCCCCCACTCCTCTTCCTCCCAAGCTATTCATGGACACTTGAGGTGTCTTTCTACAAGCGAATCTTTCGATCTTTCTGTTGGATATGCATAACACACCTTTGTGCTTAAACGTCCCCTTTGGCAAGACATTGTTCAGGCCGTCTCTCTACGTGTTCATAGTCTTTGGCTGATTGTGGGCGACTTCAATGCAATTAGGCATCCTTCGGATAGGCTTGGTGGCTCATCCACTTCATTGCCATCTTATGACGAGTTTGGACTCTACTTACAACAAGTGGAACTTGACAATCTTACACTGGGTGTAGGTATACCTAGGCTACTTCCTCCGGGGAAAGCCGCAAACAGAGGAAAATCGATAGTCTTATCAATTCTTGTTAGAATAGCATGTTCTCTTTCTCGAAGGCATCCTTCCTTTCGGCTGGTATTTCGGACCACTCCCCCATGGTTATCAAGATTCTCCCAACTCCAAAGACAAAGAAGCCTTTCAAGTTCTTTAACTTTTGGATGCAACATCCATCCTTCATCCAGATCGTCTGATAAGCTTGGGACACTCTGGTGATGGGTTCAGCCATGTACACCCTCTACTTTAAGCTAAAGATATTAAAAGCCAGGCTCAAGAGTCTCAATAAAGACACTTATTCTAACATCTCAGCTAGAACTGCCTAAGCCCGTAATGGTCTAGCTTATATTCAGGATGCCCTCCATTCGAATCCATTCAACCTAGACTTAGCTGCCAGAGAAAGAGATTGCATTCAAATCTTCTCGGATCTTCGCCTCCAAGAAGAGAGTTTCTACAAACAGAAGTCTATAATTAAATGTTTGAAAGAGGGTGACCTCAATACCAAATTTTTACATCTTTCGGTGAACAAGAGGCATCTTCTCAATAGAATTTTATCGCTTCGAGATGAAGATGGGAATATGATTCAAGACCCTCCTTTAATTCAACAACTGGTTGTCTTACACTTCCAAGAGCTCCTGGCATCTTCTAATCTCTCCACCCTGCCCTCTCTCAAGGACATCAGCTTGATGCTCCCCCGTTCACTCGACGATAACCAAGTTCTTCTCATCTCTAGACCTATGTCAAAGGTAGAAATTCGAGATTCTATGTTCTCCTTAGCAGCTGGAAAGGCCCTTGGCCCCGATGGTTTTGGAGCTGAATTCTATAGGCATTGCTGGGACATAGTTGGCCCGTCGGTTACCATTGTGGTTAAGTTTTTCTTCAACACTGGAAAACTCCTTAGGGAGGTTAACAACACTATTCTCACCCTTATGCCAAAATGCCCTAATGCGACTGTGGTCAATTACTACAAATCTATTGCTTGTTGCAATACTGTGTACAAATGCATTACGAAAATCATAGCCAATCGAATGGCTGCTGTTATGCCCACTGTCATCAGCCCCTCTCAAAATGCTTTCGTCAAAGGGAGGCGCATAAGTGACAATATTTTACTTACCCAGGAACTCTTTGATGGTTTCCACCTTCTACCCTATAAGCCTAAATGCGTCATCAAGGTTGGCTTCCGCAAGGCTTATGACACTATGAACTAGGATTTTATTAACGTAATGCTTCAAGCTTTTCAGTTTCCTATGCACTTCATTAGTCTTATTATGATTTGTGTCTACTCACCGAAATTCTCTATCTTTGAATGGTGAGCTCCACGGGTTTTTTCCAAGTGGAATAGGTATTAGACAAGGAGATCCCATGTCGCCCTACCTTTTTACATTCATAATGGAGGTATTCACAAGCATACTCAACCTGCAAATCAACCAGCCTTCTTTCCTATTTTTTTGGAGGTGTAAGCCAACGAGACTATCCCACTTGTTCTTTGCAGAGGATGTCTTGCTCTTTGCTGAAGCGTCTATGCCTTCTCTTTCTCTCTTGAAGGCTGGTATCGACAAGTTCTCTCGATGGTCCGACCTTCAACCGAACTTGCTTAAGAGTGAAATTTATTTCTCAGGGGTCTCCCCTGATTCGCACAACATTTTCAAGTCACTCTTCAGTTTTCAGGAAGGTTCCTTGCCATTCCGGTAAATGGGTATACCCATGATCTCATCCAGGCTTCGAAAGGCTGATTGCTCTACCCTAGTTAATATTATCACTCGAGGGTACAGACGTGGACACAACGGTTTCTCTCCTTTGTGGGTCAACTACAATTCATCAAGTCAGTGCTCCACTTCATCCAAGTCTATTGGGCAAATGTTTTCATTTTGCTAAGGTCAGTGCTAGATAAAGTTGAGCAGATCCTGAGGCAATTCCTTTGGAAAGGCTCGGACCTTAGTACGGGTGGCGCTAAGGTTGCTTGGATTGATGTTTGCCTCCCGAAGGTTGAAGGAGGCTTAGGAATTAGGAGACTTCGAGAAAGTAACTCTGCAGCCACGCTAAAGCATATATGGCTTTTATTCACAGACAAGGAATCTCTGTGGTGTAGATGGATCCATTCCATTTTCAAGAAAAATAGAAACTTCTGGATGGTAGCTAAGGGGGTGCATGACAACTGTTTATTTCTGTTCCAGAAACAATTTTCTATTCCAGACCTATTTATGGAATAGAAATATGTTTGATAAACTTATTCCATTTTTCTATTTTTAGAATAGATTTCTATTCCAGAAATAGGTTTGAAATATAAATCAGAAGTAGAAATTTTCTACCTCTCTCTTTCGGGAACGTAAATGAGAAATAAAAAATTTTCTCATCATTCGTCAATCAGTTTTTCATCTGTTGCCGCCTACCACCGTCCACCGGTCGCCACTAGCTGCTCGCCGGTCGCCGCCAGTCGCCGGCCATCAATTGCCACTAAATCACCGCTGCCGCCGGTCGTTGTCGGTCGCCGCCGATGGACGCCATTCGCCGGTCATCGACCGTCACCGCCAGTCGCTGGCTGCCGTCCGAAAGGAAGAAATTTTTTGTTGTTATCAAACAAATTTCTATTTTTAGAGTAAAAATTTTGTGTCGTTATCAAACGGTTATTTTTGCTTAGAAACTCTTCTAGAAATAGAAATAGAAAAATCTATTTCTGTTCCATAAACTATTTTTGGAACATAATGGATGTCATGCGCGCCCTAAGCCTACTAAATGCACTTGGTTTTGGAAGAAAATACTAAACCTTCAAGGCGACTTCCGCAAGTCCTTCTATTGGCGGGTGGGGAATGGTTGCTCCATTTCCTTTTGGTTTGACAACTGGCATCCCAGAGGGCCGTTCAATCTTTTATTCCCCAATGCAAACATCATCCGATCTCATTAAGGAAGACGAGCCTCCGTTGCTGATTTAATATCTTTCTCTAGTCGAACTTCTAGTGTTCTAGACATAATAGCCTCCTGGTATGATCCCCTTCCCGAGCTCAACTTTGACCTTGGTCACTTCTCCTCCTAGGGCAACTCGTTTGGAACCTTTTCTGTTGCATCTACTTGGGATGTTTTACGACCGAGAGGTCAATCCAAGCAGTGGGCTCCTTTTACTTGGAACAATATACTGGTCCCTCTATACCAGTTCCTGCTATGGCTGATCACCAAAAACAGATTACCCACAGAGGTATTGCTCATTGCCTATGGCAAAATCTCATATGCGAATTATGCTTTCTGCTCTTGTCATCCAGACTCTATCGACCACCTATTTTTTTGGGTGTCTTACTATTGGGGCCTTAGCTACCTTTTGGGCCTCCAGATCTAATCTGGCTTGGCAAAATAAATCGTGGTTCGATAACTTACAATGGGCTATCAAATATTTATCTGGAGATTCCTTCCACTTTGCTCTCTCCCGGTTTGCATTTGGTGCCCTGTGCAACATCATTTGGATGGAGAGGAACAATATACTCTTCTACGCGAGGACTCACTCTCTGTTGGCCATGAAGAAACGCCTTGAACAGGTTGTTAGGGATAAAGCCTTGACCTACCACCAGGTTCCTCCCACCACTACAAATCGAAGATTGTTGCGGTGCTGGTGTCTCAACCCATCTATTTTTTCTGGACTGACTTCTGTCCTTTTCTTGCTCCGGAGGGGAAGCCTTCTATTACCTGCTTTTCCTATTCCGGTGAAGGACTCAGTTGAGTTGGGGGTTATTCTTGTGACATCTTGAATTTCAAGTTCTATTTTCGATCAAATAAGTTGGGCTTTTCATCTACACACATAAAGTTTTTTTCTTTGAGTTGGCCCCTCACGAGATAACTTGCCTATTATGTGAAGCCGTTAAGCAATATAAATGCAATAGACTTGAGAATTCGACCAAGAATTGATCGCTTGACCATACCAATTTGCAAGGGTCATACAGCAAAGTTAAAAATCAATTAGAGACCAGAGATAGGTTGATTTGACAGAGCCATGTGATCAAGTGTGGGTGATTCCACCTAATTAGATTGGTTAATTTAATTAGTTTAGTAGGTTGATTAACTAGCCTAATTAGGAGGTTAGATTAAAGTAAGCTTAATTAGGTATTTATTTAATTATTTTACATTTATTTATTTATTTTTCGAAATTTATTTAATTATTTTATATTTTTTTGAAATTATATAGGGAGAGCCGGTCATTAAAATTTTGTGCTAATTGCAGTGGTGTGGTTTGATTGTCCAATTGATTGTTAAATTGTCCAATTGAGTGTCAATTGGAAAATAGCGGGTGTCAGGTTTTGACACCATAAAAATGGTTTGGTATACCATGTCAGCTTGTGTGAGCATTGAACCGTTAGCTTGTGAGAGCAACGATCTATATATCAGCTTGTGCGAGCTACCATCTATACATCTATCAACTTGTGTAAGCTACCATTTATATAAGCTTGTGGGGGCATTAACTTTTTACTTTAGCTTGTGTGAGCAGTAATCGAATTGATCAGATTGATAGATGGTATCAATTATATAAATGGTATTGAATACCTCGAATTGAAATGGATTGAGTGATTGGTTGAGATTGTGAACTGCACTGACTTGCAGGAGGGAACTGAGGCAAGGTAAGTCCTCTGTCTAGTGTGCATAAACTGCCTCTAGGCGTATTTCCTCCCTAGTTGGAGTTTAGGGGATGAACTTGCTTAGACATTATCTCACCCAGTCATGGGCTCAACCTTTTCAAGTCGTTAGCAGGTCACCGATATCCCTATTCCCGGTGGCCAAGGAGTCTGGGTCCATGAACTTGTGAGGACCACCATCTGGGTCGATGCGAGCCTACCTCAAAGGGTAAACTATCAATTTAGAGCGTGGTATCATCATAGGCTCAATGGACCCAGGGAGGGTCCCCTACAGGATTTTGAGGTCTCAATTTCGGTGTTAAAAGTCGCTTTTGGCAAGGGTACAGTCGACTCTCCTAGTGGTGTAGTGCTGGACCCAAGTCCCTAGGAGACCCTAGAGTTTTCAATTGAGGATTCGTGTGCCTAGAGGACTTGTAGGCTTTTCTGTTTGTACAGACTTTCGTCCGTGGGCTAGTCTTGTATATAAATTGGGGTGTTTATAAAAGCATGTTTTGGTTGTGAATATGCTTCTTGCTTTTCTATCTCGTGATGGTTGTTGTCAAGGGTATTAGTTTGCTTCTGCATGCGCATTAAAATGAATGGGTTGGCAATGCATCCTGGGACATTGCAAATTTATCAACTATCAAGGGATGGGCACACCCTCGAGAATCAGGGCATGACATCCCCGCCATTTAGTGGTATCAGTGATAAGATGCGATAGGTCATGGGATAGTTAGCAGGAACGGCCTTTATTTTATGCCGATGCATGTGATTGATAGTTGATTGGTAGATTGTTTGGTGTGGATCACTCAAATTCTAATCTAGTAGTGGAATAAAAAAATAGGTTTCTATAAAGATCCTGTAGAGGAGTGATCAGGAGCAGAGGACTCCTAGTAAGAGGTTGGTAGGACCTGTGACTCGGGGGTTCAGGAATGGTCTCTGACTAGAGTTGAAGAACCCACTAGTGTTGCTTGATCTGAAGGATTATAACAAGGTATATAGTCGGGCCCAGCTAATAGAGAGGAGTTTGAGTGAGCAAGCTGCCTCGTCTGGATCGAGGTTCAGTTCGAACAAAGATGGGAACCTATTTGGGAGGAAGCCCATGACCGGAGTAAGGTATCATGTTCCGCACAATGGGAATGGTGGGATTGGAAAGTTAGTGCCGAGTCAAAATGGCACATGTTGCTTTTGTGGAAGACAACATGGTTTGGCCCTATGCCCTTTAAGGATGGGTGCTTGCTTCAAGTGTGGCCAACAGCGTCCCCTGGCCAGAGACTATCCCAGAAAGCCGAGGGGACTACAGTAGTTACCGCCGCCACCATTGTTGGGTCAGAATAGGGGGTTTACGCCACAGATTGCACCATAGGGTGGACTGAACAAACCTCCAGCTCAAGGAAGGACGTACGATATCACCAGAGGGCAGGCTAAGGATTCGCCCAATGTGATTACAGGTATGATTTCACTGAATGACCATGCTGCATATGCTTTATTTGATCCTGCCACGACTCACTCCTTTATAGTTGAACAATTTGTTAAGTTGGTAAGATTGAGTCCTGAATTGTTGGAGTCAGTGGTTAGCATAACTACACCGTTAAAGGATAAGGTGTTAGCTATAGTGGGTTATCCTGGTTGCAAGTTAGTGATTGATAAACGAGAGGGGAAGATAGATTTGTTAGTCCTAGCCCTGTATGATTTCGATGTGATAATTGGCATGGACTGGCTCACCAAGTAACGAGCTAAGATGGACTACTATCGTAAAGCGATTCAGTTTAACCCATTAGCGGGTGAAAGTTTCGAGTTTATTAGGAGTCGAGGAGGACTCTCGATTACCTTAATCTCGTCGCTTGAGTTAACCCGTTTGTTAGACGAGCGTTGCCAAGGTTACCTAGTGACTGTCATAGATACGACGGTTAAGGAGCTGAAGATTGAGGACATTGCAATAGTTCAAGAGTTTCCATATGTGTTTTTGAAGGAATTGCCAGGCCTACTACCAGAGAGAGAGATAGAGTTCGTGATCGAGTTAGCACCCGGGATAGAGTCAATCTCTAAGGCTCTTTATCGGATGGCGTTGTCGAAGCTGAAAGAGCTGAAGGTGCAAATGCAAGAGTTGTTGGATAAGGGATTCATACATCCTAGTGCATCATCTTGGAGAGCACTAGTTCTATTCTTGAAGAAGAAAGATGGTTCGTTGCACTTGTGCATCAACTATCGTCAACTCAACCAGATGACGATCAAGAACAAGTATCCATTGCCGAGGAGCATCAATATTTTCAAGTATTAACTTAAGGACAGGATATCATCAGTTTGAGAATCAAAAAGGAGGACATACCAAAGTCAGCATTTCGTACTCGTTACGGCCATTATGAGTTCACTGTAATGCCGTTTGGTTTGATGAATGCCCAAACTACTTTTATGGATCTGATGAACTAAGTTTTCAAAGAATACCTGGATCAGTTTGTGATCGTGTTTATCGACGATATCCTGGTGTATTTGAGAAATGCTGAGGAGCATGAGACGCATTTGAGGAGGGTACTTTAGATCATGAGGAATCATGAACTGTATGCCAAGTTCAGCAAGTCCGAGTTTTGGTTGACTCATGTAGCATTTCTAGGCCACGTGATTTCAAGCGAAGGAATCTCCATGGACCCATCCAAGATCGAAGCAGTGATCAACTGGCCAATACTGACGACCGTGACAGAAATCAGAAGCTTTTTGGGTATGGCAGGGTATTACAGAAGGTTTGTGGAAAGGTTTTCAGTGTTAGCATCACCATTGACTCAACTATTGAAGAAGCAAGAGAAGTTCGTATGGATAGACAAGTGTGAGTGTAGTTTCCAAGAGCTTAAGCAAAAGTTGACTGCCGCACCTGTGCTAACCATTCCATCTAGTCCTAGAGGATACGAGATCTATAGCGATGTATCGTTTAAAAGACTGGGTTGCGTGTTGATGCAACATGGTAGGGTTGTTGCATACGCGTCCTGTCAGTTAAGACCTCATGAGCTGAATAACCCGATGCATGACTTAGAACTCGCAACATTAATTTTCACTCTGAAGATTTGCAAATATTATTTGTGTGGAGAAAGATTCCAGATTTTTACAGACCATCAAAGTCTCAAGTATCTATTCACTTAGAATGAGTTGAATATGAGACAGCGTCACTAGATGGAACTTCTGAAGGATTATGATTGTGATATCTTATATCACCCTAGAAAGGCGAATAAGGTCACAGATGCACTGAGTCAGAAGTCTTCAGTTGCGTATATGATGGTTAAGGAGTGGATTTTACTTAAGAGAGCTCGAGATTCGGTTTTCAAATTTGAGGTGGGCCACCTTTCAAATTTGAGGTGGGCCACCCTCAGAATTGAGCCGAAAGTACAGATCATAATCAAGACGCTTCAGTGGACAAACTTAGAGATTCAAAAGATCCTGCAAAAGAATGCCGAAAAGCAAAAGACTGATTTTCAGACTTCTGATGATGGAACACTAAGATTCCGAGGACAATTGTGTGTACCTGACGATGTAGAGCATAAAGAAGAGATCTTGTTAGAAAATCATCGTAGCAGTTATAGCATTCATCCTGGCCGTACGAAGATGTATCAAAATCTGCATCAACATTATTTGTGGTACGGTATAAAGGCAGACATTGCCAAGCATGTCGCCAAGTGTCTAACGTATCGGCAAGTGAAGGCACAACACTATAAGCTGGGAGGACTTCTGCAACCTCTCGAGATTCCCGAGTGGAAATGGGAGCACATCACAATGGATTTTATGACAGGCTTACCAAGGAATCAAAGGGGTAATGATTCCATTTGGGTAGTGGCCGATAGACTAACGAAGTCGGCTCACTTCATCGCTATACAAAAGGACCTTGATTTGGATAGGCATGCAGAATTGTACGCGCATCAGATTGTTTGTTTGCATGGAGTGCCACTGACAATTACATCAGACCGAGACCCGAGGTTGTTGGAGAAATCTTCTTGAAGTGTTTTGAAGCTGACAAAACGTTTCCATCAATCTAGTCTGAAGGTTTGCAGATTCTGCTATTTAAAGTCTGAAGACCTCCGGACAGCCAGACTCAAGACTCAAAGTCTATCCTCATTGACAGTCTCTAATCCGTTGAAGAAAGGTTATCCAGAACTAGATGTTTTATTAAGGATATGACCTTATCGACTGGAGAAGATCTCTTGGCTGGAAAAGACATAACGGAATTCTTTTATTGATCGAGATTGACTCGAAGATTAAGGATTCGATGATTGCCTAAATATTCTTGGAAGGTTCTACTTATGGAAACTGAGATCCTAATTGTATGGGCCAACAAGATTGATGGGCTATCGACACGTTCCTTTAATAGCTCGAATAATCTTCTTAATTGATTTTGTCCAATGAGTAGATTGGAGGAATTCCTTTGGTAAGTGCCAACGGGTATGATGGCATGAAGGAATATATAAGGAAGACGTTCCAAGTTGTTCGAGGTGTGCGCGATAGAAGAATTCCAAAGTTTGAAGCTTTCTGTTGTTTAGACAATTCCTTTGAGCGAAATCTTGTATACAAAAGAGAGTCTATATTTGTCAGAAACCTTGAGGAGGTGTGGTAGAACATCTACACTGTGGAATCAAGAAAAGCTGTGCTGTAACTTCTTTTTTGTTCATAGTGAAATCCAGCCGGTGGGCTGTCAGTGCGGAAGAGTGGACGTAGGCTTAGAATAAGCCGAACCACTATAAACCTTGTGTTCAATTTTCTCTTCCTTACTCTCTTTACTTTGATCGTACTTCATTTTGTTAATCAATAGAGAACTTCCTTTCAATCGGTTGCCTAGAATCGCTTCCGTATCTCGATAAATTGTTTGTGCACCTATTCACCCCCCTCTAGGTGCTTGTACTAGCTATCTCAATTGGTATCAGAGCTCGTGTACTCACTTTGTTTGAAGTGTTTTACTTCAGAGTTAAAGTTCCATCGCTAGTATGTTGGCTCCAGGGCTGGTAGAAGGGCAAAGCAATACCAGACCACCTTACTTTGATGGAAAGGACTACAACATATGGAAAAACAAGATGAAGGCGTTCTTAAGATCAAAGGATCCTCTGGAATAGGACGTTGTAGAAAAAGGAATCATTCCTAAAGCTGCATCTATCTCAGAAAGAGAAAAAGACACTGTTGAGTCTAGCGAAATGACTCAGGAAGAGATAATCAAGAGACAAGCTCTTGATGCAAAAGCAATTTATTCTTTATATTGTGCTTTATCACCTACTAAATATAACAGAATATCTTCTTGTGATACAGCCAAAGAAGTTTGAGATAGATTACACATTACTTATGAAGGAACCAATCGAGTGAAAGAGACTTGAATCAACGTTCTTCTCGGTCCATATGAAACCTTCATAATGAAATCAGGAGAATCTATAACTGACATGTTTAGTCGTTTTACAGAAATCGTGAATGGTCTTGAAAATCAAGGCCAACCAATTTCTGATCCTATAAAAGTAAACAAGCTACTATGTGGACTCTCCAAGGATTGGAATCACATAAAGACCTCAATCAGAGAGACCCAAAGAATCATGCCAAGGTTTGTTGATGAGTTGGTTGGGACCCTTCAGTCTTATGAAGTGGAACGAATCAATGAAGACGAAGATCCTAAAGATAAGAAATCTATTGTATTAAAATCTAATAATGATTACGATGTAACAGATTTTGAAGACGACATGGATGATGAAGAACTTGCTCTCATGATAAAAAGATTCAGAAAGCTGAACAGAAAAGGAAGAAGATTCAATTCAAAGAAACAAAGTTTTCAAAAGCAACAGACCAAGTCTGCTAAAGATGATGAATCAAACAAAGATGTAGTCTTCTTTGAATATAAGAAAAATGGACACATCAGACCCAACTATCCTCTTTTGAGGAAGAAGAAAGGAAAAACTGAAAAGTATCGAAAGGCTCTCAAAGCAGAAACCTGGAGTGATACGGAGTGCCAAGATAGTGATGATGATTATGCCAACATATGTCTAAGGGCACAATCGGATTCAGAATCAAACTCCGAGACATATTCAGATTCAGAAAGTAAATTCGAGGTAAGTAACTTCAAAATTCCTATTAAAGTTTCAAAATACATTGATGAATTATGTTTTAATCTTAAGGCTTCTCTTAAAAGAATTTCCGAACTAAAAAAGGAAAATTCTACTCTAAAACAACAAGAAAATGTTTTGGAAGAAAAAGTGAAATGCTTAGACCAAAATGTTTCTTCTCTCAAAGAAAGTAAAGATAATCTTTTAAAAGAAAATGCATTCTTGAAAAATGATATCTCAAATATTTTCAAAAGATTTTCTCTAGGATCTGAAAAATTGGAAAAAATACTTTATGTTCAAAGACCTTATTTCAATAAATCTGGTTTGGGAATGACTGCTGAAACCATTCCTTTAATCAATTTTCCTAAAGTGAAAGAAAGAATCAAACAAAGATCCACAAGAAATGCTTACAAAAATCATTTTGAAATGACTTTTGTAATACCAGTAGGTCGAAATACTCTTAGATGTTCAAAATGCAATAGTGCAAATCATTTTGAGAAAGAATGTCCTATGGTTTGGAGACCTGTCAATAAAGTTTGAGGAAAAACCACATATCAAACTAACTCAAAAGGACCCAAGAAAATATGGGTACCAGAGAAAGCTTAAGTCTCTTTTTAAATGTAGGTCACTATCAAGAAAAAGGTGAAATGGTACCTGGATAGTGGATACTCGAGACACATGACAGGAGATTCAAATTACTTCATAAAGCTTGTTCAAGTGAATGGTGGAAAAGTCTCATTTGGTGGAAGTAGCAAAAGAAAAATAGTGGGATTTGGAACTATAAAGATTGGGAACCTCACAATAAGCAATGTTTATTTAGTTGAAGGGCTCAACTATAATCTACTCAGTGTCAGTCAGTTGTGTGATGCTGGTTTTAGAATCAACTTTCAAGAGAGTATTTGTTCAGGAACCAGTAAAGACTCTACTCAGTCATTCATGAGTCGAAGACATGAAAATATCTACCTCTTGGACGTGAAACCAGATGAATCGCAATGTCTAATCTCAATCCAAGACGAAGCAAGCTTATGGCACAAAAAGTTTGGGCATATTAACATGAAGCAGATAGCCAAAATCTCAGCAAAGAAGCTTGTTCGTGATCTACCCAATTTATCATACCAAAAGTCTGATATTGGGAAAACAGGTAAGAAATTCCTTTAAACCAATAAATCAAGTTTCCACTAACCATGTATTGCAGCTCTTGCATATGGATCTCTTCGGACCAACAAGAACGTAGAGCATTGGAGGTAAGAAATATTGCCTAGTAATTGTGGATGACTACTCACGATTTACTTGGGTATATTTCTTGGCAAGTAAGTCTGAAACTTTCTCTTACTTTGAAAAATTTGCTAAGAAGGTTCAAAATGAAAAGGGATATGTTATTTCAAGTATAAAAACAGACCATGGGGGTGAATTTGAAAATCAAGATTTTACAAAATTTTGTGATGAATCTGGTTTTCAGCATTTGTTCTCCTCTCCATATACTCCAGAGCAAAACGGAGTTGTGGAAAGGAAGAATAGATCTCTTCAAGAAATGGCTAGAACTCTTTTAATTGAAAGCAATATCTCTTTACGATTTTGGGCTGAAGCAGTTTCAACATCATGTTATATTATCAATAGAGTTTTTCTAATGCCTATTCTAGAAAAAACCCCCTATGAACTATTCAAAGAAAGGAAGCTCATTGTTTCATATTTTCATGTATTCGGATGCAAATCTTTCATATTGAAAAATGCAAATGATCGAGTTGGTAAGTTTGAAGAAAAGTCAGATGAAGGCATCTTCCTTGGATATTCAACCACAAGCAAAGCTTACTGAGTCTACAACAAGAAGACTCAAATAGTGGAAGAATCAATGAATGTCAAATTCCAAGACTCTATACATAATGAATCTATTCAGACTCATCTTGAAGAGACTGAACCTGCTGTAGACTCTACAAAGTCTAAATCTCAAGAAGTAGCTCAGACTTTGAAGGACCAGTAACAAGTGACTGTTGAAGATTCAAGTGAAGGAAGTGACCATCAATCTGATAAATTAACCAGCAACTGAAAACATAAGTCCAGTCATCCCAAAGATCTTATTATTGGCAACATCAATGAAGGAATTCACACAAGATCCAAAAGGCGAGAAGAGTCTAGTGCTGTGGCTCTTATTTCTGAAATAGAACCCAAAAGCATAAAAGAAGCTTTATCCGATGAGAGCTGGATTGAAGCTATGCAAGAAGAACTCAGACAATTCAGAATTAATGATGTCTGGGAGCTAACTCCTAAACCAAAAAGTAAATCAATTGTTGGAGCTAAATGGGTTTTTAGGAACAAGATGGACGAAAAAGGAAAAGTCATAAGAAACAAGGCTAGACTCGTGGCCAAGGGATACACACAAGAAGAAGGGATTGATTATGACAGGACTTATGCACTGGTAGCAAGGTTAGAAGCAATTCGTTTATTACTTGCATTTGCTTGTCATAAGAATTTTAGGTTATTCCAAATGGATGTCAAAAGTTCCTTCCTAAATGGATTCATCCATGAGGAAGTTTATGTGGAACAACCACCTGGGTTTGAAGACCCAAGGAAACCAGACTCAGTATTCAGACTCAAAAAGGCCTTATATGGCTTAAAGCAAGCACCTCAAGCTTGGTACGACAGACTAAGTAAGTTTTTAATTCGAAATGGTTTTGTTAAAGGTAAAGTAGACACTACTCTTTTTATTAAAAGAGAAAGCAAAAGTTTTCTGCTTATTTAAATATATGTCGATGATATTATTTTTGGATCCTCTAATGGAAGTCTGTCCAAGAAATTCTCTAAGACTATGCAGGATGAATTTGAAACGAGCATGATGGGTGAGTTAACCTTCTTTCTTGGACTTCAATTAAAACAACTGAAGGAAGGAACTTTCATTCATCAAGAAAAGTATGCAAATGATCTTGTCAAAAAGTTTGCACTGGACAATTGCAAAAATGCTGATATACCAATGTCAAGTTCCTTGAAGATAGACAAAGATGAAGGAGGAAAGAAAGTCGACCAAAAGTTGTACAGGAGTATCATCAGATCACTTCTTTATCTTACTGCTTCTAGACCTGACATTTTATTTAGTGTTTGCATTTGTGTCGGATTTCAATCAGACCCAAAAGAATCTCATTTAAATGCTGCAAAGCGTATTATCAAATATATTTCATCAACTTCAAGCTTTGGTCTCTGGTATCCAAAAATGGGAGACATTACTCTTCTTGGATATTAAGACGCAGACCTTGCTGGATGCAGAGTCGATAGAAAGAGCACCTCGGGTACCTGTCAACTACTTGGAGACAGGACAATGTCTTGGTATTCAAGAAAGCAAAGTACAGTCGCTCTCTCTACAGCAGAAGCAGAATATATAGCTCTCGGAAGTTGTTGTTCACAAATTCTGTGGATAAAACAACAGCTAAAAGACTTTGGAATTGAAGACTCATGCACGGAGATTAATTGCGACAACACCAGTGCTATCAATCTCACCAAAAATCCAATTCTTCACTCAAAAGCAAAGCATATAGAGATTTGACATCACTTCATTAGAGACCATGTTCAAAATGGAGAAGTTTCAAATCAATTTGTTGATTCAAAGAACTAACTTGCGGATATATTTACAAAGCCTGTGGAGAAAAATCAATTTGAAACCATCCGCTCTAGACTCAACATTTTAAGATATGAGGAAATCAAAATCTAAAGACTCTCAGACTCAGACATACAAGACCTTGACTATAAGTTAGTCTCTCTCTTGAATCTTATCTTGAAAAGGTACGATTGTCAAACTATGGTTAATTATTGCTATATTTAATCGACGTAATTATTGCAACGTTTCCTTTTCGAAAAAGAATTTATTTTTATGAAATGACTATTTTCGCGGGAAAAGGACAGTTATTTTGAAAAGGCATCTTTTTAGTTTCCTTTGTGACGGTTCGTATATATCTCTTTTTAACCGATCGTGCACTGTTGATTCCCCTTTACTTTACTCTCAAAAACCCTAGAAATCATCGATCTTCCATTCTCGTTTTCTTCCCTTGTTTAATCTTCGAAAAAGTTGTTATCTTTCTTGGGAAAGTCAAGCAAGGAATCTTCCAAAAATTAAGAAAGATGTCGTCTTCAAGAAAGTCTTCGAGAATTGCAAGTAGGGACCACGGCGAATGAGTGAGGGGCCTACGCACTTCGATCTCACCGAAGAAGAAGTGTCTCCAGATCAGCAGCAAAGCCCACAACATTCTCAACAGCGTCATTCTCCTCCATCTAGTCCTCAGGGCGTTGATCATCAACAAAAGTAAGAAATCATTGAGGATGCAGACCCTGTAAGAGTTTAAAAGCCCGCTTTTATTTATAAGCTATATCGTGCTTTAAAAGGGACTCGTACTCCTTTGAACTATGTTGATGATTTTCTTAAAGACAAAGGGTATGGAAATGAATATATCTTTTTGCGAAAGATGGAAAGTTTGGGAATTGCTCGTAAAGGGGTGGCAGAAGAAACCCTTGCAAATATCCCAAGTGATCCTCATGATTGGGGAGTTAATCCTGTAGATGGGAATGATGATGATAAATTGTATACCCAATTTCAACCGAGAATGGGTGTTGCGGTTGAAAATCGAGGAAAAATGGGAGACTTGTTCAGATTGAAGGAACAAAAGGATTTGTACTCAAAATTGCTGAAGCGTGGGGTGATAAACCCTAGGAATGTGGATTTTGATTTTTTGGATGCTATGAATGTGAACTTGAGGGAAAAGTTCGGTTATCTTCAACTTGAAAAGTTCTGCTCCGACACTACAGAGGCCTATGCTGAACTAACCGCATATTTCTATTCAAATCTTAGCTTCTTGGATGCAAATAGATTCTCTTTTAGCATCAAAGATCAAGACTTTGTTGTGGATATGGATATGCCGGCAGATGTGTGAGGAGTTGAGAGAGGAAGATATCAACTAATCAAAGTTTCTATTGCTCGTGCTACATTGGAACTTGTTAAGGACAGGAGAACAGAGGAAAAGATTTCCTACTTAAGGATGAGTGCGTTCAATATCTTGCTTCACAAGATTGTGATCAATTGCCTCCGACTGAAATCAACTTCCAAGACTGATGTTTCAAGTTTAGAGGCAAAGCTGATGTATGCCATCCTCACTAGGAAAAGGTTTTCTCTTCCTCACACTGTTATGTTACACATGTATAGAGCCATGATGAAGGATAGAGGTCAACTTCCTTACCCAAGTCTTGTGACGAAGTTATTCAAACATCTGAATATTCAGCCTCCGAAAATCTTTTGTGTTCGATTGTGCGATCATTTGGTGGTAGGACTGAAAATGGTGACCAAAATGCGTCTGAAGGAATTGAACAAGGCGTTTGAGAAATTCAAGGAGAAGACTCCAGTCAAAGCTCATCAACCCTCTTCTTCATCAAAAAGGAAAGGAAAGGAGCCCTTGGTTGCTTCAAGGCCGAAAAGAAGAGCTCTTATTATTGAAGGTGAAGATGATGATGATGAAAACATCACCATTTCTGCAATGGCTTTGAAGAATTTGAGTCGTTCTGTTCCAGAGAAAGAATCGGAACAAAGGACGAAAGCAACAGAGGAGAAGGACGAAGAGGAGAAGGGAGAAGAAGAAAGAGAAGCTGAAAAGGAAAGAGTTGAGAAAGAAGAAGAAGAGAAAAGAGAAGAAGGAGAACCTGAGGAACACTCTTCTCCACCTGAAGGCATGGAAATAGAGGGAGATCAAGAGAAAAGAGGAAAGTCCTCATATCCTGCTGCAAGTGAAGGAGTCAGTCGCTCTCCAGCAGACCCAGAGGAAATTTATGCCTCTCAATTTCATGAGGAAGGTCATGAAGTTTCATCGCCAAAACTGCATGATTATGCTGATCTACCATCATCTGCATTTACTCCATCAGATCAGGCCGAAGCAAGTACTCAGACTGATAATGCAGCAGATTTTCGCAGAAATATGGATATTCTCTTGGAGATGCGAGGTCAAATTTATGCTCTGGGATGCGAGGTTCAAAACTTGCAAAATGCGGGTCAAGTTTCTTCATGTTCATTAAATGATCAGATCCAAGCCCTCACTA
Source organism: Eucalyptus shirleyi (assembly GCA_017140165.1). Lineage (NCBI taxonomy): Eukaryota > Viridiplantae > Streptophyta > Magnoliopsida > Myrtales > Myrtaceae > Eucalyptus > Eucalyptus shirleyi. The sequence continues at coordinate 293,947 of JADGRX010000012.1, forward strand.
TTCAGATTCAGGCCAATGCCAAGGATGAGGAGATTGCACAACTGAATGAAGACTTGAAAATGCTAGAAGGCATCGTTCAGTCTATAGGATATTTCCAGCTTGTCCGCGTTCCCAAGCAATCTTGACTTTATTCTATTTTCATCTCAACCTTTTTAATGCTGACAAAAAGGGGGAGAGGTGCAAGATTTGAACAATTTGACTTTTAATCTTGTGGTTTGTTGGACTGTGTGGATTGTTGGATTGTTTTGATGTTTAACTCTGTTTTGACTTTGTTTTTGTGTTTGGATGAGAACTGAACTAGACTTGGACTTGACTGCTTCTATTAACTACTATTGATATCTTATGGATGGCTTTATCGCATACTAGACTAACCTATTTTCTGTGGTTGCAGATTCTAGTGTTATTCATTTAGCCATTTATCTCTATAAGATATGCATATGTGTTTGAGAAATGTTTTGCAGGTCAAAGTTGTCCAAATCTGCAGGAAAGTTTTGTTACCATCAAAAAGGGGGAGATTGTTGGAGAAATCTTCTTGAAGTGTTTTGAAGCTGACAAAACGTTTCCATCAGTCTAGTCTGAAGGTTTGCAGACTCTGCTATTTAAAGTCTGAAGACTTCCGGACAGCCAGACTCAAGACTCAAAGTCTATCCTCATTGACGGTCTCTAATCCGTTGAAGAAAGGTTATCCAGAATCGGATGTTTCATTAAGGATATGACCTTATCGACTGGAGAAGATCTCTTGGCTAGAAAAGACATAACGGAATTCTTTGATTGATCGAGATTGACTCGAAGATTAAGGATCCGATGATTGCCTAAATATTCTTGGAAGGTTCTACTTATGGAAACGGAGATCTTGATTGTATGAGCGAACATGATTGATGGGCTATCAACACGTTCCTTTAATAGCTCGAATAATCTTCTTAATTGATTCCGTCCAACGGGTAGATTGGAGGAATTCCTTTGGTAAGTGCGAACGGGTATGATGGCATGAAGGAATATATAAGGAAGACGTTCCAAGTTGTTCGAGGTGTGCGCGATAGAAGAATTCCAAAGTCTGAAGCTTCCTGTTGTTTAGACAATTCCTTTGAGCGAAATCTTGTATACAAAAGAGAGTCTATATTTGTGAGAAACCTTGAGGAGGTGTGGTAGAACATCTACACTGTGGAATCAAGGAAAAGCTGTGCTATAACTTCTTTTTTGTTCTTAGTGAAATCCAGCCGGTGGGCTGTCAGTGCGGAAGAGTGGACGTAGGCTTGGAATAAGCTGAATCACTATAAACCTTGTGTTCAATTTTCTCTTCCTTACTCTCTTTACTTTGATCGTACTTCATTTTGTTAATCAATAGAGAACTTCCTTTCTATCAATTGCATAGAATCGCTCCCGTATCTCGATAAATTATTTGTGCACCTATTCACCTCCCTTTAGGTGCTTATACTAGCTATCTCAGAGGTTTATAGTTGCTTTTTGGAACAGAGCTATAGAATAGTACGACCTATCATCCTCAGACAGATGGCCAGTCTGAGAGGACAATTCAAACCCTCAAAAACATGCCGCGAGCTTGTGTGTTAGATTTCAAGGAAAATTGGGAGGAATAGCTTCATCTTGTTGAGTTTGCCTACAACAATAGTTATCAGCAAAGCAATCAGATGGCTCCTTCCGAAGCATTGTATGGCAGAGCGTGCCGAACGCCAGTGTGTTAGAATGAGGTCAGAGAACGAAAGATCTCAGGTCTAGAGTTAGTTCAGCAGTCAGTGGATGTAGTTGTTGTTATCAGAGACAGATTAAAGACCGTTCAGAGCCGCCAGAAAAGCTATGCTGATAAGCACCAGAGACTATTGGAATTCCAAGTTGGTGATCACGTCTTTCTAAATGTGTCACCAATGAGGGGTACTTCGCACTTCGGCAAGAAAGGAAAGCTGAGTCTGAGGTACGTAGGTCCCTTTGAGATTCTGGAAAGAATTGGGATCCTAGCATATCGTCTTTCATAGCCGCCAAGGTTAGCGCAAGTGCATGACGTCTTTCATGTGTCGATGTTGAGGAAGTATGAGCCTGACCCGACCCACGTGCTAAATTTTGAAGAATTAGACATGGACGACAGAGTGTTGTATGTGGAAAGCCCAGTTCAAATTGCATATTGGAAAGAACAGGTTCTGCGCACCAAGACGATTCCGTTGGTTAAACGGGTCTGGTAACACCAAGGCACAGAATGAGCAACCTGGGAAAGTGAAGATTCGATAAGACGAATGTACCCCCACCTTTTTGTTTAAAGTTTTTTAATGATTTAAATTTCGAGGACAAAATTTTTATAAGAGGAAAAGAGTTGTGACATCCTGAATTTGAAGTTCTGTTTTCGATCGGATAAGTTGGGCTTTTCATCGACACTCCTATAGTTCTTTTCTCTTGGTTGGCCACTCACGAGATAACTAGCATATCAGGTGAAGCCGTTAAGGAATATAAACGCAATAGACTTGAGAATTCAACTAAGAATCAATTGCTCGACCGTACTAATCTGTAATGGTCATTACGGAACAATTAAAAATTGATTAGAGACGGGAGATAGGTCGATTCGACAGAGCCATGTGATCAAGTATGGATGATTCCACTGAATTGCAAAATTATTGTCGATCGACACTAGACCAACTTTTCTGTCGTTTTGATACCCTGTGTTCGTATTTAAAACCTCGAGATTTTCACGACAATCGTGAGTTGCTGATGTTTTGAAGATGTACATTGTGACTTGAAAACAATTGATCACAGGTCCATTGCACTAAAAATTCCTAAAAGCTACATAGTAGATTAGGTCATGCTAAAATCGCGCCCGATTGAAATTAACCACGAAATTGAACCCAATTTCAGAAATTGAAAGTTCTGTCATGTCACAATTCATTTTAGAAACGTCAACTCATCCTTCGAAGATTTTTCTGCAAATAGAGATTTTTAGCTAAAATTCAACATTAGGCCGTTTTGGACCAGGAACTTCGAGGGACCATTTTTAGTCGCATCTTTGGCCATCAAGTGGGTTCAATTGATGAGAAAAAAATGTGAATTCCAATCTGGACACCTTGGCTAAATTTATGGGCTCCAATTTGGATTGATTGGGAAAGGAATTAAATGGAATTGAAGGGAAATGTTGCAAAATTCGTAGGCCATGGTGGAGGAAATATTTAGACCACTTGGGTGGTGTGTTGAGGAAGCTTTGAGAGCGAAATGGCTGAGGTTGATGGCTGAGTGGTGCGGGCATGTGTGATCAGTGAAAATGTGGCATCCTAAAATTTTATGACAACCCTAGATGTGCTATGAACCAGGAATAGGTGATGGAAGCGCCATCGGAATATATTTAGGTCATTTGACTAATAAATTTCAATAGATTAAGGCCGAGCATTTTAATGGACAATTATTTAGTTTGAAATATATTTTATGTCCATAAGCGATTAAGGATTGTATTAAAAGGGTAAATTGATAGGGAAAATTTTATTCTTGGCTGTGCGCTTTATAAGTTGGATTTTATTGATTATGTTACAAAGTTTTATGGCCATATTAAAGTGTAATTAGATATTTATATAACTGGGGATTAAATAGAAAAAAAAATTGGAGACGGAGTGGGCTGATTTTCTTAAGGCCAAACCAGCCCAAAAACCAGACCACAACCCCACCGAATCCCTCATTGTTTCTCCCCATTTGGTCGGCCAAAAGCTGGCCCAAATCCAGCCCAAAGAAAGCCCATCAGCTTGCATGGAGAATGACAAGTGGCGAGAGGGACTCTACAAGTGTCCTTCCCATGAAGCCAAGTGTCCTTACAAAGACAAGTGTCCTTCCATACAAAATTAACTAAAGACAAGTAATTAAACAACCAAAAAGGAAAAGGGGAGGGGGAGGGGGGAGCAGATTGAATAGGGCACCGAGAGAGAGAGAGAGAGTTGTCGCATGAGAGACGGAGAGAAAGAGAGGAGAAGAGAAAGTGGGCGTGCAAGAGAGAAGGAGGAAGAAGAAAACCGTTGCCGCCAAGCGTCCGCCTAGTCCTGCCGTCGAGCCGCCTTGCCCCGCCGTGTGTTTGCTGTGATTTTTGCTTGGATTAGAGGCGAATAGAGTCCATTGATCTACCCTTTGCTTGTCGTGGTTGTGATGTTGAATGCTAGAAATGCTTGAGTTGTGGTGTTGAATGCTAGAAACTCGAATGAATGGTGGTAGTGTTCCAAGTGAGTTGTCGCATGTAGAAACAGCCGACCTTTGGTGATTTCGTGAGTTGAAAGCAATGTTCTAGTTGGAATCTGACTTCAACTTCTTGATGAAAGTTGTAGAGGTCTTCTTTGAGAGTAACATATCAAAATTTTAGAGGAAATGAACAAGTATAGTTCGGTGAAACCATTTTTCTTTGAAGAAGCTAGATCTGGAAACTGTTATGTTGGTCTATTGTGATTCTGTGAATTTTGTGAAATTATCCAGTCCGAATTTGATCTCATATTCTTGATAGGAGTTGTAGGCGACATCTTGAGGACTAAGATACTAAAATTTTAGAATAAAAGGACAAGTATTGATCGGGGAAAAACGATTTTCTTTGAAAAGGATGAATCTGGACAGTGGACCGAGAGTTAGGGAGAGTTATAAAAATTATATCTTGTAATGCAGAAGGAATTAGACTTCATGAAATATCAAAATATCAAAATATCAGAATTTTCAAAGTTCATTTAAGGACTTAATCAAAAATTATTTCCAAAACTGTGCAAAAGTGGTGCTGGGATTTTTTTTTTTTTTTTGTTGTGATGTATGGACCTATGTGATTGATGTAAAAATTTCTTGACATGGTGTTCTTCGTGAAATATCTTCCTCTAGAACATTTTTATATCATGCTAAATTTTCAGAATTTATTGAGATTGTTTACTAATTTTCCAAGAATTTTTACTAAAGAGGTGCATTCTGTTTTACAAGAAAATTGGTTCTATTTTCAAAAACCAATGAATTGCTTTATGAAATGTGATATTGTGGGTGTTGTGTAATATGATGATACTGGAATTGGCACATCATGCAATTTTGAGATGTGATGAGACTCAGGAGACATTTTTTCATTGTATTGAAAAGTGTTATTTGGAAATTAAGATGTTAAATATTGCCGTTGGACCCTCGGGTCAACGATGCCCCAGGAGTCAGGATGCCCAGAGGTTCGAATGAGTCGATGCCCTTTGGATGCCTGGTTGTATTATGAATACATGCCCACTAGTTTTCCCCATAAGTGTCGGGATGCTCGGTTCTTATGATACATGCCCGGAGGGTGATGGTTGTATTATGATGCATGCCTGAAGGTTAGGGGTAACCATGCCTATGGTCTCCAGTGATTCCTCGTGATGCCAGGTGGGGTGCGAGATGCCCAGAGGTTCGAATGCGTCGATGCCCTTTGGATGCTCGGTTGTATTTTGAATACATGCACGGAGGCTTCTGCGATGTCAAGATGGGTGCGGAATCCCAGAAGGACACAAACATTTGGTCCTCTGGGGTATGAAACCTTTTGAATGATAAAACAAACGATTAGATGAAGTGTGGGTGTGGTCTGGTTATGGGACTAAATTGTATGGCATGGAATGGGACGTGTTATTACAATTTGGCCCCATGATCGGGACTGGTGTAACTGGCCATGATGCAAGATCTGCTTATGAAAGTAAATTGATGCCATTTGACATTGAGAATGTGATCATAAAGGCTTGAATAGATCTCATTGAGATGTATACATGGTTGTATAAATGATATGAATCATGCGTATGTATGTGCATATGGCATGGAATGAACCTCATGGAAATACAAGTATGATTGCATAGTAGTATATGCGTGATGGCACGGGGGATATGCACAACTGCGTGATGATATATGCACGACCGCATGGTGATGTATGCTCCATAGCATTGATGATATGTGCCTTACTCGTGATATCTTGTTTGTCTTGCTTGTTGCATTGTGTAGTTTGATGGATCTTTAGTGCTGAGTGGTTGCACTCATCCCGTTTGGGGACTAACGTTTCAGACTAGACAAGATATCTCTGCAGCCACTGCCACCGGTAGATGGATCGAGTGGTTGGATATGACCGTGAGGAGAAAGATAGCAAAGGAAGGAACTTTTGGACGCCGACACTAATCGATAGACTTTAAGTATACGACTGTTGGAGGAGATGTCGGTCATCTTTTGAAGTATAACCGAGTATAGAAGACTGCGGTATTTTGATGTACCGATGAATGATGTCCATCTAGTTTAAGTAAATAAAAGTGTACGGCTTTAACTTATATAAAAAGTTTAGTTGGTGTGCACTCTTTTCTGAATATAGGGATGGGAGTTGTTGGATACGCTTCCGCCATATAAATTGCGGAGGGACCGACCTAAAAGATATAAACCGCCGAGATTGATAGACCTTCAAGTCAAGTAAGAGAAAGGTAAGCGAACTGTGGCGACCCCAACGGATCAGGGGCCGTCGAGGGGTGCCACATCTTAATGGTATCAGAGCTATGGTGTATTTGGAGTGATAAGGTGCCTCAAATGGCAATGATGATAGAATGATGCATACCATAGGATACTAACTAGAATGGTTGGCTAACTTTGAACAACGGGTGATGGGTATTCACTCGTAAATCCCTAGTAGTTTATTATGAGTTGTTTTTAGGTGCCGTAACATGTTTATGTTACTTATATATAGTTGTAGTTGCTTTTAAATGGAGACATTGAGTCTCAGATTATTCTTGAGGCAAATGCTTGGAAACTACAGGAAAATCATGGTGCGAGCTGAAAGTGCTCATCCATCGAGGGCTGAAGCCTCTGCTGCAAGGGCTGAACCCCGAATGGAAGACATCCTATAGGCATTGGCCAATATAGGAAATTTGATGGAAATGCAAGCACAGCAACAACCTGGAATAGAACATCGCCCTCAATGATTGGTGGAGCAATTTCTAAGGCTGAAACCACCTAAGTTTAGTGGAATGGGAAGTCATGAGGAGGCGAAGTAATGGATTGATGGAATTGAACGGACTTTCCGGTTGTTGAACTGTAGCGATGCTGAAAAGATAACCTTGGCAGAGTACCAACTTCAGGGAAATGCAAAGTTTTGGTGGAGAGCTTCAAGAGACACGATCTTTCCACCAGGTACTGATATAAACTGGGATGGGTTTGTTAGAGCTTTCAATAGAAAGCATTTCTCTGATTGTGCCAAGGATAAGAAGATCACAGAATTTGTTCAGTTAGAACAAAGGGAGCTGACAGTGGACCAGTATGAAGCAAAGTTTTATGAATTGTCTAGGTATGTTCCCAAGTTGGTTGAGGATCAAGAAGGAAAAGGCTAAGAGATTCCTCAAAGGGCTAAGGACTGATATCAAGAAACAACTAGTGCCTTTGAATAAAAGGGATTATAATGAGATTTATGAGAGGGCACAGTTGGTGGAGCAAGAGTTAGTAAGAGAGCAATTAGAATCTAAGAGGCGGATGACCTTTAATGATGTTCAAAGGGGTAAGAGACCTTATCCTGATCAAGGACACCCCTGGGAATCTAAGAAGAGGAATAATTTTGGGAATTCTGGAAAAGTCAGGAGTGGCCTGGTTCTAGGGAGAGTACCCTACCAAAGTAATATTTGTTAGAGATGTGGTGGACAACATGGACCAGGACTTTGTAATGATTGATTGAAATGTTTTGGCTGTGGGCAGAGAGGTCACTTTAAGAAAGATTGTCCACAAGACAGGTCGTAGCCGAATGTCAGGTCGATGTGACAAGTGCAACAACGTATTTCTAGACCAAACCCACTAAGGAATCCACAGAGGCCACCAGCACAAGGACGGGTGTACGCGGTCACCTAAGAGGAAGCGGAAGCTTCTGAAAATGTTATCTCAGGTACAATTTCTATAGATGATAAGAAGGCATATGTGTTATTTGACATGAGCGGCACGCATTCATTTGTGTCAGAGAAATATAGATGATTGTGAGAAGTAGGAACCAAATATTTAGATATGCCTCTTTGTATTTCCACAACATTGAAGGATATGGTGTTGTCCATGTTAGTATGTAAGAAGCGTGAGATAACCCTAGGGGAACGAGATCTAGAAATGGACTTGGTGTTGACATTGAGAATGCGATCATGAAGGCTTGAATGGATCTCATGGAGATGTATACATGGTTGTATAAATGATATGAATCATGCGTATGTATGTGCATATGGCATGAATGAACCTCATGGAAATACAAGCATGATTGCATGGTGGTATATGTGTGATGGCACGGTGGGATATGCACGACTGCATGATGATATATGCACGACCGCATGATGATGTATTCTCGATAGCATAGATGATATGTGCCTTACTCGTGATATCTTGTTTGTCTTGCTTGTTGCATTGTGTAGTTTGATGGGTCTTTAGTGCTGAGCGGTTGTACTCACCCCGTTTGGGGACTAACATTTCAGACTAGAAAAGATACCTTTGCCGCCACCGCCACCAGTAGATGGATCGAGTGGTTGGATATGACCGCGAGGAGAGCATATCAAAGGAAGGAACTTTTGGATGCCGACACTGATCGATAGACTTTAAGTATACGACTATTGGAGGAGATGTCGGTCATCTTTTGAAGTATAGCCGAGTATAGAAGACTACGGCATTTTGATGTACCGATGAATGATGTCTATCTGGTTTAAGTAAATAAAAGTGTACGACTTTAACTTATATAAAATACTTAGTTGGTGTGCACTATTTTCTGAATATAGGGATGGGAGTTGTTGGATACGCTTCCGCCATATAAATTGCGCAGGGACCGACCTAAAAGATATAAACCGCCGGGATTGATAGACCTTCAAGTCAAGTAAGAGAAAGGTAAGCGAACTGTGGCGACCCCAACGAATCAGGGGCCGTCGAGGGGTGCCACATCTTAATGGTATCAGAGCTATGGTGTATTTGGAGTGATAAGGTGCCTCAAATGGCAATGATGATAGAATGATGCATACCATAGGATACTAACTAGAATGGTTGGCTAACTTTGAACAACGGGTGATGGGTATTCACTCGTAAATCCCTAGTAGTTTATTATGAGTTGTTTTTAGGTGCCAGTAACATGTTTATGTTACTTATATATAGTTGTAGTTGCTTTTAAATGGAGACATTGAGTCTCAGATTATTCTTGAGGCAAATGCTTGGAAACTACAGGAAAATCATGGTGCGAGCTGAAAGTGCTCATCCATCGAGGGCTGAAGCCTCTGCTGCAAGGGCTGAACACCGAATGGAAGACATCCTATAGGCATTGGCCAATATAGGAAATCTGATGGAAATGCAAGCACAGCAACAACCTGGAATAGAACATCGCCCTCAATGATTGGTGGAGCAATTTCTAAGGCTGAAACCACCTAAGTTTAGTGGAATGGGAAGTCATGAGGAGGCGAAGTAATGGATTGATGGAATTGAACGGACTTTCCGGTTGTTGAACTGTAGCAATGCTGAAAAGATAACCTTGGTAGAGTACCAACTTCAGGGAAATGCAAAGTTTTGGTGGAGAGCTTCAAGAGACACGATTTTTCCACCTGGTACTGATTTAAACTGGGATGAGTTTGTTAGAGCTTTCAATAGAAAGTATTTCTCTGATTGTGCCAAGGATCAGAAGATCACAGAATTTGTTCAGTTAGAACAAAGGGAGCTAACAGTTGACCAGTATGAAGCAAAGTTTTCTGAAATGTCTAGGTATGCTCCCAGGTTCATTGAGGATCGTGAGGAAAATGTTAAGAGATTCTTTAAAGGGCTAAGGACTGATATCAGGAAACAACTAGTGCCTCTGAATATAAGGGATTATAATGAGATTTATGAGAGAGCACAGTTGGTGGAGCAAGAGTTAGGGAGAGAGCAATCAGAATCTAAGAGGCGGATGACCTTTAATGATGTTCGAAGGGGTAAGAGATCTTATCCTAATCAAGGATAGCCCTGGGAATCTAAGAAGAGGAATAATTTTGGGAATTCTGGAAGAGTCAAGAGTGGCCCAATCCTAGGAGAGTACCCTACCAAAATAATATTTGTCTGAAATGTGGTGGACAACATGGACCAGGACCCTGTAATGATCGATTGAAATGTTTTGGCTGTAGGCAGAGAGGTCACTTTAAGAAAGATTGTCCATAAGAGAGGTCACAACCGAATGTCAGCTCGGTGCGACAAGTGCAACAACTTATTGCTAGACCAAACCCACCAAGGCCAAATGGTGGTCCCCCTTCAACAGCCTTCTTCTCCCTCTTCCCTTGGCTGCTTTGCCCATTGTTGAGTGTGTCTTGAAGCTTAAGAGAATTGGAGAACCAGCCAACAAGCCAGCTAGCCAGTCGGCCGCCCACTCGAAGTCGTCCGAGCGCCGCCGTGCCTTCGCGAAGCAGCTTTTATTGCCCGCATGCTGCTCGCTATTCCGCGCATCCCCAATCATTCCGAGGCCTCTATTCGTCCACGTCGCCGCTCGCGTGCTAATTATGAGGTTAGATTAGAGTAAGCTTAATTTGGACCAATTCATTTTGATATGCATGTAAAATCAGATAAAGAATCTCTAGACAACAATACAATGGGATAAGGAAGTAGGGCCACAATTTTTGAAATTGAAACTTATAACAGGCCTTTTATTAACACATCAAGTTTATATACAATGCTAGGCTGTTACAAGTGATCGGCTCAAAAAAATGGGAACTGTTTTATGACCTATTAGTCAGACACGTTCGCCAATTCTTCAATTTCCTCCTCATCTAAACTCTAGGGCTTCGAGTCCTTCTCCACTGTCATCTAAGGACCTGAAAATATTATCCCACAACGGGGTGAGACGACATTTCAGCAAGTTCAACCTCTTAAGACCCGACTAGGAAGAAAATACGCCCTGAGGGCTGCTTAAGCACAAACATGAGTTAGAGGGCTTACTTTGGTCTCAGTTCCTTCCTACAAATCAATTATATTCGAACAATTATTCAATCAGTTTAACTAATCAGATCGAATCATGATCAATCGACTTAGTCGATTCCAAGACAACAGGACCATCACACGATCAAGTCAATTACTCAACCACCAACTCTGAATTGTGACTCAATGGGCACGGCCTTCTAAATCTTCGGCGGTGAATTACGGCCCAATGGGCACAACTGATTTCAAGTTCGGTGGTAAATTACGGCCCGAGGGCACAACCATGATTTGGCGGTTAATTACGGCCTAATAGGCACAACCTCTAGGAGGTGGTTAATTACGGCCCAATGGGCACAACCTCTATGAGGTGGTTAACTTGATCTAACTCATAACATCATGCCCACATGTATCATCTCAGTTCTCGACAGTCATCTTCCTATGACTATAGACCATCATACGATTATTTAGCCACAGCCAAGAACGTGGTATTCCTCACTCAAATTCCTCAACTAACATAGTACCTTGGCCTATTTTTCTTGTATTAAAAATACCCGATGAAAATTATCGTGTGTGGGTACACGGTTGGCCTCGCCAAAAATATAATATTTACATTTTCAAAATTCCCACCATTTATATAGTCAATAAAAACATTTTTGACGCTGTAAACCGACGCCAAGTGAAATTCCTATTAATTACTAAAATTAAATAAATTTAGGAATAAATTCCTAAAATACAAATCATGCATAATCAGACAATTTAGGATTCAATCAAACAAACATATCACACTACTATAATCAGCATAAAATTCCAGTTACCGGATATCTCGATTTAATTTCCGAAAAATAGTTAATTAAATAATTACAAAAATTAATTATTAAATACTAAAATGCTCACTTAGGCCTGTAAAGCCTAATTAAATGTCGAAACGAACCCGAAAAAATTTCAAGACTTGTTAAATAAATACTAGAGCCTATCTACTCGTTAATTGCATTAAACTAATCACCTAACATGCAACAACGATCATTAAATTGCTAATCTAATCTAACTATCCACCTAATCCATGCTTAACGTAAACTAATCAACCCTTAAACGTCATTAACTTACTAAGCATGGATTAGTGAGTTAAACTCACTTGGTTTGCGATCCACTTGAATCAAACGACGAGGATGCGACGAGGGTCGACAAACTCCAAAGTGGGCTTGCCAAACGGGGTTGGGAACGGCCCTGAAATGGCCCAAACAACGGCTATGAGACCCACAAGCTTCAACTCTGTTCGGTGGCTAAGAAAGCTAGACGGTGGCTCAGCTGAGGCTGAGACGGGCTGAGATGGGCTGAGGGGGCTGAATCAGGTCTAGGTAGGGCTCCACGGTGGCTCTGGCGACCTCCACACGGCTCAGGCAACTTGCTGGGTGCGCGGGATGGGCGAGACATTGAAGCTAGGATGGTGGAAAAGCATGCAGCTCGCCCGGGCTTACGCGTGACTCCAGCTGGTGGCGATGGCGACGTTGGGCTTCCAGGCAGTCAGACAGTGGCTACAACAAGGGAGGGAGGAGAATGGCAGGTCTCTCTGAGCTGAGGAGCTTTGAACGGCAAGTTGGGATGGAGGAGGACCCGTCGATGGGTAGTAGGAGGAGAGAGGAAGGAGGGGGACCAAATGGGCTGGGGGGGACCAGCTTGGCCTTCTCTCTTATCCCTTTATCCCCTAGCTTGGCCCACCAACCCAGCTGTCTTCCTCAGCTGATTTCTAGACCAAAAAGCCCTCTTCTAGAAGGTTGAGTTGGTCCACAAGTTGGGTCCATGGGGGTGCTATGAATTTTGATTGATTTTTCCCACCAATTGGACTCAAATGGCTCTTGAGTCAACTCAATTTGGCCTCTATAAATTCCAATATCGAATCCTCCATTAAATTGCTATTTTTCCTCGCTAATTGATCCCACTTGCATCCCAATTTCACAACCAAAATCGGTCCTCTGAATTTTCTTGATAAAAACGACCATAACTCAACTTTTTCCCAAAAAGTCTCGGTTTGCAGAAAAATCTTCGGAGATTGAGTCGATGTTCCTAAAATGGGTTGTGACATGACAGAACTTTCAATTTCTGGAATCAGATTCAAATTCGCAATTAATTTTAATTCGATGCGATTTTAGCGTGACCTAGGCGACAAGGTAGCTTTCAGAAAATTTTATTGTAAATGACCCGTGGTCGATTTTCTTCAAGCCACAATGAACCCATTCAACATTTTGACGACTCTCGGTTGTCATGGAAATCTCAAGAATCCAAATAGGGACACAAGGTATGAAAACGATAGAAAAATCAGTCTAGTGCCGGTTAACGAGAATTCTTCAAATTGGTGGAATCACCCACGTTTAACCACACATCTTAGCCGAACAGACCTATCTCTAATTTTTAATCGATCTTACTATGCCGTAATGACCTCAGTAGATGAGCACGGTTGAGTAGTCGATTCCTAGTTGAATCCTCAAGTCTATTACATTAAAATCTCTTAATGACTTCCTCAGATAGTCTAGTTATCTCACGAGTGATCGGCTCTAATAATAGCATTATAGGTGCATTGATGAAAGGCCCGACTAATTTAATTGAAAGCAAAACTGAAAAATCCAGGATGTCACACCGATGCCCATTTGCTTTATTCGTATACATATTCTATGCCTCCAATCTCAATAATGATCACATAAATTTTGGCATATGGTTGAATTATGAAGATTTGCTCCTCTGCATGTTAGATATGTGTCTGTTTAACCTAGTGCGGTTGTTTCAGTACGACAATGGGGGTAAGGCAAGCCGAATTTAGGCATGCACCATCAACTGGCAATGTCGTACTTATTTGAGAAGGAATTTCTGGCATGTGCTCATAACCGACAAAGACACAGATCCAATGATCAGCTGCTGATTTAATTTGACAGGTCCGTTCTTGCAGAATGAGTTTATGCTTAATTTTCTTGGTGCTCCATTGATCCTCCTTATTTTTTGGATTTGGCTTTGTTTTCTAGTATTCATGCTATGTTTCACTTTGCTTTGTTATGAAAATTATGTACTTCTGTATCCTTTTGAATAATGAATACTATTGGGGAAAAAAAAAACAGAAAGAGGATGGTCCTCGTTCTCATATCCGTTCATATTGATTTCTTTGCAATTACACGAATAATCTATCTGAAAGGGTCAAAAGTGAATTATTTGTAGACAATTGTTGCAGATTGGTGATAAGCAAAAGATATAAAAGTGCCAAAAGAACTTTGCACAAATTACAACCCAATGCTTCACATTATGGTTAATCACTGCGCATGAACACTTGCAAACCCAATTCTAGAAATATAAGAACACATACATCCTCATTCTGAAGAAGATCAGATGATTACCATTGTGCATGGGAACACGCCGATCCATCGACTCGATCCATCCAAATGCTCCATTGCATTTACGGTGCTGATCCATCAAATACATGCAAAAGATCAGTTTATGTGACACTAATTGAAGAGGTTTAATCCAGTCGATGATCTAGGGAGGTTAGCGTCAGCTCTAAGTTAAATCTTGTACCTGAACGACCACTTGTAATTGAAGCATGATCATTGGAATTTGAACCCTGGAGCTCATGCCGGAGGAGACATTAACAGTGTCATTTTTTTTCCCGCTATCTTGTCCAATCGAGCCCAGTTATGGTGAGAAAAAACACACCTAGGGGTGGAAGATTCCCTTGGCTTTGGGATTTATCCATAATGATGAGCACTGAATCTTTCAACACAATGAATAAACAATTTTTTTTTGACGAATTGCTATATATGCCCTTAAAAAGTGGTAGATAAAAGAATTGATTAAGGACGGAAATTGCAAGACTTTAGCATGTACATAATTAATTGCAACTAATCACGGATTGAATTTATGGCTAATTAGTTTTCTTCTATTGTCAAATGGCTTAGAACTTGGAATAGCGTACGTTTGTTTATGATGTTTTGTTATCAAAAGCACGCACAGTAAAAGAAAAAAAGGTGAGGAAAGAGATGGAATGAATCGCATCGAAAAGGTTAGCACCCCTGGCCTACATATTTTATTAATTTATTATCGCAACAGAATTAGTCCCATCTCATCTGCTTGTAAAACATGTTACTACTCCTTTATTTAGTAATTAACTGGTTCTTGACAAGTTTCCTAGAATTCAGAGAGTGAGTACACACTTTAATTGAAGAAATAACGGCATTAAAGATTGATTGTGGGAGTAAAAATTTCAACAAAAAAAAAAGGAGGAAATTTAATATTGTGAAAAACCTTAAACTGATATATATGTACCAAATTTACTTCAAACTAGTTATTGGACCGCCAAAAATAACAAATTCTTCCTATGTTAATTTTCATTAAATTTTACTATCAAATAATAGAATTGTATAACACGTGACAATTGATGAGTATATCAATTTGAGATTTTATCCTCCATTTGTCATAAATGTATCGGTTTGTAATTTTTTTGTGATATTAATATAATTTAACGAAAACTAATAGAATGTAAATTTATCACAAAAAGTATCAATTTAAGATTTTTAGCGGTAAAAAAAATTAGTTTATGTTCTTTGTGATATTAACCAAAGATCATTAGCCTGCATGCTCCGTGGATCGGATCATTGACATGACATCGGGGTCAGCTTCAGTCCTGCCTCCACGGTCGACGCTCCTTTATGGTCCTGGCTTTTTCTGCTCGCATATCGTCTTCATTATCAGCATCGATGGGCGCTTGCTCCCTATTTAAAGTAGGGTTTGTGTACCTTGGATTGATGTGCGGTCCTTGTTCAATGCTTCTTCTTCTTTACATGGAGTGAGTTAGCGAAGACGGAGCACCATGTACATGCTTTAGCACCCAAGCGTTTAAGCAGATTTCAACTTATTATCATGACGTCGCATTCCTACTTCGAATGGCGAAGACCACCCATTTAATTCTTGTTCTTGATATTGTTTTTTCAAATTTAAACCCATTAATTTGGATAATCCAAAACCTTACTCAAAAGAACTTGCTCAAAACGTCCGAAGCAGCGTAGGAGCAAGAGATGTTTATCAGCTCGTGCAACAAGCACGAAAATAGATGTTTGAGAGCAAATCGAGTTTATGACGATGCAACTGCTGCTACTAAAGGGAAGTCGTCTGTCCTCTCCCTAAAAAATATCTTAAAGAGCAGGCCACCGTAAGTAGCAAAGAAGGGAGCGAACACAAGCGACTCCACTGCCATTAGCTGGATGAGGATGTTGAGTGGTGCGCCTGTAGTGTCCTTCTGTGAATTGCCAATGGCATCTTCCCCACCAACTTTCCACCGACGCACCGATTCTTCAGGAAGAGTCTTCGCGTACTCCAAAGCACCAGCCTGAAAGCAAATTCAAGATATTTATGAAAAAGAATCCGTCAAGTCACACAACTTTTCTTCGCAGGTCATTTAACCACCACAAACGAGTATATTGAAAAAAAAAAAAAGCTTTCGAACGGTTGGAGCGGCTGCATACGCTAATGGACTGTCTCGCATTGTGCCATGGTCCACCAGTGTAGGATACCGACGTCGCAATCTGTTCGCAACCAAGCCCAATGAGTAATATCATCAGGAGAATACCCCAATCAAATGAGACAACAGATGTGAAGCTCCAACAATTGTCATAGATATGATGATAGGAGCCTTAATCAGCAGTTTACCAACCTACACAGAGTTTGTTCAACAATGCAGAAACTACTTTATCCTAACCCCGTTTAACAAGCATTCTATCGGAGAGATATGCCTTGAGCAACGCAGACTACCAAAATAGATTGACATTGATTACTTTGGTAAAGATTACCCAAAAAACAGAAGCGAGAGAGCCAGCCAAAACACCAGCCAGCGTCTCCACACCAAATAAGGTCCCGATGATAAGTGGTACAAGCATGACAAGGGCACCAGGTAGAATTGTCCCCCTGATAGCTGCATCAGTTGAAATTTCAAAGAGTTCAGCATAGTGAGGGTACTCATCACAATCCGCAAGGCTTGAAATGTCCTGCTCCCAAACCCACTTAGCCATCGCCAATACTAGCCTTCCCACAATTTTCATGGTCATATCAGAGAACTGGTAAGGAAGAATGGCACCCATGATCAAACCGATGAAGACCTTTGGTGTCAGGAAATTAACAGGAGGAATCGCCGCTCGACTCATAAATGCACCAATCAGAGCGAGAGACACCAGGTTAGCTGATCCAATGGCAAATCCCTTCGTACCAGATAAGAAACAAAAAATGGTCCATCTAACATTAGATTTAAACAACAGGAAAGTGGAATTGGACATAAGGACTAACATGGAGAATGATGGATGAAAGGCAGAACATCAAGAAAAGAAAGGTGATTTTAGCCAAACATCATTTCACACCAGCAAGAAATCCAAAAAGGCTTGCATAACTAATGTATTGGATGACATGAACATAATTTCATGAAAGGTTCCTATGCGCAGAGCCCTTTCCTCTGCTATTACAGAGAATATATCAAGATAAGCTACTAACAAGGTGACAGGACAAATGTACGATACTATATTCATGTGCAAGGATTGCCTGTACCTTTCCAATGGCAGCAATAGTATTGCCAGCAGCGTCAAGGGTATCAATTCTATGATGATATTCATTACTCAGGCCAGCCGTTTTAGCAATACCTCGAGCATTGTGGCTGATGGGACTGTAGGCATCTATGGCCAATCCAGTGGCAATGGTACTTTGCATCCCAACGGCAGCCATAGCAATTCCATACGTTGCAGCAAAAGTGAAGCTCACGAAAATGCTAATTGCAATGGCAAAAATTGGGATAATGACATGGGCAAGGCCAAACGATCCAGCACCATCTTGGACAAGGCTTCAGAAGAAAAGGTTCGATACGTAATCAGAACAAGACCATCAACAGTCGTAAAGATTCATATCATTCATTTACTTTGGGAGTTTTAATACCAGCAGGGATTTCTGGCGTAATATTCGAGGACAAACCCACTAATATGCCTAGCCCAGAGACCAACACTAACACACAAGAACAGCTGCCTGCAAGATCATATCCATAATTAGCAACTACGTACGCTCAACGAATTGATCCAATCCTGTAAAAGTCCGCTGACATATAAAGCATGTCACGTGAACAATATTAGAAGAAAACAGCATTTAGGATCAGAAAGAGATAAGTATCATCAAAGAGTTCACCAGTTCTTGACAACTTCCTGTGTCCCAAAGTTGTAAATTGCGAATGATGAAGGCAGAGCAATCCAGCTAACAATAGCAATCCCAATAGTCATCAGAATTGTGGAAATAAGAAGTTGCTTCTCCAATGCAGGCTTGATTCTCTGCA
Organism: Eucalyptus shirleyi; assembly: GCA_017140165.1. Lineage (NCBI taxonomy): Eukaryota > Viridiplantae > Streptophyta > Magnoliopsida > Myrtales > Myrtaceae > Eucalyptus > Eucalyptus shirleyi. The sequence goes on from JADGRX010000012.1 coordinate 312,146, forward strand.
CTTCCACAATTTCAAAGAAGTAGGCCGTAAAGAGAGTTGTGATCAAGCAAAAAAGGATACCCACAGAGCTGATAAGCAGGGGATAACACATAGCAGTGAAGTCGTGAAGGATTCCGAAAGAAGAGATGGAAGCAACAGCAAGGGCAGCGCATGATGATTCGGCATAAGAGCCAAAAAAATCAGCCCCCATTCCAGCAATATCCCCAACCACATCACCAACGTTATTAGAAACCACCTGAATGATTAAGATTAACCCCCTTTATTGGCTATGACCAAAAATAAAAAATAAAACAAAACCTATGTGACTAAAAGTGAATGATATACTGAGGAGATAGAGCTACAGTAAGAGAGTACATACAGCTGGATTTCGAAAATCTTGCTCATTCATTTCAACCAGATGAACACAAACATCAGCAGCCTTGGCATAAATCCCACCACCGGCTCTTGCAAAGAGAGCCATGGAAGATCCACCAAAACCATAACCGGTAATAGCCCCAAAAAGACCTTCCCAGTCATCGCCATAGTACAACTTGAACAGATAGATTGCAAGATAGAGCACGAGAAGACCCATAGCAGCAATAAGAAATCCCATAACCTCACCAGACCTGAAAGCAGCAATGGAAGTTCTTCGAACGAAATTGCCCTCTTCCAAGTCAGTCCTTGCGTTAGCATAAACAGCAAATTTCGTGCCAAGGAAACCAGAGAGGACGGATGTGACAACACCAAGCAGGAATGAAACAGTACTGAAAATGGCAGTGGCAAGTGCAGGCCTGCACCTGTTTGAAGGATCAAATGTGCAAGGCCGGCTTTGGGTGCTGAAGCTCTCAACAGAGCCAAGGAAGATGATGAGAAGGATAGCAAAAGCAGCCACGAAAACTCCGACATACCTGTACTCCGCGAACAGAAAAGATTTCACGCCTGTTACAATCACAAACGATAATTAAGCCCTCTCTATCAAGCAAATCAAGCAACAAATCCGATTCTTGACGTTCTACGTTATGTATGACGAAAAAAGGTATAACTCAGTCAAATCCGGTTGCTTTTTTCCGTTGCGTAGTTTTGTCGAACCTAGTCCCAAGATGGACATTGTGAGCGTTAAATCCAACTGACGGAAGAGTGATGAGAACACAATGAGTAGGACAAGATGGGAAAAGGGATGAAAGAAAGAAAGCACCCAGCAAACAACGAAGAAACTAGAAGCAGAGTATGATCTACAATAGTAAACAGTTGGTTAGAGCCAGAAATAAAACCGGTAGTACGGAGAAACATCAGAACTAAAGTTAGAACTGAACTTAGATGCTTGAACTAGAAGGGGAGAAGGGTGAACTGCTACCGGGGAAAAATGATTGGAAAGAAATAAAAGAAATAAAAAATAATTTCACATTAGAACAGATAATGCTCTAGTTTGAAATATTATTTAAATAAAAGTGATAAGAAATAGGTATGAAACATTGTCTCATGTGAGAACTTTAGATAGGCAAAGCAAGAATGTAATACAAAAGAGAACCCTGGAGATACAAGCTTATTAGCTTAACTAACGCTACAGAATTAGTGTTTCATCATAAGTATGACAAATCAAGGATGATGATCTCACTAAAATGAGGAATGTTCTATGTCAAATCACAACGTATGATGATAAAATCCTTGAACCACATTCACTAACGAAGTGAAGAAGTACTTTAGAATTGAAGGTTGTACATCCTCGGCAATTTGCCTTTCTAATACTATATGCTTCTACTAAAGCCAATTACATTAAAAAAAAATTACTATCCTAATTTTAGTTAATTTGATGTTGTGTCATCAGTTGCACATACCAAGCTTCCTATAAAAAATAAAAAAACAAAGGAAGAAAAAATAAACTTAGGATCCGTTTGCCTTTTACAGAAAATTTAACAATTGAAGAAAATATTATCCAAGAAATGATTTTTCAGGAAAATGGAAATATTTGAATTGGAAATTATTCTCCATCATTTAGAAAGGGAAACTTATTTTATTTTTCTGCAAAAGCATGCACTTGTTGAACGATCTAAGGGCTAGATATGCTATATCATCAAATTTTATTTAATCGAACTACATTTTCATAACTTAAATACTTATATAAATTGTAATTAATTATTTTTCCCTCTTATGGAACCCGATCTTGGGTGCTTAGGCCCTGAGCCTAGCCTTTGGGTACTTGGGCTTAGGCCCTGCTGTCCTTGACCCAGCCACAAGAGACCTGGGCTAGGCAGTCAAACTCCTGGGGGTTTTGGCACGTTTGGCAAAGACCTAAGCATGGATGCTAGGTTCTTAGGCTCATCCGTGACGGACCCGAGCCCCACTGATGGGAACCCGGACTTTAGTTCAAGGACCCCAGCTCAGTGCTGGGTTGGGTCTGACCACCAAGGGCTGATCGCAAGAGTTTGGGTTTCTTGAGCTTAGCCACTGTAAACCCAAGCACAGGCTTTAGGGACCTAGGCCTAGTCTCGTTGGACTCAAGCCCAAGTCCCGACTTTTTGAATTATCAATAAGAATAGAGAACGAATTGTGGAGACTAATGAGGATGAGAGAGGGAGATCGAAGGGGGGGGGGGGGATAGTGGGGCCTTTATTGAAGCTCTAAGCTTGGTTGAAGTTTTTTGATGTCTTGTGACATGAAATAACATGAAACTTAGCTAATGAAAACATTTTCCTCTTATTAGGAAGTTGAGATTGTTTTCTCGATTTTTGATGCAAGTGTTTTCTTTAACTAAAAATGCTTTTCAATTGACTTATCATTTTGAATGTCCAAAATATCAAAAAGTCTAGAAAATATTTTCCACATAAATTCTTTTCAACAACACGCACATAACCTTAACCTGTCATCAAATATTAATCGTCTACAGAGAAACATATGCCCAACGTGACATTGAGTTTGACTTATTCAAATTTGTTCGAGCTAATAAATCAATTGATCTTTCAACATGTGATTATTCGTAGGTTATCCTCAAACATTAATCAGATATACTTTTGAAAGAGCTATTTTACAGACATTCTTGTCATGTCATGCCATAAAATAATGTGCCTCCGAGTCCCGTGGGAGCCTGCAGCTAAGTTGGCGAGTAAAGAGGCGAAAACATTAACGGGCACAACACGAGTATATACTTCACAATATGACAAGACGTAAATAATGCGCATACAACGAATGGCGAAAGCCAAAAGGACACATCATTCAAACCATGTTCCCGAGAAGAGACCTGCGTGAGTAAAATGTTATACTCCTGTGCTCAGAGACGTCGCTCAAAGCTCTAGCAGCTGTTAAAACCGCTAAAAATGACTCGCGCCACAAGCAACGGAAGCTCATCATAGTGCTGAGCTATCATCAGATTACAAGACTCAAATTTGTTGCTATTGCTCAGGCAGATGCGAGATTGACCAGAAAAATTCTGTTAATGAACAGTGTGGGTGAAGCAGAGAAAGGAGAGGGTTGAACGACACCCTCTCTAAAGCCCAGAAAAAGAAAGTTTCCCAACCTCAGAAAATTAGATGTACTTCATTCTCTCTCTTCGTTTTTTCCTTTTCTCTCTCGGACAACAAACATGAGATAAAAGCTTACGAGCTTTACTGGAAAACGCGATCATAGAATTTAACTACCGAAAGATCTAAACTGTTTGAAAATGTACGACTATCAATCCCGAGTGCAGCAAAAAGGAAAAGTTCCATAAAGCAGGCAAGTTGTAAAGCTATAAGATCTGTATAAAGTCACCTTCAGAGACGTTCTTCTTAAGCCTATCACACGCGGGCTGAAGGCTGTCGCCATTGCGCGACTTGAGTAACCACCGCCCCAAGGAGTACGCGATGCCGAGGAAGGCGCAAACTGGGATGGCGATCTCCATCATGAGAGCTGAAAGCAAAGTCATCCTCGCGGGAACTCTAGACTACGTGGCTGGACTCTATGCCTATATTGAATCCACGCTTATCAAAGTGAGAGACAAAAGAGTCAGAGACAGAGGAATGATGTGGGGAGCGTGCTTGTATATATGGGAAGTGGTGGGAGTGTCATGAATTAGAATGTCATGGTTTTTATTTTATTTTTTTATTTCTTTTTGTTCGAATTAGAAGGTCGTGGACAAGAACAGCATATTGTGTATAACTGTTATACGACCCATTCAGAACGGGACACGCGTCGCACGGGCCCAACTTGCGCAAATTTTTAGATTTCCTCTCCTCTCTCGTCGTTACTGTGTGTGTTTAGCACTCGCTTGTTCCTCATCTTCTCTATTTCTTTTTCCCATCGAACGTCCATACCCATACGCCCGTGGCTCCAGCAGCCATGGCTTCTGTAAGCTTGAGCTCAAGTGACACCATGGCGGCAAGTTGTTAAAGCTCAGGTGGCCATGGCTGTAAGCTCGAGATATGACAACCATGGTCGCCAACTCATGCTCAAGCAGCCATGGCTGCTGCTAGCTCCAGTTTGAGCTAGCAACTTTGGGCTCAAGCTCAAACTCCATAGCCACGGCAGCTTCGAGACTCCATATTTAGCATCCGTGTCCACAAGCTCAAATGTAGTGGCCATGGACAGGAGTTCAAAGTTTAGGCCACCATGGCCACGAGCTTGAGGCCGAGCTCGAGGCCCAGCTCGAAACTCAAGTGGCCAAGGCTACCTCAAGCTCCAAGTTCGAGATTGAGCTCCGTGGCCAAAGCTGCCATGAGCCTTGGAGAGAGAGAGGACGAAATCTCAAAATTTCTTAAAGATGAGTGCAACACAACATGTGTCGCTCTTTGAATGGGGTATTGTCGATATGATGTGGCTCAAAAGTTGTACAAAATATTTTCTTCCATGGTTGAGTGCATGCTACAGCAAAAGACTTAGGCCATTTGATGTCGTCTGTAAGATTTACAAGCGATGGACAGTAAATCGGATGGCGGAAGCAAGAGTGAGTATAATCTCATTGTGTATTCATCATGTATGAATACGAGTATTGTATTATTATTACTCAATATTAACCTATATACTTTTTATTTGCATTGAGCTCGCTTGGACTTGGGCTAAAAGATTTGTGCTATTTCCAATTGACGAGTACATAAATATGCACTGGCGAAAATAGAGATAGTGTGTTGGAATTGCTGTCCATGTGCTCACGTATATTGTTGTCATAATTGCTAGATTTTAAAGAAATTTGCCATTAAGAACTCAAATCGATTTATTTGTAATACAACAGTTACTGATTTTTTCGGTTTTCATCTTTCTCTATAGGTCAACCTTTTCCCTTATCAAGAGGGTTTTCAAGCTCAAATCACCAAAAACGCGTTGATGAGCCTATCCGAATAGTGTTTCTCTACAACTATATTCATATTTATTTTTTTATTTTTTGGTGTGCCTCGAAGCGAGGATGATAATGTGCGGATTAAAAGCTGCAAAATTGTCAGCTTCCCCCTGAGGAAACGGAGACACAAGGGTCGGGCCCGCGTTGCCCGCGTGACTCGTCACCCAAATGTTGGTCTGGTGGTCATTTCACCGCGGATTGGTTCTCCATGAAACCGCTCAGACTCCGAACTTTCGGCTGGCTTCCTTGAACATATCCCCTCCCCCACCTCCCCAAAAAAAAAGAAAAAAAAAAAAAACAAAGCCGCAAGACGTTTTCGGGTGTGTCCGGTGCACTTAAGCCCATTGATCACACCGTTCTCACTAAGGACCTATCGACGTCAATGATTGAGATGCGTCGGGCTCGCTTACATCTTAATCATTTTAAAATTTTCAATCTTTGCAATTTCATTTCACCGATTCCCTCGCCTACGAGCTGTCTAAAACATGCCATCGCCTTTTGCAATTTCGAGGTGATCATTGGATCTAACTAGGACATTGCATTTGGCCAAAATTATTGTTTAGACTCGCCGATTGACCAAAAAAACATAATTGGTCCTTCCCAATTTGGGCCGAGTCCTATAATTATATGCCCTTGCCTAGCCCGCGCCAAATATGCGCTTGGTCTTTGTGGCTTGCGCTGAGCCTAGTGAGGCTAGCTGGTTGCCATGCTCATGGTCAAATTTGCAATTCCTATTTTATTGCTACAATACTCAAAAAAAAAAAAAATCATTCTTCACTTCCCACTAGTCCCAATTAATGAAATTTTGGTTGAATTAATAAAAGATGAAAAAACTAATTAGACATCATGAGATTGATATTAAAAAGTAACAAGACTATTTAGACATGCCAAAGTTTTTGCAAATGATCCAATTAAATTGTATTTCTGCTTTTAGTTTTAAATGGATTCTTAAATTATGTAATTCCTTCCGTGATTTTGATGAATGAAAATGCTGATGGAATTCCAAGTTACTCCCGCAACATTTTTAATTAGATTAATTGTTGGTGTGGAAATAAAAAACTTCAATTCGAGAACGAGAGAGAGAGAGAGAGAGAGAGAGAGAGAGTCTATAGGGGGTCTTTATCACCACAGTGGTGGCCGGACGAGGACGTCCATCCCTTGATGTGCCCCAGCCGCGCCCCCTGTTGTAGCTTTTTCTTCCTCTTCTTTCTCTATTTTACTTATACTGTTTTTTCTTTTTTAAATTTTCCTTTTTCAGGGTAGGATGTCACTAATGATGCTACTAGCATGGCACTTAAACGGCCACGCCGGCCATCTCACTTACTTTTTCAATTGAATAACAAACGTTAACACAAGAGTGATGGAACCAAAAAAAAAAAAAAAAAAAAAAAAAAAAGAGTATTGATTGAACATTAGAAAAAAAAAAAATTAAAGCGATCCCTTCGTGCCTTTTTTTTATGAAGTTACACGCTTCGATAATTATCAGGCCTTGGTGGTGACCGTCATACTTGAAACACAGGTCAGCCAGCTTTGGTGCTTCGATAAATCCTTCTTGTAGAATCAATGACAAGCTTCTCATTTTCAAACAACAGCCCGCCCAATCCAAATTTTAAGTTCCACATTAAAAAAGTAGCCTATCAAACGCGTGGATTGAATCCGGATTTTTCAGGTCAAAAATATTTCGACCTAAATTGACCTATTTTTTATACAATAGACATCTAATAGCTCATACTCGACCCAATCTATATTGCTAAAACATTTTAAATTTAATCTAATTTCGAAAAACTCAATCCAAATTGATGTAACAATGAGAAGAGAATGAATGTGAAATTGACTAAGAGTGAGAAATAGTGAAAAGAGTGTCGTAGAGGTAGGTTATATCTAAATAAATTGTGAACCTATTAGTTACCTAGATTATTTTAGACTTCACTATTTGAAACATATTTATGACTATTTATTGAATATAACTAACCCATATAATAATTCAGCTCATCAAATATAGGTGAAGAAATTGGTCTATAACTCATTTTGACAGATTTACTTTGTATGTTGTGAACAAGATCATTCTACCTATAATTGCCATATTCAAATCCTGTTTTGGGAGATAATTTGTTTTCTCGTTTTCCCTTTTATTGGCATTTGTGGGATTTTTCCTTTTTTTTTCATGAGGAAGCCCACCTTAAGTACATTCAATTAAGACTGACATACCTTATAAATATCATGAATCAAGAGAGACACAAGTCACAACCTAATTGAATTGTCCAGATAGAAAGTTATATTTAAAATTGACCAAGATATGACTAATGAAAGTGTTGAAATCACACTCAAATGGCATTGCAAACTCTCTTCTTGTATTTTCGCGCTCTTCCGAGAGAGGAGCTTCTCTGTATTTCAAGTTTAATGCCAATTACGAATTAAGAGCCTAAAAAAAAAGAAAAAGCTATATGTCAAAGTAATCCAAAAGTATTGTGAAAGGTAAACATGATGAAAGAACATAGAATTGCAGAGGAGAATACTTAATACTAGATATACTAACAATGGCCAACAAGATTAGTAAGCTAAATTATGTCAAGATCCTAAATGACAATAAGCAAAGCACTCATCTTCATCACTCCTTGCAACAAAACAAAAGCAATCAATTGCAACCAAACAAACCAAACCCATCCCTTTATATCATTTCAACTGAAAAAGAGAAAAGCCCCACCCACTTGACACCATCACTTTCATAAACATTAATGTACTTTTCGAACAATGCTAAATTTGATTTCACCAAAAATTGTTACGTCAACATCTCGAATGACGATAAGTAAAGAACTCATCTTCTATCATTCCTCATAGGAAAATAAAAGCAATCAATCACAACAAAACAAGCAAAACTCACCCTTTCATATTATTTCAACTAAAAAAGCGAAAAGCCCCTACCCACTTGACGCCATAACTTTTATGAATAATAATGTGTTTTCGGTCTAGATTAGGAACAATCCTAAATTTGATTTCACTAATAAAATGTTATGTCAACATCATGAACGATGATAAGTAAAGCACTCCTCCACATCATTCCTTGCAACAAAACAGAAGCAATCAATCGCAACCAAACAAGCCAAACCAACCCCTTTATATCATTTCAACTAAACAAGAGAAAGGCCCCCACCCACTTGACACCATCACCTTCACGAACATTAATGGACTTTTGGAACAATGCTAAATTTGATTTCACCAGAAAATGTTACGTCGACCTCCCGAATGATGACAAGTAAAACACTCATCTTCTATCATTCCACGCAGAAAAGAAAAAAGCAATCAATCGCAACCAAACAAGCCAAACTCACCCCCTCATCTTATTTCAACTGAAAAAGGGAAAAGCTCCTACCCACTTGACACCATCACTTTTATGAATATTAATGTATCTTCAATCTATATCAGGAACAATCCTAAATTTTATTTCACTAATAAAATGTTATATCAACATCGTGAACAACGATAAGTAAAGCACTTCTCCTCATCATTCCTCCCAAGAAACAGAAGCAATCAATTGCAACCAAACAAGTCAAACCAATCCCTTTATATCATTTCAATTGAAAAAGAGAAAAGCCCCCACACACTTGACACCATCACTTTATGAACATTAATGGACGTTTGGAACAATGCTAAATTTGATTTCACCAAAAAATGTTACGTCGACATCCCAAAAGACAACAAGTAAAAAACTCATCTTCTATCATTCCTCGCAGAAAAAAAAAAAAAAAAGCAATCAATTGCAACCAAACATGCCAAACTCACGCCTTCATATTATTTCAACTGAAAAAGGGAAAAGGTCCTACCCACTTGATGCCATCACTTTTATGAATATTAATGTATCTTCGGTGTAGATTAGGAACAATCCTACATTTGATTTCACTAATAAAATGTTACATCCACATCGTCAATGACGCTGAGTAAAGTACTCCTCTTCATCATTCCTCGCAACACAACAAAAGCAATCAATTGCAACCAAACAAACAAAACCCACCCCATTATATCATTTCAATCGAAAACGAGGAAAGCCCCCACCCACTTGACACCATCACTTTCATGAACATCAATGTACTTTTGGAACAATGATAAATTTAATTTCACCAGAAATTGTTACGTCGACATCCCAAATGACGACAAGTAAAGCACTTATCTTCTATCATTCCTTGCAGGAAAATAAAAGCAATCAATCACAACAAAACAAGCAAAACTCACCCTTTCATATTATTTCAACTGAAAAATAGAAAAGCCCCTACCCACTTGACGCCATCACTTTTATGAATATTAATGTATCTACGGTCTAGATAAGGAACAATCCTAAATTTGATTTCACTAATAAAATGTTATATCAACATCATGAATGACGATAACTAAAGAACTCCACCTCAGCATTCCTCCCTACAAACAAAACAATTAATTGCAAGCAAACAAGCCAAACAAACCCCTTTATATCATTTCAATTGAAAAAGAGAAAAGCCCCCACCCACCTAACAACATCACTTGACGAACATTAATGGATGTTTGGGACAATGCTAAATTTGATTTCACCAGAAAATGTTACGTCGACATCCCAAAAGACGACAAGTAAAAAACTCATCTTCTATCATTCCTCACAGAAAAAAAAAAAAAAAAAAAAGGCAATCAATCACAACCAAACAAGCCAAACTCACCCCTTCATATTATTTCAATTGAAAAAGGGAAAAGCTCCTACCCACTTGACGCCATCACTTTTATGAATATTAATGCATCTTCGGTCTAATTTAGGAACAAATCGACATCGTCAACGATGATAAGTAAAGAACTCCTCTTCATCATTCCTCGCAACAAAATAAAAGCAATCAATTGCAACCAAACAAGCAAAACCCACCCCTTTATATCATTTCAACCGAAAAAGAGAAAAGCCCCTACCCACTTGACACCATCACCTTCATGAACATAAATGTACTTTAGGAACAATGCTATATTTGATTTCACCATAAATTGTTACGTCGACATCCCGAATGACGACAAGTAAAGAACTCATCTTCTATCATTCCTCGCACAGAAATAAAAGCAACCAATTGCAACAAAACAAGCCAAACTCACCCTTTCATATTATTTCAAGTAAAAAGGGGAAAGGCCCCTACCCACATGACGCCATAACTTTTATGAATATTAATGTGTCTTTGGTCTAGATTAGGAACAATCCTAACTTTGATTTCACTAATAAAATGTTATGTCAACATTGTGAACGACGATAAGTAAAGCACTTCTCATCATCATTCCTCGCAACAAAACAGAAGCAATTAATCGCAACCAAACAAGTCACACCAACCCCTTTATATCATTTCAATTGAAAAAGAGAAAAGCCCTCACCCACTTTACTCCATCACTTTCATCAACATTAACGCACTTTTGGACCAATGATCAATTTGATTTCACCAGAAAATGTTATGTTGAGATCACGAATGACGACAAGTAAAACACTGATCTTCTATCATTCCTCACGGAAAAAAAAAAAAAGCAATCAATTGCAACCAAACAAGTGAAACTCACCCCCTCATACTATTTCAATAGAAAAAGGGAAAAGCCCCTAGCCACTTGACGCGATCACTTTTATGAATATTAATGTATCTTCGGTCTAGATTAGGAACAAGCCTAAATTTGATTTCACTAATAAAATGTTATATCAACATCATGAACGACAAAAAGTAAAGCACTCCTCCTCATCATTCCTCCCAACAAACAAAGGAATAAATTGCAACAAAACAAGCCAAACCAACCCCTTTATATCATTTCAACTGAAAAAGAGAAAGGCCCCCACCCACTTGACACCATCACTTTCACGAACATTAATGGACATTTGGAACAATGCTAAAGTGGATTTCACCAGAAAATGTTACGTCGACATCCCGAAAGACGACATGTAAAACACTCATCTTCTATCATTCGTCACGGAAAAAAAAGAGTAATTAATCGTAACCAAACAAGGCAAACTCACCCCTTCATATTATTTCAATAGAAAAAGGGAATCAGTCTAGATTAGGAACAATCCTAAATTTGATTTCACTAATAATATGTTACATCGACATTGTGAACAACGATAAGTAAAGCACTCCTCTTCATCATTCCTTGCAACAAAGCAAAAGCAATCAAGGGCAACCAAACAAGCAAAACCCACCCCTTTATATCATTTCAACTGAAAAAGAGAGAAGCCCCCACCCACTTGACACCATTACTTTCATAAACATCAATGTACTTTGAAACTATGCTAAAGTTGATTTCACCAGAAATTGTTACGTCGACATGCTGAATGACAACAAGTAAAGAACTCAACTTTTATCATTCCTCGTAGGAAAATAAAAACAATCAATCCCAACAACACAAGCAAGACTCACCCTTTCATATTATTTCAACTAAAAAAGGGAAAAGCCTCTACCCACTTGATGCCATAACTTTTGTGGATATTAATGTGTCTTTGGTCTAGATTAGGAACAATCCTACATTTGATTTCACTTATCAAATGTTTTGTCAACATCGTGAATGATGATAAGTAAAGCACTGCTCCTCATCATTCCTCGCAACAAAACAGAAGCAATCAATTGCAACCAAACAAGCCAAACCAACCCCTTTATATCATTTCAATTGAAAAAGAGAAACACCCCCACCCACTCTACACCATCACTTTCATAAACATTAATGTACTTTTCAAGCAATGCATATTTGATTTCACCATAAATTGTTACGTTGACATCTCGAATGATGACAAGTAAAGAACTCATCACCTATCATTCCTCATAGGAAAATAAAAGTAATCAATCACAACAAAACAAGCCAAACTCACCCCTTCATATTATTTCAATTGAAAAAGGGAAAAGCTCCTATCCACTTGACACCATCACTTCTTTGAATATTAATTTATTTTCGGTCTACATTAGGAACAATCCTAAATTTGATTTCACTAATAAAATGTTACATCGACATCACCAACTACGATAAGTAAAGCACTCCTCTTCATCATTCATTACAACAAAACAAAAGCAATAAATTGCAACCAGGCAAGCAAAACCCACCCCTTTATATCATTTCAACCGAAAAAGAGAAAAGTCCCCACCCACTTGACACCATCACTTTCATGAACATTAATGGATGTTTGGAACAATGCTAAATTTGATTTCTCCAGAAAATGGTACGTTGACCTCCCGAAAGACGGCAAGTAAAACACTCATTTTCTATCATTCGTTCCAGAAAAAAAAGGAAGAAGCACTTAATCGGTACCAAAAATTGCAAACTCACCCCTTCATAATATTTCAATTGAAAATGGGAAAAGCCCCTACCCACTTGACGCCATCACTTTTCCAAATATTAATGTATCTTTGGTCTAGATTAGGAACAATCCTAAATTTAATTTCACTAATAAAATGTTAGGTCAACATCATGAACGACGATAAGTAAAGCATTCCTCCTCATCATTCCTCGCAACAAAACAGAAGCAATCAATCGCACCCAAACAAGCCAAACCAACCCCTTTATATCATTCAATTCAAAAGGAGAAATGCCCCCACCCACTTGACACCATCACTTTCATGAACATTAATGGACCTTTGGAACAATGCTAAATTTGATTTCAACAGAAAATGTTATGTCGACATCCCAAATGAGGACAAGTAAAACACTCATCTTCTATCATTCCTCAAGGGAAAATAAAAGCAATCAATCACAACAAAACAAGCCAAACTCACCCCTTCATATTATTTCAATTGAAAAAGGGAAAAGATCCTACCCACTTAACGTCATCACTTTTATGAATATTAATTTATTTTCAGTCTAGATTAGGAACAATCCTAAATTTGATTTCACTAATAAAATGTCACATCGACATCATCAACTACGATAAGTAAAGCACTGCTCTTCATCATTCCTTGCAATAGAACAAAAGCAATCAATTGCAACTAAACAAGCAAAACCCACCCCTTTATATCATTTCAACCGGAAAAGAGAAAAGCCCCCACCCACTTCACACCATCACTTTCACGAATGGACCTTTGGAACAATGCTAAATTTGATTTCAACAGAAAATGTTATGTCGACATCCCAAATGACGACAAGTAAAACACTCATCTTCTATCATTCTTCGCAGGAAAATAAAGGCAATCAATCACAACAAAACAAACCAAACTCACCCCTTCATATTATTTCAATTGAAAAAGGGAAAAGCTCCTACCCACTTGATGCCATCACTTTTATGAATATTAATTTATTTTCGGTCTAGATTAGGAACAATCCTAAATTTGATTTCACTAATAAAATGTTACATCGACATCATCAACTATGATAAGTAAAGCACTCCTCTTCATCATTGCTTGCAACAGAACAAAAGCAATCAATTGCAACCAAACAAGCAAAACCCACCCCTTTATATCGTTTCAACCGAAAAAGAGAAAAGCCCCCACCCACTTGACACCATCACCTTCATGAACATTAATGTGCTTTTTGAACATTGCTAAATTTGATTTCACCAAAAATTGTTACGTCGACATCCCGAATAATGACAAGTAAAACACTCATCTTCTATCATTCCTCGAAGGAAAATAAAAGCAATCAATCACAACAAAACAAGCCAAACTCACCCCTTCATATTATTTCCATTGAAAATGGGAAAAGCTCCTATCCACTTGACACCATCACTTTTATGAATATTAATTTTTCTTCGGTCAAGATTAGGAACAATCCTAAATTTGATTTCACTAATAAAATGTTACATTGACATCATCAACTAAGATAAGTAAAGCACTCCTCTTCATCATTCCTTGCAACAAAACAAAAGCAATCAATTGCAACCAAACAAGCAAAACCCACCCCTTTATATCATTTCAATTGAAAAGGAGAAAAGCCCCCACCCACTTGACACCATCACTTTCACGAACATTAATGGACCTTTGGAACAATGCTAAATTTGATTTCAACAGAAAATGTTATGTCGACATCCCAAATGACGACAAGTAAAACACTCATCTTCTATCATTCTTCGCAGGAAAATAAAAGCAATCAATCACAACCAAACAAGCCAAACTCACTCCTTCATATTATTTCAATTGAAAAAGGGAAAAGCTCGTACCCACTTGACGCCATCACTTTTATGAATATTAATTTATTTTCGGTCTAGATTAGGAACAATCTTAAATTTGATTTCACTAATAAAATGTTACATCTACATCATCAACTATGATAAGTAAAGCACTCCTCTTCATCATTTCTTGCAACAGAACAAAAGCAATCAATTGCAACCAAACAAGCAAAACCCACCCCTTTATATCGTTTCAACCGAAAAAGAGAAAAGCCCCCACCCACTTCACACCATCACTTTCACGAACATTAATCGACCTTTGGAGCAATGCTAAATTTGATTTCAACAGAAAATGTTATGTCGACGTCCCAAATGACGTCAAGTAAAACACTCATCTTCTATCGTTCCTCGCAGGAAAATAAAAGCAATCAATCACAACAAAACAAGCCAAACTCACCCCTTCATATTATTTCAATTGAAAAAGGGAAAAGCTCCTATCTACTTGACGCCATCACTTTTATGAATATTAATTTATTTTCGGTCAAGATTAGGAACAATCCTAAATTTGATTTCACTAATAAAATGTTACATTGACATCATCAACTATGATAAGTAAAGCAATCCTCTTCATCATTCCTTGCAACAAAACAAAAGCAATCAATTGCAACCAAACAAGCAAAACCCACCCCTTTATATCATTTCAACCGAAAAATAGAAGATCCCCCACCCACTTGACACCATCACTTTCATGAACATTAATGGACGTTTGGAACAATGCTAAATTTGATTTCTCCAGAAAATGTTACGTTGACATCCCGAGAGACGGCAAGTAAAACACTCATTTTCTATCATTCGTTGCAGAAAAAAAGAAGCAATTAATTGGAACCAAACAATGCGAACTCACCCCTTCATATTATTTCAACTGAAAAAGGGAAAAGCCCCTACTCGCTTGACACCATCACTTTTCTGAATATTAATGTATCTTTGGTCTAGATTAGGAACAATCCTAAATTTAATTTCACTGATAAAATGTTACATCGACATCATCAACGATGATAAGTAAAGCACTCCTCTTCACCATTCCTTTCAACAAAACAAAAGCAATCAATTGCAACCAAACAAGCAAAACCAACCCCTTTATATCATTTCACCGGAAAAAGAGAAAAGCCCCCACCCACTTCACACCATCACTTTCAAGAACATTAATGGACCTTTGGAACAATGCTAAATTTGATTTCAACAGAAAATGTTATGTCGACATCCCAAATGACAACTAGTAAAACACTCATCTTCTATCATTCCTCGCAGGAAAATAAAAGCAATCAATCACAACAAAACAAGCCAAACACACCCCTTCATATTATTTCAATTGAAAAAGGGAAAAGCTCCTATCCACTTGACGCCAACACTTTTATGAATATTAATTTATTTGCGGTCAAGATTAGGAACAATCCTAAATTTGATTTCACTAATAAAATGTAACATTGACATCATCAACTACGATAAGTAAAGCAGTCCTCTTCATCATTCGTTGCACCAAAACAAAAACAATCAATTACAACCAAACAAGCAAAACCCACCCCTTTATATCATTTCAACCGAAAAATAGAAAGGCCCCCACCCACTTGACACCATCACTCTCATGAACATTAATGGACGTTTGGAACAATGCTAAATTTGATTTCTCCAGAGAATGTTACGTTGACATCCCGAGAGACGGCAAGTAAAACACTCATCTTCGATCATTCCTCGCAGGAAAAAAATAAACAGTCAATCACAACAAAACAAGCCAAACTCACCGCTTCATATTATTTCAATTGAAAAAGGGAAAAGCTCCTACCCACTTGACACCCTCACTTTTATGAATATTAATTTATTTTCGGTCAAGATTAGGAAAAATACTAAATTTGATTTCACTAATAAAATGTTCCATCGACATCATCAACTACGATAAGTAAAGCACTCCTCTTCACCATGCCTTTCAACAAAACAAAAGCAATCAATTGCAACCAAACAAGTAAAACGAACACCTTTATATCATTTCACCCGAAAAAGAGAAAAGCCCCCACCCACTTCACACCATCACTTTCAAGAACATTAATGGACCTTTGGAACAATGCTAAATTTGATTTCAACAGAAAATGTTATGTCCACATCCCAAATCACGACAAGTAAAACACTCATCTTCTATCATTCCTCGCAGGAAAATAAAAGCAATCAATCACAACAAAACAAGCCGAACTCACTCCTTCATATTATTTCAATTGAAAAAGGGAAAAGCTCCTATCCACTTGACGCCATTACTTTTATGAATATTAATTTATTTTCGGTCAAGATTAGGAACAATCCTAAATTTTATTTCACTAATAAAATGTTACATTGACATCATCAACTATGATAAGTAAAGCACTCCTCTTCATCATTCCTTGCAAAAAAACAAAAGCAATCAATTGCAACCAAACAAGCAAAACACACCCCTTTATATCATTTCAACCGAAAAATAGAAAGGCCCCCACCCAATTCACACCATCACTTTCACGAACATTAATGGACCTTTGGAACAATGCTAAATTTGATTTCAACAGAAAATGTTATGTCGACATCCCAAATGACGACGAGTAAAACACTCATCTTCTATCATTCCTCGTGGGAAAATAAAAGCAATCAATCACAACAAAACAAGCCAAACTCACCCCTTCATATTATTTCAATTGAAAAAGGGAAAAGCTCCTACCCACTTGACGCCATCACTTTTATGAATATTAATTTATTTTCGGTCAAGATTAGGAACAATCCTAAATTTGATTTCACTAATAAAATGTTACATGGACATCTTCAACTACGATAAGTAAAGCACTCCTCTTCATCATTCCTTGCAACAAAACAAAAGCAATCAATTGCAACCAAACAAGCAAAACCCACCCCTTTATGTCATTTCAACCGAAAAAGAGAAAAGCCCCCACCCACTTCACACCATCACTTTCACGAACATTAATGGACCTTTGGAACAATGCTAAATTTGATTTCAACAGAAAATGTTATGTCGACATCCCAAATGACGACGAGTAAAACACTCATCTTCTATCATTCCTCGTGGAAAAATAAAAGCAATCAATCACAGCAAAACAAGCCAAACTCACCCCTTCATATTATTTCAATTGAAAAAGGGAAAAGCTCCTATCCACTTGACGCCATCACTTTAATGAATATTAATTTATTTGCGGTCAAGATTAGGAACAATCCTAAATTTGATTTCACTAATAAAATGTAACATTGACATCATCAACTACGATAAGTAAAGCAGTCCTCTTCATCATTCCTTGCAAAAAAACAAAAGCAATCAATTGCAACCAAACAAGCAAAACCCACCCCTTTATATCATTTCAACCGAAAAATAGAAAGGCCCCCACCCACTTGACACCATCACTCTCATGAACATTAATGGACGTTTGGAACAATGCTAAATTTGATTTCTCCAGAGAATGTTACGTTGACATCCCGAGAGACGGCAAGTAAAACACTCATCTTCGATCATTCATCGCAGGAAAAAAATAAACAGTCAATCACAACAAAACAAGCCAAACTCACCGCTTCATATTATTTCAATTGAAAAAGGGAAAAGCTCCTACCCACTTGACACCCTCACTTTTATGAATATTAATTTATTTTCGGTCAAGATTAGGAAAAATACTAAATTTGATTTCACTAATAAAAAGTTCCATCGACATCATCAACTACGATAAGTAAAGCACTCCTCTTCACCATTCCTTTCAACAAAACAAAAGCAATCAATTGGAACCAAACAAGTAAAACGAACACCTTTATATCATTTCACCCGAAAAAGAGAAAAGCCCCCACCCACTTCACACCATCACTTTCAAGAACATTAATGGACCTTTGGAACAATGCTAAATTTGATTTCAACAGAAAATGTTATGTCCACATCCCAAATCACGACAAGTAAAACACTCATCTTCTATCATTCCTCACAGGAAAATAAAAGCAATCAATCACAACAAAACAAGCCGAACTCACTCCTTCATATTATTTCAATTGAAAAAGGGAAAAGCTCCTATCCACTTGACGCCATTACTTTTATGAATATTAATTTATTTTCGGTCAAGATTAGGAACAATCCTAAATTTTATTTCACTAATAAAATGTTACATTGACATCATCAACTACGATAAGTAAAGCACTCCTCTTCATCATTCCTTGCAAAAAAACAAAAGCAATCAATTGCAACCAAACAAGCAAAACACACCCCTTTATATCATTTCAACCGAAAAATAGAAATGCCCCCACCCAATTCACACCATCACTTTCACGAACATTAATGGACCTTTGGAACAATGCTAAATTTGATTTCAACAAAAAATGTTATGTCGACATCCCAAATGACGACAAGTAAAACACTCATCTTCTATCATTCCTCGTGGGAAAATAAAAGCAATCAATCACAACAAAACAAGCCAAACTCACCCCTTCATATTATTTCAATTGAAAAAGGGAAAAGCTCCTACCCACTTGACGCCATCACTTTTATGAATATTAATTTATTTTCGGTCAAGATTAGGAACAATCCTAAATTTGATTTCACTAATAAAATGTTACATGGACATCATCAACTACGATAAGTAAAGCACTCCTCTTCATCATTCCTTGCAACAAAACAAAAGCAATCAATTGCAACCAAACAAGCAAAACCCACCCCTTTATGTCATTTCAACCGAAAAAGAGAAAAGCCCCCACCCACTTCACACCATCACTTTCACGAACATTAATGGACCTTTGGAACAATGCTAAATTTGATTTCAACAGAAAATGTTATGTCGACATCCCAAATGACGACGAGTAAAACACTCATCTTCTATCATTCCTCGTGGGAAAATAAAAGCAATCAATCACAACAAAACAAGCCAAACTCACCCCTTCATATTATTTCAATTGAAAAAGGGAAAAGCTCCTACCCACTTGACGCCATCACTTTTATGAATATTAATTTATTTTCGGTCTAGATTAGGAACAATCCTAAATTTGATTTCACTAATAAAATGTTACATCGACATCATCAACTACGATAAGTAAAGCACTCCCCTTCATCATTCCTTGCAACAGAACGAAAGCAATCAATTGCAACCAGCCAAGCAAAACCCACCCCTTTATATCGTTTCAACTGAAAAAGAGAAAAGCCCCCACCCACTTGACACCATCACCTTCATGAACATTAATGTGCTTTTTGAACATTGCTAAATTTGATTTCACCAAAAATTGTTACGTCGACATCCCGAATGATGACAAGTAAAACAGTCATCTTCTATAATTCCTTGAAGGAAAAAAAGAGAAAAGGCAATCAATCACAACCAAACAAGTCAAACTCACCCCCTCATATTATTTCAACTAAAAAATGGAAAGGCCCCTACCCACTTGACGCCATCGCTTTTCTGAATATTAATTTATCTTCGGTCTAGATTAGGAACAAGCCTAAATTTGATTTCACTAATAAAATGTTATATCAACATCGTGAACGACAGTAAGTAAAGCACTCCTCCTCATCATTCCTCCCAACAAACCAAAGTAATCAATCGCAACAAAACAGGCCAAACGAACCCCTTTATATCATTTCAACTGAAAAAGAGAAAAGCCCCTACCCACTTGACTCCATCACTTTCACGAACATTAATGGGCGTTTGGAACAATGCTAAATTGGATTTCACCAGAAAATGTTACGTCCACATCCCAAATGACGACAAGTAAACCACTCATCTTCTATCACTCGCCGTAGAAAAAAAGAAGAAGCAATTAATCGCAACTTAACAAGGCAAACTCATCCCTTCATATTATTTCAACTTAAAAAGGGAAAAGCCCCTACCCACTTGACCCGCTCACTTTCACGAACATTAATGGACTTTTGGAACACTGCTAAATTTGATTTCACCAAAAAATGTTACGTCGACATCTCAAATGACGACAAGTAAAACACTCATCTTCTATCATTCCTTGCAGAAAAGAAAAAAAGCAATCAATCGCAACCAAACAAGCCAAACTCACCCCTTCATCTTATTTCAATTGAAAAAGGGAAAAGCCCCTACCCACTTGACACCATCACTATTATGAATATTAATGTATCTTCGGTCTGGATTAGGAAATTTCCTAAATTTGATTTCACTAATAAAATGTTATATAAACATCGTGAGGGACGATAAGTAAAGCACTTCTCATTATTCCACCTAACAAACAGAAGCAATCAATCGCAACCAAACAAGCCAAACACACCCCTTCATCTTATTTCAATTGAAAAAGGGAAAAGCCTCTACACACTTGACGCCATCACTATTATGAATATTAATGTATCTTCGGTCTAGATTAGGAACAATCCTCAATTTGATTTCATTAATAAAATGTTATATCAACATCGTGAAGGACGATAAGTAAAGCACTTCTCCTCATCATTCCTCCGAACAAACAGAAGCAATCAATCGCAACCAAACAAGCCATACCAACCCCTTTATATCATTTCAACTGAAAAACACAAAGCCGCTACCCACTTGACTCCATCACTTTACGAACGTTTATGGATGTTTGGAACAATGCTACATTTGATTTCACCAAAAAATGTTACATCGACATCCCAATAGACGACAAGTAACAAACTCATCTTCTATCATTCCTAGCACAAAAAAAAAAAAAAAAAAAAAAAAAAAAAAAAAGCAATCAAACACAACCAAACAAGCCAAAGTCACCCCTTCATATTTTTTCAATTGAAAAAGGGAAAAGCTCCTGCCCACTTGACACCATCACTTTTATGAATATTAATGTATTTTCGGTCTAGATTAGGAACAATCCTAAATTTGATTTCACTAATAAAATGTTACATCGACATCGTCAACGACAATAAGTAAAGCACTCCTCTTCAACATTCTTGGCAACAAAAGAAAAACAATCAATTGCAACCAAACAAGCAAAACCCACCCCATTGTATCATTTCAACCGAAAAAGAGAGAAGCCCCCACCCACCTGACACCATCACTTTCACAAACATTAATGGACCTTTTGGAACAATGCTAAATTTGATTTCAACAGAAAATGTTATGTCGACATCCCAAATGACGACAAAGTAGAACACTCATCTTCTATCATTCCTCACGGGAAAATAAAAGCAATCAATCACAACAAAACAAGCCAAACTCACCCCTTCATATTATTTCAATTGAAAAAGGGAAAAGCTCCTACCCACTTAACATCATCACTTTTATGAATATTAATTTATTTTCGGTCTAGATTAGGAACAATCCTAAATTTGATTTCACTAATAAAATGTTACATCGACATTGCCAACGACAATAAGTAAAGCACTCCTCTTCATCATTCCTTGCAACAAAACAAAAGCAATTAATTGAAACCAAACAAGCAAAACCCACCCCTTTATATCATTTCAACCGAAAAAGAGAAAAGCCCCCACC
Organism: Eucalyptus shirleyi; assembly: GCA_017140165.1. Lineage (NCBI taxonomy): Eukaryota > Viridiplantae > Streptophyta > Magnoliopsida > Myrtales > Myrtaceae > Eucalyptus > Eucalyptus shirleyi. Next base: position 333,951 of record JADGRX010000012.1, read on the forward strand.
CACTTGACACCATCACTTTCATGAACATTAATGCACTTTTGGAACAATGCCAAATTTGATTTCACCAGAAATTGTTAGGTCGACATTCCAGATGACGGCAAGTGAAGCACTTATCTTCTATCATTCCTCGCAGAAAAATAAAAGCAATCAATCACAACAAAACAAGCAAAACTCACTGTCACGCCCCAATCCTCGGGAACATGCCTATCCTTCTATCTGGTCGATTTTAAAATGCGATATCTCAGGACTAAGTATCGCCGACCCTTTCTGTTTATTATGCATGTGGAAGCAATTATGAATCCCAAGACAATAAAACAATGGGATAGAAAAGCAGGCCATATTTTTTATATTGAAATTCACAACCACACTTTTATTAACAGTGCAACTCATAGCATATTTACAATACTATTTATAGCAACCAAGTCTCACACCTATCTACACTAAGACAGGGTTCACAAAAGGGATGGGATCTCAATCCACATTCGGGTTGTACTCAAGATCCCTCTTTGGATCATCTTCTTCTTCTTCAAAAATCTTTCTCCTCCTCAAGTTCCTCCTCCTCGGCTCCTCCTCAGGGTCTTGAAATGGTTATTCAATAAGCAATGAGACCACGTCTCAGTGAGTCCTACCCCCTAAGACTCGATTAGTAAACGAATACGCCAAACAGTTGCCTAAGCACAACACGAGTCAGAGGACTTATCTTGGCCTCAATTCCAACCTACAATTCTAGGTTAAACACATATATTCAAACAATTCACGACATCCGATCAAGCACTGGTCAATCGACTAAGTTGATTACATGTCAGTCAGACCCTCTCTAGGTCATTCCCACTCATACCACGATTTCCCAGTGGTATACTCATTCACCAAATCACATGTGTTTCTCGGGCATCGTTTTTGCCAATGACATACCGATCACCGACACCGTGCGTTCTTTAAGACGCCGTTTTCACCAGTGAAATCCTCGATCACCGAACCATGTGTCCTTTCTAGGGCGCCGTTTTCGCCAAGGTGACATCGGCAATAGACAACATCGTGAGTTCTTTAAGACGTCGTTTTCACCAGTGATATTTCCTTAATCACCGAACCACTTTTGTCTATAAGTCATTCACGTGCGTTCTTTAAGGCGCCGTTTTCGCCAGTGATACTTCTAATCACCGAACCACGTATGTCCAATAATATCATACCTAATTGGTCTCAACCAATAATGTTCTCAATTAGCTCTCACCATTCTCCCTACTATATAGCCCATCAACGTACTGGTGCTATATACCCATGCTTGGCCATTACCAATCAAATATTCTATAACAAACAATTTAGGACAATTCCTCAAATTTCACAATTTAAATCAATTCCATAAAAATTGATGCTCAATTAAATAAACGGACTACACCACGACAATCAACACGAGATTCTGGTCATCGGCCATCCCAGTTGAATTTTCGGAAAAATAATTAATTAAATAATTAATTTCAAAAAATAAATAAATAATAAAAATCCAATTTAGGCCCGTATTGCCTGATTGGAGCCCGAAACGGGTCAGGAAAAATCCCGAGATACATTCAATAAATATTAGAGGTTCTCTACTTGCTAATGACTAAGTCTAACCACCTAACATGCATCATTAAGTCACTAATTTAATTGTTCTAACCTAATCTGACCACATAATCGCACTTAATTAAATCTAACCAACCCTAAGCATAATTAGCAAACTAATAAAGCATTAGTGAGTAAAACTCACTTGGTAACAACGGAGACCGAATCACCGCAACGGCGACGCGACGGTGGACAAAAACAGGCTTGGACCGGGCCTAAGACTTGGCCCTACAAACTTCAGCAAGGCTGGGCTTTACTGTTGGAATCTTGGGCTGAACTGGATCTGGACTTAATTCTGCTTGGGCTGAAAACGTGGGCCAAACTGTTGTTCACTTGGGCTGGAATTCTGCAAGCTGAGCTGGACCACAATTGAAGATGGGCTGAATTAAAAATTGAACTGGGCTGAGCAAGATGCAAACTGGAAGCTGGGCTGTTCGGTGGCTTCAAATGAGCTGCTGGGCTGATGAAGACAGGCCGAACAAGGCTGAGATGGGCCTCGACAATTTCGTGAAGGCTGAGGGCACGCCGCTGGAGAAGACTGAAGACGGAAGCTGCTCGTGGACGTTGCTTCGCTGGCCAAACTCGGCTGACTCGGTGGCCGACCAAAAATTAAAATCAGTGCAGGCACGTTGCTGCTGGAGGAGACTCGGACGTGTGGCGTTGGTGTTGCGGACGCAATGAAGGCTCGGTGAAACGTGGGCTTCATCTCGATGGACGCTGGCAGCTGGAGTAACGACAGTCGCTGACACCGTTGGGCTGACCGCGCTGAAGATGTTGGCTTGGATTAACTTTGCTTCGGTGGGATTTTCGCTGGAGAAGCAATGAACGGCAGCAGCTTCAATTTGAGGCTTCGTGGGAGTCGGTCAACCAGGGCTTCGGTGGTTCGTTTGTTGACCGAAGCAGAAGGAGGAGCAGGCAGGTGGCAGCGTGGAGATGGAGCGGTGGCGTGCAGATTCGGCTTCGCTTGGCTTCGGTCAACAAGATATAGCTGGAGTTGACCCGTGATGATGCGTTGGCAACCAAGAAGCGAACGAAGAGAAGTCACGGGCTTCTTCGATGGTGGGGACGGGGACGCTCGGACGCCTCGCAGCAGCTTCAACCGAGAAGCAATTTCGGTAGAGGGTGTGCGACTGTTCTGTGCGAAAGAGATTTGAAAGCAAATGCAGAAAATAACGAGCGGATGGGGGAGGCTTCGCGTGAAGGAGAAGCCAAGGAGGGGCCCAAAATTCTTGCTTGTCCCCACTTTTTTGCCTTCAAGCTTATTTTTTAGTCTCCATTACTTTCTACCAAATTAAATCCCACAACTAATCCAAAATGAAGCCAAAAATTGCTGTCCAAGCATAATTCCAAATTTCATTTAGTTTAGCTTCAATTCCTCACTCAATTCCCCAAATTGAGGCCCGATTTCGTCGAAGCGAAATCCCATATCATTTTCTGCCAGTCCCCAACACTCAAAAGCTCAGCTTGGAAGACGAAAATCTCTTCAATTTGGCCGATTTGAATTTCCGTTGATTTTCCGCGACATCTGAACCGATTTTCCATAAAAATCTCGGAATCTCTGAAAAATCTTCTGAGACTGAGTTGAAGTTCCTAAAATAGCTCGTGACACCACAGAACTTTCAATTTCTGAAATTGAACTCGAATTGGCGGTTAATTTCATTCGGCGCATTTTTAGCGTGACCTAGACTACCGGGTAACTTTAAGATATTTTTAAGTGCAAATGACCCATGGTCGATTTTCTTCAAGCCACTATGAACCCACTCGACTCATTGGCGACTCTCGATTGTCGTGAAAATCTCGAGGATTCAAATATGGACACAGGGCACAAAAACGACGAGAATTTTCCAATTTAGTGGAGTCACCCACGATTGGCCACACATCTCAGCCGACCAGACCTATCTCTGGTCTTAAATCGATTTTTAACTGTGCTGCAATGGCCTCTAAAGATGAGCACGGTTGAGAAGCCAATTCCTAGTCGAACTCTCAAGTCTATTTGCCTTAAAATTCCTAATAATTTTCTCAGATAGTCTAATTATCTCAAGAATGATCAGTTCTGAGAATAGCCTTATTGACACGTCAATGAAATGCCCGATTCGTTCAGAAGAAAATAGGATTGAAAATTTGGGATGTCACACTCACCCTTTCATATGATTTCAATTGAGAAAGGGAAAAGCCCCTCCCCACTTGACGCCATCACTTTTATGAATATTAATGTATCTTTGGTCAAGATGAGCAACAATTCAAAATGTACATTCACTAACAAAAGCAATCAATTGCAACAAAACAAGCCAAACCCATCCCTTTATATCATTTCAATGGAAAAAGAGACAAGCCCCCACCCACTTGACACCATCACTTTCATGAACATTAATGTACTTTTTGAACAATGCTAAATTTGATTTCACCAAAAATTGCTACGTCGACATCCGGAATGACATCAAGTAAAGAACTCATCTTCTATCATTCCTCGCTGGACAATAAAAGCAATCAATTACAATGAAACAAGTAAAACTCACCCTTTCATATTATTTCAACTAGAAAAGTGAAAAGCCCCTACCCACTTGATGCCATAACTTTTATGAATATTCATGTGTCTTCAGCCTAGATTACCAACAATCCTAAATTTGATTTCACTAATAAAATGTTATGTGAACATCGTGAATGACGATAAGTAAAGCACTCCTCCTCATCATTCCTCGCAACAAAACAAAAGCAATCAATCGCAACCAAAAAAGGCAAACCAACCCCTTTATATCATTTCAACTGAAAAAGAGAAAAGCCTCCCCCCCTCACTTGACACCATCATTTTCGTGAACATTAATGGTCTGTTGGACCAATGCTGAATTTGATTTCACCGAAAAATGTTACGTCGACATCCTGAATGACGACAAGTAAAACACTCATCTTCTATCATTGCTCGCAGAAAAGAAAAAAGCAATCAATCGCAACCAAACTAGCCAAACTCACCACTTCATATTATTTCAACTGAAAAAGGGAGAAGCCCCTATCCACTTGACGTCATCAATTCTATGAATATTAATGTATCCTTTGTCTAGATTAGGAACAATCCGAAATTTGATTACACAAACAAAATGTTATATCAACATCATGAACGACGATAAGTAAAGCACTCCTCATCATTCCTCCCGACAAACAAATGCAATCAATCACAACCAAACAAGCCAAACGCATCCCTTTATATCATTTCAACTGAAAAGGAGAAAAGCCCCCACCCGCTAGACACCATCACTTTCATAAATATTAATGTACTTTTCGAACAATGCGAAATTTGATTCCACCAAAAATTGTTAGGTCGACATCCCGAATGACGACTAGTAAAGAACTCATCTCCTATCATTCCTCGCAGGAAAATAAAAGCAATCAATTACAACAAAACAAGCAAAACTCACACTTTCATATTATTTCAACTAAAAAAAGGGGAAAGCCCCTACCCATTTGACGCCATAACTTTTATGAATATTAATGTGTCTTCGGTCAAGATTAGGAACAATCCTAAATTTGATTTCACTAATAAAATGTTATGTCAACATCGTGAACGGCGATAAGTAAAACACTCCTCCTGATCATTCCTCGCAACAAAATAGAAGCAATCATTCGCAACTAAACAAGCCAAACCAACCCCTTTATATCATTTCAACTGAAAAAGAGAAAAGCCCCCCCCCCCCCCCCAACTTGACACCATCAGTTTCACGAACATTAATGGACTTTTGCACCAATTCTCAATTTCATTTCACCAGAAAATGTTACCTCGACATCCCGAATGATGACATGTAAAACACTCATCTTCTATCATTCCTCACAGAAGAAAAAAAAAAAAGCAATCAATCGCAACCAAACAAGCCAAACTCACCCCTTCATATTATTTCAACTGAAAAAGGGAAAAGCCCCTACCCACTTGACGCTTGCACTTTTATGAATAATAATATATCTTCGGTCTAGGTTTGCAACAATCCTAAATTTGATTTCACTAATAAAATGTTACATCGACATCGTGAACGACGAAAAGTAAAGCACTCCTCTTCATCATTCATCGCGACAAAACAAAAGCACTCAATTGCAACCAAACAAGCGAAACCCACCTCTTTATATCATTTCAACTGAAAAAAGAGAAAAGCCCCCACCCACTTGACACCATCACTTTCACAAACATAAAAGTACTTTTGGAACAACGCTAAATTTGATTTCACTAGAAATTGTTCCATCGACACCCCGAATGACGACAAGTAAAGCACTCATCTTCTATCATTCCTCGCAGGAAAATAAAAGCAATCAATCGCAACCAAACTAGCCAAACTCACCACGTCATATTATTTCAACTGAAAAAGGGAGAAGCCCCTACCCACTTGACGTCATCACTTCTATGAATATTAATGTATCTTTGGTCTAGATGAGCGAAAATCCTAAATTTCATTTGACAAATAAAATGTTCTGTGAACATGGTGAACGGCGATGATTAAAGCACTCCTCTTCATCACTCCTCACATGAAAACAAAATCAATCAATTGCAACGAAACAAGCCAAACCCATCCCTTTATATCATTTCAACTAAAAAAGAGAAAAGCCCCCACCCGCTGGACACCATCACTTTCATAAACATTAATGTACTTTTCGAACAATGCCAAATTTGATTCCACCAAAAATTGTTAGGTCGACATCCCGAATGACGACAAGTAAAGAACTCATCTTCTATCATTCCTCGCAGGAAAATAAAAGCAATCAATTACAACAAAACAAGAAAAACTCACCCTTTCATATTATTTCAACTAAAAAAGAGAAAAGCCCCTACCCACTTGACGCCATAACTTCTATGAATATTAATGTGTCTTTGGCTTAGATTAGGAACAATCCGAAATTCGATTTCAGTAATAAAATCTTATGATGGATTTATAAGATGGGCTTAAGGCCCATCCGCTCAAGTTGGGCCCAAAAGGGCCCGGCCCACGGGAATAAGGCCCGTGGAGGGGGAAGGTATAAAAGGAAGTAGAGAGAGAGAGAGAAGACACCTCTTGGCATAACGTACGTTCCTTTCTCTCTCTTTTTCTCCCAAACGCTCAAGGCGACGCCGTTTCCTTTTCAAGGCAAATTGACATCATCGGGACCAGAATTTCTTCCTCTTCTTCAGCATTGGTGTTTAATCTGTGGCTAACAAGGTACGCTCGAATCCGTGGTGTGCTTTACGATCGGTGATACGTGTATTCCCGGGCTTCGTCTTCCGCATTGATTTAGGGGTTTGATTCGGTGTCGAATCCGGTTTTCGGGGATCCGTTATTCCCAACATTGGTATCAGAGCCCTAGTTCACGTTTTTCCCGATCAATTCTGATGTTTTTTGATTGATTTTTCGCGAAATCACTTCGGCCGTACGGAACCGGGCGAAAATCCCGACACCCGAGCGCTTTTCGGCCTTTTTTCTGAGTTTTCGTAAGTCGAAATCAAATTCTGAAGGCACTGGGAGAAGCATGACGTCGAGACGAGTCCGGCGATGTGTCGATCGCCGCCGGGAGCCGCCGCACGCGCCCACACGCGCGGCCGGAAGGCGCTGCGCGTGGGCGCGACGCGCCTGGAAGCGTTGGCTTTGCCAGCGCGTGCGCCACACGCGCCGGTCGTGAACCGGCACGCGCGCGCCGGTGGCCGGCGAACCGGCACGCGCCGGTCCACGGACCGACGCATGCTGACGTCACGTGATGACGTCATCCAACGGTCGGTAACCGTACGGATGACGTCACCGATGACGTCATCACCGACGACGTTTCGTCGGACGGTCACTGGCCGGCGATCCGACCCGACCGGCGACCTGACCCGACCCGTGGATGCAGGCACGCGCCCGGCACGTGCCGGATGACGTCTTCGTGACGTCATCCCCGCACGCGCGAGGCACGTGCGGTCGGTCCTCGCGGACGGTCCGACCGGTTCGACCGTCGCGACCGGTCCGACCCGCGCGCCCGTTGACCTGACCCGTTGACCGTTGACTGACCGTTGACCGTTGACCGACGACCGTTGACTGTTGACTTTGGCCGTTGACCGTTGACCTGAAAAAAAAAAAAGGAATTTGTTTTCTTTTTCAGTCATGCCTATGTGGGTTATAAGTAATCCATTTTTTAATTCTGCATTTGTTGCATGAATTTTGGAAAATTATGTATTTTCTCTTATATTAATTATGGATTATAAGTGATCCATTTTTAATTCCGCATTTGTTGCGGGAACTATGATGCGTTATGCAAGGATACCCGCAATCCCGAGAACGGACGGGGGAAATGCAAGACTTAAGAGGCTGATGACAAAGTTGGCTGATTATCGGTGGCATGACGGTGATTTAGTATCACATGTGGTCAGGGTCAATCAGATGATACAGGAAATCATTTGGAATGGTTATCTTATGCCGGATTTTGAGAAGGTGCCGGTTTTGATCAACACTCTTCTACCTTAATGGCAAGCAGTGTTGGATCGGCTATGGGAGGTCAACGTGGTCCTGGGTTATAAGAGGCTGGTGGAAGCTTTTGTAAGAGAGTATTATAGGATTGAGTTGGCCAAAACTTCAACCCTTAGATTGAGCGCCACATGGCGCCGAGTGAATGCGCCTTGGAGGCGACATGAAAGCTCTCCAAAAGTTTTTTCATGGTTGGCAAATGTGCCTTCGAATTTCTCAGATATTTTGACTGATAGATTAGAAGGGACATTCTCTATTTATTTCTTTGATTGATTATGTAATGATTACTACCTGATTGTTGTTAATGTAGCAACCGATATATTAGTTGTATCATGTGAAAGCATTCTTATTTTATTGGATGTTAAGATTTTTATTTGCTTTTCGCTATTGCTGGTTGCTGTGGGTAATTAGCTATGGGTAGTAATAGAAGTTTTTGTAACTTCATAGAATTGATTTTGCATATGACAATTATATTAATAATAATTTTAAGTTAGGATTTTTGGAGGATGATTGGAAACATAGTGACCTTTTGATTCTGAAACCTTACTTGAAATTATTTATTAATATGATGGGTCTTTGCAAATAGGGATGTATAAATGATAGGCTTTAATTATTCATGCATATATGTCTGATGTGTTCAGATCGATAGTTTCAGCAACTAAGAACATGATTGCTGATATGAACGGCAATAATTGTGAAATATTGAATATGAAGATTCAATATGTGCTGGAAAAGTAAAAAGCACTAGAAGCTTTTGACCACATTATGGAAGATCTTGAGGGTGTCGTGCACCACCTTGAGCTAGTAGAGGACCGCCTAACGGTATTTGAACAGAAATTAGACATTTCCTATGCTGGTTCTAGCTCAGAAAGGACTTTGTGCTCTAAGCGCAAATGTATTGATTCGTTAATATGTGGGAATGCAGAAGGATCAAGTCCTTATTGTAAGAAATCAAGAAGTAACCAACAAGAGAGAGGAAAGCGTCCTCAAGTGAAGAAAATGTCAAAGGTGTGATGTTACAATTGTGACAAGAGAAGTCACTATGGTCGCGACTATCGTGAGCCAAAGAAGTTATACACCTCTTGTACATTTGAGAACTTTGCTTATGTGTCAAGTTCTGCATTATAGGCTGAATACAATCCTTTGTGGAATGTAGATTCATGAGCGACAGACCATGTAGCAAAGGATAGAGGATCCTTTGTGGAATTCCGACGAGTACCAACTGGAACTGAGTGGATCCATATTGGAAGCAACTCTAGAGCTAATGTAAAGGAATTGTCACCGATCAATAGAACATGAGTGGTTGACGCACCTTGATGTTCTATATGCTCCAGAGATTCGTCGAAATTTAAGTGTCTGTCTTAGTGTTGGTTAAGCTTGGTTTTGGTATGAACTTCCATAATAAATGTGTAGATTTGTGTTTAGATACAAACTACTATGGTTGTGGTCACTTTCTAGATGGTTTTATTGTACTAAATGTTGATTGTGATGATGTCAATATGTTATCCCCTTGTTTCACGTCTTCTATCTTATATGATAATGATGTGAATATGATGGCATGCTAGATTTGGTCATATGGGCCAACAACATATGAAAAGACTAGCCAAAAAGGGCTTGTTGGGCAATATTGAAAAAGTTGATTTGTCCATATGTGAGCATTGCCTAGTAGGGAAAATGACAAGGAAACCATTTGGCAAAGATAAAAGAGCTGAATTTCCTCGGCATTTAATCCATTTGGACGTCTGTGGTTCAATGAATGTGAGAGAAAGGCAATGGGCTGTTTGTTTCATCACTTTTATAGATGATTCTACTTGATTCGGATATGTCTATTTGATTTCTCATAAATCTGAAGCATAAGTTGTTTCAAAAATGTTTATGAATTTGGCAGAAAATCAATTAGACAAGAAAATAAAGGTATTTAGATCCGATCGAGGTTGAGAATATTTATCTCGATAAGTTCAGAAAATTGTGTGATGAAAAAGGAATAGAAAGATAGTTGTCTATTCCATATACTCCTCAACAAAATGGTGTTGCGGAGAGAAGAAACAGAACCCTACTGGAATGGTTAGGTCCATAATGGCACATGCTAACTTACCCATCACTTTTTGGAGTGATGTGTTGTTAACTGCTGCCTATATACTTAACCGGGTGCCTTCCAAATCGGTTATTTCCACTTCATATGAGTTATGGACAGTTAGAACACCAGACTTAAGTTTTTCTTAAGACATGGGGTTGTGCTGACTATGCTCATGAGTCCTCTCACAAGTTTTGGGAAATTGGGTCCCAAAAATAATAAGAGTATTTTCATGAGATACTGCGAACACTCAAAAAGGTATGTGTTCATAGGTGAGCAGGAAAGTGGGAGTATAACTGAATTTGAATCACGGGATGTCACATCCTTAGTGGATGAATTTTCTAAGAGGGGCGAAATAAGGGAAAATAACTCCCTATTTGAAACCTTGGATCAAGATAATGATTTCAGTGGAGTTCGTTCAAGTGGGAGTAATATGAGATGTAATGAATTGAATTCAACTCATTCTCAATTGCAACCACCTGATGTGACGACATCATCATTACCTAATCCAAGTGGGAGCATAATGGAGAATGATGTGCTAAGTGTACAATCTCCCATACGGTGAACAAGTCGCCAAAGTATTCACCGTCGATGTTTTGACATTGAAAGGGAAACTTTTATGGTTGCTCCACAAGATGAGGATGAGCCAAGAAATATTAATGAGGCTCTGAACTGCCCTAATAAGAAAAAATGGATTCATGCAATGAAAGAGGAAATGGAGTCAATGAAATCAAACCAAGTTTGGGAACTGGTTGATCTTCCAAAAGGACGCAGAGCTATAGGAACAAGTAGGTTCTCTAAATAAAGCGAAAGGCTGATGGCTCAATAGAAAGGCATAAGGCTCGCCTTGTGACGAAGGGGTATAATCAACAGGAAGAAATTGATTATGAAAATACATTTTCTCCTGTAGTGAGATTTACCTTGATTCGCATTATTCTGGCAATAGTGACTAATATGGATCTTGAGTTACATCAAATGGATGTAAAGACTGCTTTCCTCAATTGAGAATTAGAGGAAGGAACATATATGGAACTACCTGCTGGTTTCATAGTGAAAGGCCAATAAGAAAAGGCATGTTGAATTTGGGGGTCGATATATGGCCTTAAGCAGTCATCGAGACAAAGGTATATACATTTTCATAATGCCATAGTGGCATATGATTTTACAATGATTGACGAGGATCATTGTGTATATATCAATAGATTCAATGATCAATTTGTGATCATATCATTATATGTTGATGATATACTAATTGCCGAAAGCAATATGGAGTTGGTTAATACTATCTAGAGATAGTTGTCTTCTAACTTTGAGATAAAGGATATGGGTGAGGCTGCATACATTCTTGGAGTTAAGACTTCAAGAGATCGTTTTGAAGAGATCGTTATCTCTTTCGCAAGAAACCTATATAAATAAGGTTCTTGAACGATTTTGTATGTAAGACTGTAAGCCCATAGACACTCCTATTGCAAAAAGGTGAAGGATTGAGCCATAGTCTGTGTCCAAGGACTCCACAAGAGAAGGAACAAATGAAACATGTTCCTTATGCTAGTGCTGTTGGGAGCTTGATGTATGCTATGATGTGTACAACACCCGACATATGCTTTGCAGTCGGAATGGTGAGCAGATACCAATCCAATCCAGGTCAAACGCATTGGAAAGCCGTTAAAAAAAATACTGAGGTATCTAAAGGAGACTGCTGATCATACGTTGAGTTATTAAGGAAAGGATCTGCAACTCAAAGGCTATTCTAATACTGATTGGAGAGGAGATTTAAATGAAAGGAAATCTACCTCTGGGTTTGTTTTCTTACCGAATAATAGCACCATATGTTGGAGCAGTAAGAAACAGAAATGTATAGCCTTGTCCACGATGTAAGTTGATTTCGTGGCATTATCAGCAGCAGTGTAAGAGAGTGTTTGGCTTAAGAGATTTTTGGATCATTTAGGTGTTATTAGAAGTGCTGCAGATTTATTGTTGGTTAACTGTGGTAGCCAAGCAGCAAAAAGCGTATACCAAAGATCCAAAATATCATGGCAAGACCAAACATATAGATACCAAGTATAATCTTGTCAAGGATATGGTTGCACGAAAAGATGTGAACTTAGAGTACATACTACGCATGGAATGGTAGCAGATCCTATGACAAAGCCAATACTTTGAGATGTGTTTTGTGGCCATATGAAATCTCTAGGATTGCGTAGAGACTGATGTACTGAATATTATTTTTCCCTAAGTGTTCACAATTTGATGAATTTGTGTTTTTTCATCATTAATGCCTATGAATCTTTGTTTAATCCTTATGCATCTTAATGCTTAGTGCATTACTTTAAGTTGAGAAGTATGTCGAATAGATATAAGATTAGCCCACTCACACGGGTAATCACCTCTGTTTACTGTGTGATAAATAGAGATTAGACTGTTTTTAAGCTTATTATCTAGGTGATAATCGAGAGCTCAAGCTTAAAACACGTATGTCGCCTTAACTGAGTGTTGAGATGAGGACATAATACTTACTATGTCCGAAAGTAAAATACCCCACATGTTTTACTTTATCTGTCTAAGATGCCAGATGTGAGTTCTGATGAATTTTGTGAATGAGTAGATATGTGCACTCAAGTTAGACATTGGGTATGTCTGAACTATCATCTGTACGGTATAAAAGGTGTAGACATACGCTCCATGGGAAATGAGTTAATACCGTAATACGTATTTCATACTACGTATGCATGAGACGACCAATAAGAGTAGCAAAAGTTTGATCTCAACTTTTATGTCGTGTGAGACTCTTGAGGAAGAGAGTTCCTCAATTTCTTAGTCCCCTCATGACTCTTACTTAATCTCAAGATTTCTATTTAGTGTTTGCTATCTTAGGATGTTGCCAATGGTCATGAGTTTGATTCGATCTAATGGGGCATTTCTAGAAAAGCAAGCTGGACTGAAATTGAGAGTTTGAAGGAAAGAGGAAGATCGATTTTGGAGAATCACATTGTAGTTTTGTATTCACCGGTTAACCAATTATGACTGTCTTTGTGATAATCATAATTGTGAATACAATATATATATATCATTGTTTAAAAGAGATCAAGAGAGATATAAATGTGATCGATTGATCTAGGGTACTGCATACTAAATCTACTCGGAGTGTGATGCCCATTAAGAGCTGCTATATATTCCTAACAGATGTATAGCAACGAGCTCTCAAAGTATGCTGGTCGCACGGATTATTCACCGGTATGAATGTTGAAGAGAGGAAAAGAGGATTATGTTCGGCCCACCATGTTAAGTGAGAGTCTATGTTGGATTTTTCTCTGATGGGGCTGAGTAGGGCCTGTCCGCCCATGTTGGTTTTGCACCACCATGTGCGAGTGGGAGATGATGGATTTATAAGATGGGCTTAAGGCCCATCCGCTCAAGTTGGGCCCAAAAGGGCCCGGCCCACGGGAATAAGGCCTGTGGAGGGGGAAGGTATAAAAGGAAGTAGAGAGAGACAAAGGACACCTCTTGGCATAACATACGTTCCTTTCTCTCTCTTTTTCTCCCAAACGCTCAAGGCGACGCCGTTTCCTTTTCAAGGCAAATTGACATCATCGGGACCAGAATTTCTTCCTCTTCTTCAGCGTTGGTGTTTAATCTGTGGCTAACAAGGTACGCTCGAATCCGTGGTGTGCTTTACGATCGGTGATGCGTGTATTCCGGGGCTTCGTCTTCCGCATTGATTTAGGGGTTTGATTCGGTGTCGAATCCGGTTTTCGGGGATCCGTTATTCCCAACATCTTATATCAACATCGTGAATGATGATAAGTAAAGCACTCCTCCTCATCTTCCTCCCAACAAACAAAAGCAATCCATTGCAACCTAACAAGCCAAACGAACCCCTTTATATCATTTCATCTAAAAAAGAGGAAAGCCCCCACCCGCTGGACACCATCACTTTCATAAACATTAATGTACCTTTCGAACAATGCTAAATTTTGATTCCACAAAAATTGCTAGGTCGACGTCCCGAATGACGACAAGTAAAGAACTCATCTTCTATGATTCCTCGCAAAAGGAAAAAAAAAAGCAATCAATCGCAACCAAACAAGCCAAACTCACCCCTTCATATTATTTTAACTGAAAAAGGGAAAAGCCCCTACCCACTTGATGCCATCACTTTTGTGAATATTAATGTATCTTCGGTCTAGATTAGGAACAATCCTAAATTTGATTTAACTAATAAAATGTTATGTCAACATCGTGAACGACGATAAGTAAAGCACTCCTCCTCATCATTCCTGGCAACAAAACAGAAACAATCAATCGCAACCAAATGAGCCAAACCAACCCGTTTATATCATTTCAATTGAAAAAGAGAAAAGCCCCCAGCCACTTGACACCATCACTTTCATGAACATTAATGTACTTTTTGAAAGATGCTAATTTTGATTTCACCAGAAAATGGTACGTCCACATTCCAAAGGACAACAAGTAGAGCACTCATCTTCTATCATTCCTCGCAGAAAAGCAAAAGAAATCAATCGCAACCAAACATGCCAAACTCACCCCTTCATATTATTTCAACTGAAAAAGGAACAGCCCCTACCCACTTGACGCCATCACTTTTGCGAATATTAATGTATCTTCAATCTAGATTAGGAACAATCCTAAATTTGATTTCACAAATAAAATGTTATGTCAACATTGTGAACGACGATAAGTAAAGCACTCCTCTTCATCATTCTTCGCAATGAAACAGAAGTAATCAGTTGCGATCAAACAAGCGAAATCAACCCCTTTATATCATTTCAACTTAAAAAGAGAAAATCCCCCATCCACTCGACACCATCACTTTCATGAACATTAATGGACTTTTGGAACAATGCTAAATTTGATTTCACTAGAAAATGTTATGTTGACATCCCAAATGACGACAAATAAATCACTCATCTTCTATCATTCCTTGTTGAAAAACAAAAGCAATCAATCGCAACTAAACAAGCCAAACTCACCCCTTCATATTATTTCAATTGAAAAAGGGAAATGCCCCCACCCACTTGACGCCATCAGTTTTATGAATATTATGATATCTTCGGTCTAGATTAGGAACAATCCTAAATTTGATTTCACTAATAAAATGTTATGTCAAGATCGTGAACGACGAGAAGTAAAGCACTCCTCTTCATCATTCCTCGCAACAAAACAAAAGCAATCAATGGCAACCAAACAAGCCAAACCCGCCCCTTTATATCATTTCATCTGAAAAAGAGAAAAGTCCCCACCCACTTGACACCATCACAATCAGGAACATTACTGTATTTTTGGAACAATGCTAAATTTGATCTCTCCAGAAAATGTTACGTCGACATCCCAAATGACGACAAGTAAAGCACTCATGATCTACGATTCCTGGAAGGAAAACAAAAGCAATCAATCGCATCCAAACAAGCCAAACTCACCTCTTCATATTATTTCAATTGAAAAAGGGAAAAGCCCCTACCCACTTGACGCCATCACTTTTATGAATATTAATGTATCTTCGGTCTAGATTAGGAACAATCCTAAATTTGATTTCACTACCAAATTGTTATGTCAACATCGTGAACGACGAGAAGTAAAGAACTCCTCTTCATCATTCCTCGCAACAAAATAAAAGCTATCAATTGCAACCGAACAAGCCAAACCCACCCCTTCATATCATTTCAACTGGAAAAGGGAAATGCCCCCACCCATTTGACACCATCACTTTCATGAACATTAATGTACTTTTGGAACAATGCTAACTTTGATTTCACCAAAAAATGTTACGTCAACATTCTGAAGGATGACAAGTAGAGCACTCATCTTCTATCATTCCTCGCAGAAAAGCAAATGCAATCAATCACAACCAAACAAGCCAAACTCACCCCTTCATATTATTTCAACTGAAAAAGGGAGTAGCCCCAACCCACTTGACGCCATCACTTTTATGAATATTAATGTATCTTCAGTCTAGATTATGAACAATCCTAAATTTGATTTTACTAATAAAATGTTTTGTCAACATTGTGAACGACGATAAGTAATGTGACATCCCGATTTTCCAATTCTGGTTTCAATTAAATAAGTCGGGCATTTCATCTTCGCGTCTATAGCTTTCTTCGCTGAGTTGGCCACTCACGAGATAACTAGTCTATAAGGTGAAACCGTTAAGGAATCTAAACGCAATAGACTTGAGAATTCGACCAAAAACCGACTGTTCGACCGTATTAATCTACAAGGATCATTACTACATTGTCAGAATCGAATAGAGGTTAGTAATAGGTCGATTCAACTGAGATATGTGATTAGAGTATGGGTGATTCCACTTCATCACAATATCTTTGTCGACCGGCACTAGACCGATTCTTCTGTCGTTTTGGTTATCCTGTGTTCGTAATCGAAACCTCGAGATTTCTACAACAACCAAGAGTCGCCAATGTGTTGAAGATGCACTTTGTGGCTTGAAAATAATCAACCACAGGTCAATTGCACAGAAAATTCCTAAAAGCTACCCGGTAGATTAGGACGCACTAAAGTCGCGCTAGATTGAAATCAATCAAAAAATTGAACCCGATTATAGAAATTGGAAGTTCTGTCAAGTCACAATTCATTTTAGGAACGTTGACTCATCTCCAGAAGATTTTTCTACAAACTGAGATTTTTGGCAGAAAAGCAAAGTAAGGCCGCTTTTGTTCCAGATACTCAGAGGATCGCTTTTGATCGCAATTTTGGAATACAAGTTGGTTCAATGGATAGGGAAAAATGTGGACTTAAGTGAGGACACCTTGGATGAATTTATAGGCTTTGATTTGAGCTCAATTGAATGAGAATTTAAGAGGATTGAATGGAATTGATGAGGGAAGTGTACAAATTCGTATGCCACGACAGAGGGAGAAATTGGACCCATTGAAGATAGTTGTGGAAGCTTGGTGTGACTGGAAGATGACCTCACATGAGGTCATGGTGGGCCATATGTTTGAGTGATCTAAGAGAGAGAGAGAGAGAGAGAGAGAGAGAGAGAAACTAGTTCCCCCTCTCTCCTTCGTTGAGCTCCTACTCCATCTCCCTCTTCCTTGCGCATTTTGGACCTCAGCAGCTACAGAAGATCAGCCGAAGCAGCCGTGCGCCTCTACTCGTCACACACTCTTGCCGAACCGCCGTTAGCCGGCCCCCCTTCTCCTTGTTACTCCCGTCGACCTTCTCTCCTCCATCTCTGGTTGCTGCATGACATCCTAGCAGATCTGGGAAGATGCTAGAGCAGCTAGCAGTCTAGTTGGACCGCCATCGTGCACTCCTTACGTGT
The DNA here is from genome assembly GCA_017140165.1 of Eucalyptus shirleyi. Lineage (NCBI taxonomy): Eukaryota > Viridiplantae > Streptophyta > Magnoliopsida > Myrtales > Myrtaceae > Eucalyptus > Eucalyptus shirleyi. The sequence continues at coordinate 351,370 of JADGRX010000012.1, forward strand.
CGTTCGCTGCTCGTCGTCTTGTGCACCGCCGCAGCTCCGCTTGTCTCCGTCTCCCTCTCACCGTTGTCCCTGCTTCAGCCAAGTTCCAGTGGCCATTTCAGATCTGGTGGAGCTCCACCGGAGCCGTCCAGCCCACCTCCGGCCACCGTGAAGCCCCGCCTAGGTGCAGTTCAGCTCCTTCGCCCATTCCCGACCCCAACCAGCCCCAGATCCACCCTTTCTCGGCCTGAACTAGTAGCGATTAGTGGGCAGAAAAAATGGGTATGGCAGTGGCTATTTGGCCCGTTTTGGCCGTTTTACCGACCCCGAAAGTTAGGCCCGCCTTGGAGACTATCAATCCTTGCGTCATCCCCGTCGTTTTGAGCCGTTCAGCTCATTAATCCGGTGAGTTTATCCTGTAATCCTTGCTTAGTAAGTTAATGACACTTAAGGGGTGTTTAGATTAGTCTAGTTAGGTTTATGTGATTAAATTAGATTATTTTTAATGTAAATTAGATTAGTTGTATGATTAGTTTAATGGATGTTTAATTAGGGCTAATTGTATGTTTAAATTAGTGTAAATCTAGTTTAAGCCCTAATTAATTTTTTAATTAATTAATTATTTCGAATTTATAAATATTATTTTATTATAATATAATATTTAATTATTTAATTTTCGGAATTAAATTTAATTATTTAATAATTTCGAAAATTATGCCGGGATGGTTGGTTATTAGAATTTAAATGATTGCAAAGAAGACGGTCGGTTTGTGTTAATTATATGTTTAAATTGAGAAATTGAGTGATTGATGATTATAGTTAATTAATCCAAAAGTGTGGAATTGAGTGATATTGATGAAGTTGTGGTATTTAACTTGAAAATATTCGGTGTTGGCTTTTAGCATCGTAATTGGTTTGTATGACTAGTTTGAATCGTTGGTTGTTATTGGATTGAATATCCAGTTCTATGGTTTATTATTGAATTATCGGCTTTGGCTAGCATTGGTTTATATATATGTATCAGCTTGGGCGAGCAATTATGATATACATATATATACTACAGCTTTTGAGAGCTATTATATCAGTTACAGCTTTGGTGAGCTATTATATCAGTTACAGCTTTGGTGAGCTATTATATCAATTATAGCTTTGGTGAGCTATCTATCTATACAGCTTGAGCAAGCTATCGTCTATATATTACAGCTTTGGAGAGCATGTGTTGTATTAGCGACTAGTTTGATAGACGGTAGTGAATGATAGATAGTAATGGTTGATGGATAGTACGGATTGAAATGGAAAGATAGATAGTATGATGGAATTGAATCATTGTAAATGATTGGATTGATTGAATTGATAGACCGATATAAATGTCAATAGTTTTAGCTTGTGCGAGCATTCTTTGAACATGAATTGTACTGACGTGCAGGAAAGGGACTGAGGCAAGGTAAGTCCTCTATCCTATTTGTGTGACTAGAATGCCCTGAGGCGTATTTTCTTCCTAATCGGGTCTTAGAGGGTAGGACTCGCTGAGACATTGTCTCATCCTGATTGTGGGATAACATTTCAGGTCCTTAGATGACGGTTGTGGAGGACTGGAAGTCCTGGAGTTCGGAAGGTGGAGGCTGAAGAATCGGCGAACGTGTCTGCCAAGTTGGTCATAGGACAGTTCCTTATGTGTTTATAAGAAAGCTTGATTGGTTGTGATTGATTGCCTACTTTTTCATCCCAAGTTAAATGTTGTCAGGGGATTTGTTTCGTTTCCGCACGTGCAATAAAAATGAATGGGTCGGTGATGTGTCCTAGCAAGTCGCATTTCTATTGACCACAGTTGGATGTGCGCGTGCTCGACGTTCGGGACGTGACGGGTAAATCACTCCTCTTCATCATTCGTTGCAACGAAAAGAAGCAATCAATTGCAACCAAACAAGTGAAACCAAGCCCTTTATATCATTTCAACTGAAAAACAGAAAAGCCCCCGCCCACTTGACACCATCACTTTCATGAACATTAATGGACTTTTGGAACAATGCTAAATTTGATTTCACCAGAAAATGTTACGTCGACATCTCGAATTACGACAAGTAAATCACTCATCTTCTATCATTCCTTGCAGAAAAACAAAAGCAATCAATCGCAAGCAAACAAGCCAAACTCACCCCTTCATATTATTTATACGAAAGAGAAAAGCCCCCACCCACCTGACACCATCGCAATCAGGAACATTACTGTATTTTTGGAACAATGCTAAATTTGATTTCACCAGAAAATGTTACGTCGACATTCCAAATGACGACAAGTAAAGCACTCATCATCTACCATTCCTGGCTGGAAAACAAAAGCAATCAATCGCAACCAAACAAGCCAAACTCACCCCTTCATATTATTTCAATTGAAAAAGGGAAAAGCCCCTACCCACTTGACGCCATCACTTTTATGAATATTAATCTATCTTTGGTCTAGATTAGGAACAATCCTAAATTTGATTTCACTAACAAATTGTTATGTCAACATCATGAAGGACAAGAAGTAAAGCACTCCTCTTCATCATTCCTCGCAACAAAACAAAAGTAATCAATTGCAACCAAACAAGCCAAACCCACCCCTTTATATCATTTCAATTGAAAAAGAGAAAAGCCCCCACCCACTTGACACCATCACAATCAGGAACATTACTGTATTTTTGGAACAATGCTAAATTTGATTTCACCAGAAAATGTTACGTTAACACCCCAAATGATGACAAGTAAAGTACTCATCATCTACCATTCCTGGCAAGAAAACAAAAGCAATCAATCGCAACCAAACAAGCCAAACTCACCCCTTCATATTATTTCAATTGAAAAAGGGAAAAGCCCCTACCCATTTGACGCCATCACTTCTATGAATATTAATGTATCTTCGGTCTAGATTAGGAACAATCCTAAATTTGATTTCACTAACAAATTGTTATGTCAACATCATGAACGACGAGAAGTAAAGCACTCCTCTTTATCATTCCTCCAACAAAACAAAAGTCATCAATTGCAACCGAACAAGCCAAACCCACCCCTTCATATCATTTCAACTGAAAAAGAGAAAAGCCCCCACCCACTTGACACCATCACTTTCATGAACATTAATGTTCTTTAGGAACAATGCTAAATTTGATTTCACTAGAAAATGTTACGTCAACATCCCGAATGACGATAAGTAAACCACTCATCATCTACCATTCCTCGCAGGAAAAAAAAAGCAATCAATCGCAACCAAACAAGTCAAACTCACCCCTTCATATTATTTCAAATGAAAAGGGGAAATTCCCCTACTCACTTGACGTCATCACTTTTATGAATATTATTGTATCTTCAGTCTAGATTAGGAACAATCTTAAATTTGATTTCACTCATAGATTGTTATGTCAACATCGTGAACGGCGAGAAATAAAGCACTCCTCTTCATCATTCCTCGCAACAAAATAAAAGCAAACAATTGCAACCAAACAAGCCTAACCCACCCCTTCATATCATTTCAAATGAAAAAGAGAAAACCCCCCACCCACTTGACACCATCACTTTCATGAACATAATCTTCTTTTGGAACAATGCTAAATTTGATTTCACCAGAAAATGTTACGTCGACATCCCGAATGACAACAAATAAACCACTCATCATCTACCATTCCTCGTAGGAAAACAAAAGCAATCAATTGCAACCATGCAAGCCAAACTCACACCTTCATATTATTTTAGTGGAAAAAGGGAAAAGTCCCTACCTACTTAACGCCATCACTTTTATGAATATTAATTTATCTTTGGTCTAGATTAGGAACAATCCTAAATTTGATTTCACTAATAAAATGTTATGTTAACTTTGCGAACGACGATTAGTAAAGCACTCCACTTCATCATTCCTCGCTGAGATAGCTAGTATAAGCACCAAGATGGGGGGGTGAATAGGTGTATAATAATATTTCGTGATATGCGAGCAATATTAAGCAAACAATATAAAGAAAGTTCTCCTTTGGTTAACAAAACAAATTACAATCAAAGTAAAACAGAGAGTAGGGAAGAGAAAATTGAATACAAGGTTTATAGTTGTTTGGCTTATTCCAAGCCTACGTCCACTCTTCCGCACTGACAGCCCACCGGCTGGATTTCACTATGAACAAAAGAGATGTTACAGCAAAGCTCTTCCTTGATTCCATAGTGTAGATATTCTACCACACTTCCTCAAGGTTTCTCACGAATATAGACTCTCTTTTGCGTACAAGATTTCACTCAACAAATGAATTGACTAAGAACAAGGAGCTTCAGACTTTGGAATTCTTCTATCGCGCACCCACTCGAACAACTGGAACGTCTTCCTTATATACTCTTTTATGCCATTATACCTGTTGGCACTTACCAAAGGAATTTCTCCAATCTACCCGTTGGACGGAATCAATTAGGAAGATCATTCGAGCTATTAAAGGAACATGTCGATAGCCCATCAATCTTGTTCGCCCATACAATCAGGATCTCGATTTCCATAAGTAGAACCTTCCAAGTATACTTCGCCAATCATTGAATCCTTAATCTTCAAATCAATCATGATCAAATAAAGGATTTCATTATGTCATATCCAGCCAAGAGATCTTCTCCAGTCAATAAGGTTACATCCTTAATGAAACATCCAGTTCTGGATAGACCTTCTTCAACGGATTAGAAACTGTCAATGAAGATAGACTTTGAGTCTTGAGTCTGGTAGTCTGGAGGTCTTCAGACTTTAAATAGTAGAGTCTGCAAATCTTCAAACTAGACTGATAGAAACGTTTTGTCAGCTTCAAAATACTTCTAGAAATATTTCTCCAACAATCTTCCCCTTTTTGATGGTGACAAAACTTTCCTGCAGATTTGGATAACTTTGACCTGCAAAACATTACTCAAACAAATATGGATATCTTATAAAGATAAATGGCTTAATGATAACACTAGAATCTGCAACCCCAGAAATTAGGTTAGTCTTGCATGTGAGTAAAGCCATTCATAAGATATCAATAGTACTTAATATAAGCAGTCAAATCCAAATCCCAAATTCAGTTCACATCCAGACACAAAAGTCAAGTCAAACATCAAAACAATCCAAAAGTTTAAAAAGTTTAAGGTTCAAAGTTTCAAATCTTGCATCTCTCCCCCTTTTTGTCAGCATAAAAAAATGTTGAGATGGAAATGGAATAGAGTCTAGATTGCTTGGGAACACGAACAGGCTGGAAATCTCCCATTGACTGGACAATACATTCCATCTTTTTCAATTCCTCCTTCAGTTATGCAACATCCTCACCTTTAGCATTAGCCTAAATCTGAAGAGAAAGGGCTTGGATCTGATCATTCAAGGAACCTAAAGAAGCTTGACTTGCATTATGCAAATTCTGAACTTCGCATCCTATAGCATATATCTAACCTCGCATTTCCAAGAGAACATCAAGAATTCTGCGAAAATCTGCTGAATTATCGGTCTACGTACTAGCTTCTGCACGATCAGATGGAGTAAAGGCAAACAATGGCAAATTAGCATAATCACACAGATTGGGCAATGAAACATTATGTCCCTCCTCAGGAATTTGAGAGGCATAGATGTCCTCTGGATCTGCTAGAAAGTGACTGACTCCTTCACTAGTTGCATGATATGAAGACATTTCTCTTTTTTCACGATCTCCCCCTGTTTCCATGCCTTCGGGTGGAGAAGAATGTTCCTCATGCTCTCATTCCTCTTGATTTTCTCATTCCTCTTCTTCTTCTTCACATCTTTCCTCCTCTACTTCTTTTTCTTCAGCTTCTCTCTCCTCTGTTTCTTTTTCCTCTGCATCTTTCTTTTCTCTTTCTCTAGTTCTCTGTTCTGCGTCTTTCTCTTGTCGTTACGTTGATTCTGGAATAGAACGACTCAAGTTCTTCAATGCCATAGCAGAAATGGTGATGTCTTCCTCATCATCTTCATCCTCAACGATGAGAGCTCTTCTTTTCTTGGATGGAGCAACCATGGGCTCATTCCCTTTTCTTTTTGCTGCCGAAGAGATTTAATGAGTTTCGACAGGGGTTTTCTTCTTGAATTTCTCCAACGCCTTGCTGAGTTCCTTTAGACACATTTTAGTCACCATTTCTAGTCCTACCACCATATGATCACAAGATCGTTTATAGAGAATTCGTGAAGGCTGAACATTCAAATGTTTGAATAACTTTGTCACAATACCTGGATAAGGAAGTTGACCTTTGTCCTTCACCACTGCTCTATACATATGGAACATAATAGTGTGAGGAAGAGAAAACTTTTTCCTAGCAATGATGGCATACATCAGCTTTGCCTCTGAGTTTGAAATATCAGTCTTTGAAGTAAATTTTGGTCTAAGGCAATTGATGACAATCTTGTGAAGCAGAATGTTAAATGCGCTCATCCTTAAGTAGGAAATCTTTTCTTCTATCCTTCTATCCTTAACAAGTTCCAACGTAGCACGAGCAATTGAGACATTGATAGGTTGATATCTCCCTCTCTCAACCCTAATGACATCAGCCAACATATCTACATCCACCACATAGTCTTGATCTCGGACACTAAAAGAGAATCTATTCGCATCCAAGAAACTGAGATTCGAATAGAAATATGCAGTGAGTTCAGCATAAGCTTCTGTAGAGTCAGAACAGTCAAGTTGAAGAAGACTGAATTTTTCCCTCAAATTTATGTTCACAGCATCAAGGAAATCAAAATCCACACTTGTAGGTTTATCACCCCACGCTTCAACAACTTAGAGTAGAGATGCTTTTGTTCCTCCGAACGAAACAAGTCGGTCCTTTTTTCCTGAATTTTTGCCGCAACACCCATTCTTGGTTGAACTGACTGTACAACTTATCATCATCATTCCCATCTGGCTGATTCAGCCCTCCAACTTATCAAAGCATGATAAAGCTTGTAAATAAAAGAGGGCTTTTGAATTATTACAGGATTTGCGCCTTCGATGATTTTTTCATTTTCTTGATGAGCAACATCCTGTGGACTAGATGGAGGAGAATGACGTTGCTAAGAATGTTGTGGGCTCTGCTGCTGACTAGGAGACTCTTCTTCTTCGGTGAGATCAAAGTGCGTAAGCCCCTCACGCATTTGCGGTCCCCTGCTTGCAATCCTCGAAGACTTCCTTTGAGACGACATCTTTCACAGTCTTTGAAAGATTCTAAACTTGACTTTCCCAAGAAAGATGACAACTTTTTCAAAGATTAAATAAGAGAAGAAAACAGAAATGGAAGATCGGTGCTTTCTTAGGGTTTTTGAGAGTAAAGCGAAGAAGAAGCAACATTATATAGGACAGTCGAAGAGAGGCAAACGGAACGTCACAAAGGAAAGTAAAAAGGTGCCTTTTTAAAAAATAATTGCCTTTTTTCGAGAAATTAGATAATAGTCATTTCAAAAAATAACTCCTTTTTCGAAAAGGAAACGTTGCAATAATCACGTCAATTAAAGATAGCAATAATCAAATACGGTTGATGATCGTACCTTTTCAAGATGAGATTCGAGATATAAGATAAAATAACTTACTAAAGAAAAACTTGATCGTTTGAGACTGGGTGTCTTTAGACTTTCAGTCCTGAGTCTGAATTTCCTCAGACTTTAAGATTTTGAGTCTGGACCGAATAGCTTCAAATTGATTTTTTTCCAAAGGCTTTGTGAATATATCCGCTAGTTGGTTCTTTGAGTCAACAAACTGAATCGAAACTTCTCCATTTTGAACATGATCTCTAATGAAGTGATGTCGAATCTCTATATGCTTTACTCTTGAGTGAAGATTTGGATTTTTGGTGAGATTGATTGCGCTGGTGTTGTCACATTTAATCTCTGTGCATGAATCTTCAATTCCAAATCTCTTAGCTGTTGTTTTATCCACAGAATTTGTGAACAATACCTTCCAAGAGCTACATACTATGTTTTTGCTATAGAAATAGCTACTGTACTTTGCTTCCTTGAAAACGAAGATATTGTCCTGCCTCTAAGTAGTTGACAGGTACCCGATGTGCTCTTTCTATCAACTCTGCATTCGGCTAGGTCTGCGTCTGAATATCCAAGAAAAGTAAAGTCTCCCTTTTTAGGATACCAAAGACCAAAGCTTGAAGTTGATGCAATATATTTGATAATACGCTTTGCAACAGTTAGATGAGATTCTTTAGGGTCTGCTTGAAATCTGGCACAAATGCAAACACTAAACAAAATGTCAAGTCTAGAAGTAGTAAGATAAAGAAGTGAGCCAATGATACTCTTGTATAGCTTCTGATCGACTTTCTTTCCTCCTTTATCTTTGTCTATTTTCAAGGTACTTGACATTGGTATATAAGCCTTTTTGCAATTATCCAATTCAAACTTTTTTGACAAGATCATTGGCATATTTTTCTTGATGAATAAAAATTCATTCCTTCAATTGTTTTACTTGAAGCCCAAGAAAGAAGGTTAACTCACCCATCATGCTCATTTCAAATTTATCCTACATAGTCTTAGAGAATTTATTGCACAGACTTTCATTAGGAGATCCAAAGATAATATCATCGACATATATTTGAACAAGTAGAAAACTTTTGCTTTCTCTTTTGATAAATAGAGTAGCATCTACTTTACCTTTAACAAAGCCGTTTTGAATTAAAAACTTACTCAACCTGTCATACCATGCTCGGGGTGCTTGTTTTAGACCATATAAAGCCTTTTTGAGTTTGAACACTGAGTCTGGTTTCCTTGGGTCTTCAAACCCAGGTGGTTGTTCCACATAGACTTCCTCATGGATAAATTCATTCAGGAAAGCACTTTCGACGTCCATTTGGAATAACCTGAAATTCTTATAACAAGTAAAAGCAAGTAATAATCGAATTTCTTCTAACCTCGCTACTGGTGCGCAAGTCTCGTCATAGTCTATCCCTTCTTCTTGCGTATATCCCTTGGCCACGAGTCTTGCTTTGTTTCTTATGACCTTCCCTTTCTCATCCATCTTGTTCCTGAAAACCCATTTAGCTCCAATAATAGATTTACCTTTCGGTTTAGGAATTAATTTCCAAACATCATTAATCTTGAATTGCCTAAGCTCTTCTTGCATAGCTTCAATCCAGCTTTCATCAGATAAAGCTTCTTCTATGCTTTTGGGTTCTATTTTAGAAATAAGAGTTACAGCACTAGACTCTTCGCGCCTTTTGGATCTTGTGCGAATTCTTTCATTAATGTCGCCAATTATAAGATTTTTGGGATGACTGGACTTATGCTTCCAGTTGTTGATTGATTTGTTAGGTTAATGATCACTTCCTTCATTTGAATCTTCAACAACCATTTGTTGCTGGTCTTTAGAGGTCTGAGCTGCTTCTTGAAATTGAGACTTTGTAGAGTCTGGAGCAGATTCGGATTCTTCAAGATGAGTCTGAATAGATTCATTTTGCATAGAATTTTGGAATCTGACATTCATTGATTCCTCCACAGATTGAGTCTTCTTGTTGTAGACTCTATACGCTTTGCTTGAGGTTGAATATCCAAGGAAGATGCCTTCATCGGATTTTTCTTCAAACTTGTCAACTCGATCATTTTCATTTTTTCAATATAAAGCATTTGCATCCAAACACATGAAAATATAAAACAATATGCTTCTTTTCTTTGAATAACTCATAGGAGGTTTTTTCTAGAATAGGTCATGGAAAAACTCTATTAATAATATAACATGCTGTAGAAATTGCTTCAGCCCAAAAATGTGAAGACATATTGCTTTCTATTAAAAGAGTTCTAGCCATCTCTTGAAATGACCTATTCTTTTTTTTCACAACTCCGTTTTGCTCTGGAGTATATGGAGAGGAGAACAAGTGCTGAAAACCAGATTCATCACAAAGTTTTATAAAATATTGATTTTCAAATTCTCCTCCATGATCTGTTCTTATACTTGAAATAACATACCATTTTTCATTTTGAACCTTTTTAGCAAACTTTTCAAAGTAAGAAAAAGGTTTCAGACTTACTTGCTAGGAAATATACCTAAGTAAATCGTGAGTAGTCATCTACAATTACTAGGCAATATTTCTTACCTACAATGCTCTGTGTTCTGGTTGGTCCAAAAAGATCCATATGCAAAAGCTACAGTACACGGTTAGTGGAAACTTGATTTATTGGTTTAAAGGAATTTCTTACTTATTTTCCCAATATTCATGGTGTACATAGATCAGACTTTTGGTATGAAAGATTAGGTAGACCACGAACAAGCTTCTTTGCTGAAATTTTGACTATTTGCTTCATATTGATGTGCCTAAGCTTTCTGTGCCATAAGTTCACTTTGTCTTGAATTGAAATTAGACATTGCGATTCATCTGGTTTCACATCCAAGAGGTAGATATTTCCATGTCTTCGACCCATGAATGACTGAGTAGAATCTTTACTAATTCCTGAACATATTCCCTCTTGAAAGTTGATTTTGAAACCAGTATCACATAGTTGACTGATACTGAGTAGATTGTAGTTGAGTCATTCCACTAAAGAAATATTACTTATTGTGAGATTTCCAATCTTTACAGTTCCAAATCCCATAATTTTTTCCTTTGCCGTTTCCTCCAAATGAGACTTTTCCATAATTTACTCGAACGAGCTTTATGAAACAATTTGAATTTCTTGTCATATGTCTTGAGCATCCACTATCCAGATACCATTTTATCTTTTTCTTGATAGTGACCTACATTTAAAAAAGAGACTCAACTTTCTTTGGTACCCATATTTTCTCAAATTCACTTTCTGAATCTGAGTCTGTCTTGGAGTTCGAATTTGAATCCGATTGTACCATTAGACATATACTAGCATAATCATCATCACTTTCTTCATATTTTGTATCACTCCAGGTTTCTGCTTTAAGAGCCTTTCGATACTTTTCATCTTTTACTTTCTTCTTCCTCAGAAGAGGACAGTTTGGTTTGATGTGTCCCTTTTTCTTACATTTAAAGCAGACTACGTCTTTATTTGATTCATCATCCTCAACAGACTTAGTCTGTTGCTTTTGAAAATTCTGTTTCTTTAGATTGAATCTTCTCCATTTTCTGTTCAGCTTTCTGAATCTTCTTATCATGAGAGCAAGCTCCTCATCATCCATATCGTCTTCAGAATTTGTAACATTAGAATCATCATTGGATTTTAATGCAATGGATCTCTTACCTTTAGGGTCTTCGTCTTCATTGATTCGTTCCACTTCATAAGACTGAAGTGTCCCGACCAACTCATCAACTGATAGTGGCATAATTCTTTGGGTCTCTCTGATTGAGGTCTTTATGTAATTCCAATCCTTGGAAAGTCTACGCAATAGCTTGTCTACCTTCATGGGATTAGAAATTGGTTGACCTTGATTTTCAAGACCATTCATGATTTCTATAAAACGACTAAACATGTCAGTTATAGATTCTCTTGATTTCATTTTGAAGGCTTCATATTGACTGAGGAGAATGTTGATTCTTGTCTCTTTCACTCGATCGGTTCCTTCTTAGATAATATGTAATCTATCCCAAACTTCTTTTGCTATAACACAAGAAGATATTCTGTTACATTCAGTAGGTGACAAAGCATAATATAAATAATAAATTGCTTTTGCATCAAGAGCTTGTCTCTTGGTTATCTCTTCTTGAGTCATTTCACTAGACTCAACAGTATCTTTTCCTCTCTCTGAGACAGATGCAGCTTTAGGAATGATTCCTTTTTCTACAACGTCCCATTCTAGAGGATCCTTTGATCTTAGGAACGCCTTCATCTTGCTTTTCCATATGTTGTAATACTTTCCATCAAAGTAAGGTGGTCTGGTATTGCTTTGCCCTTCTACTAGCCCTGGAGCCAACATACTAGCCATGGATCTTTAACTTTGAAGTAAAACACTTCAAACAAAGTGAGTACATAAGCTCTGATACCAATTGAGATAGCTAGTATAAGCACCTAGAGGAGGGGTGCATAGGTGTATAATAATTTTTCGTGATATGCGAACAATATTAAGCAAACAATAGAAAGGAAATTCTTCTTTGGTTAACAAAACGAATTACGATCAAAGTAAAGAAGAGAGTAGGGAAGAGAAAATTGAACACAAGGTTTATAGTTGTTCGGCTTATTCCAAGCCTACGTCCACTCTTTCGCATTGACAGTTCACCGGCTGGATTTCACTATGAACAAAAGAGATGTTACAGCAAAGCTCTTCCTTGATTCCACAGTGTAGATATTCTACCACACTTCCTCAAGGTTTCTCACGAATATAGACTCTCTTTTGCGTACAAGATTTCACTCAACAAATGAATTGACTAAGAACAAGGAGCTTCAGACTTTGGAATTCTTCTATCGCGCACCCACTCGAACAACTGGAACGTCTTCCTTATATGCTCCTTTATGCCATTATACCCGTTGGCACTTACCAAAGGAATTCCTCCAATCTACCCGTTGGACAAAATCAATTAGGAAGATCATTCGAGCTATTAAAGGAACATGTCGATAGCCCATCAATCTGATTCGCCTATACAATCAGGATTTCGGTTTCCATAAGTAGAACCTTCCAAGTATACTTCGCCAATCATCGAATCCTTAATCTTCGAATCAATCATGATCAAATAAAGGATTTCATTATGTCATATCCAGTCAAGAGATCTTCTCTAGTCGATAAGGTCACATCCTTAATGAAACATCCAGTTCTGGATAAACCTTTTTCAACGGATTAGAAACTGTTAATGAGGATAGACTTTGAGTCTTGAGTCTGACAGTCCGGAGGTCTTCAGACTTTAAATAGTAGAATGTGCAAATCTTCAAACTAGACTTATGGAAACATTTTGTCAGCTTCAAAATACTTCCAAAAAGATTTCTCCAACACTCGCAACAAAACAAAAGCATTCAATTGCAACCAAACAATCCAAACCCACCCTTTTATATCATTTCAACTAAAAAAGCGAAAAGCCCCCACCCACTTGACACCATCACTTTCATGAACATTAATGTATATTTGGAACAATTCTAAAGTTTATTTCACCAGAAAATGTTACGTCGACATCCCAAATGATGACAAGTAAAACACTCATCATCTACCATTCCTCGCAGGAAAACAAAAGCAATCAATCACAACCATGCAAGCCAAACTCACACCTTCATATTATTTGAGCTGAAAAAGGGAAAAGCCCCTACCTACTTAACACCATCACTTTTATGAATATTAATTTATCTTTGGTCTAGATTAGGAACAATCCTAAATTTGATTTCACTAATAAAATGTTATGTCAACATTGCGAACGACGATAAGTAAAGCACTCCACTTCATCATTCCTCGCAACAAAACAAAAGCAATCAATTGCAACCAAACAATCCAAACCCACCCTTTTATATCATTTCAACTAAAAAAGAGAAAAGCCCCCACCCAGTTGACGCCATCACTTTCATGAACATTAATGTATATTTTGAACAATGCTAAATTTGATTTCACCAGAAAATGTTACGTCGACATCCCAAATGATGACAAGTAAAGCACTCATCTTCTATCATTCCTCAAAGAAAAACAAAAGAAATGAATCGCAATCAAACAAGCCGAACTCACCCCTTTATATCATGTCAACTGAAAAAGAGAAAAGCCCCCACCCACTTGACACCATCACTTTCATGAACGTTAATGTAGTTTTGGAACAATGCTAAATTTGATTTCACCAGAAAATGTTATGTCGACATCTTGAATGACGACAAGTAAAGTGCTCATCTTCTATCTTTCCTCGTGGAAAAGCAAACCCCCTTCTTCTTCTTCTTTCTTTCCCTTGCTACTGCCCTACTCACCATTATGCCATCTTCGTCCACTGTTTGGAGCCATGCAGTTCGCCGTCCTCACCACCGAACCACCACCACTTAACGCTCATCTGACGAGCCGTCGCACCATCCATGTGGCCGCTCGTCGCTGTATGCCACCACCCCATCTATGTCCCTCAAGTCGTTTGATGTGCCATTGCCGCCATCCGCAAGCCACGAGCTACCCCTAGGCCGAGCCCTCCCCCCTTTGGCCGTGGTTTTGAGGAACTGCGACAGCGACCGTCGCCATCTTCGTCGTGCCATTGGTGCCATGAGAGTCATGTCTTCGTCACCGTTGCCAGCAATCAGTGAGTTAACCTCCTAATCGTAGATTAGGGCGTTAATTGCGTTTAGGGGGTGCTTAGTTAAATATTAACGGCGATTAGTATTAGTTAATTTTATTCTATTCTTAATTGCGATTAGTTTAAGTAATTACAATTAGATTAATTAGTCATTGTTAGATTAATTAATTGACTTTAGTTTAGTTAATCGTACTTTATTTATTAGTCATTATTTATTTAATTAATCGTAATTATTTTAATTAACATCGATTAATTTTTAATTAATTAAAGTTAGGCTAACTAATTGAGTTTAGTTTTATTAATTGTAATTAGCCTAATTAATCGTGATTAACTTAATAATCGCGATTAGCGTAATTAATGATGTACTAGCCATTAAGTAATATTTTACACTTGTTTTATTGGATGAATCTACACTTAATTCTGATCGAGCATGTAATGTCATGATGTTGATTGCCCATATAATGTATCTTGAATGCTATTTTCAAAGATGGTTTATTGGTGAGAAAATAGCAAACTTTCTGGTATTTTACGTGATAAAAGGGGCAATGATGTTTTAAAATGAAAGTTGCAAAGTTTGATGGGTTAATTATAAATACGTGACCAGGTGTGGTTATTTTACCGGAATTTTAAATGTAAAGATTTTCTAAGGTTTGTTATTTAAGCACTAACTCTTTTACATTGGGCTAATTGATGGAAGATAAAAATTGGCTTGAGTGTTGGCATGCTTGTGTGGTCATTTAATTGAACCCATCGTCCAATGGGAGTTTGGATACAATGCCCGATGTTTCAGATGCCCGGCAGGGGTTCGAATGCCAAGTTGCAGTTGAGGCCGAATCAATGCTCCTTTGTGGAATGCCGTCTAGGTAGGGGTTCTAGACGTTGCCATGCCCAATAGGGCAAGACAATGCCCAATCATGCCGAAAGACCGCCAACTCGTATGTTGGCTATGGCCTGAGGGGTCGTAATAATCAAAACACATGCGAATGATTGTGATGTATTGCACTTGATTATGGGGTAAAACTGTTAGGCATTGTATGGCACGTGCCAAAATGAATTTTACCTTATAATCGAGACTTGTTGGATGCTTGGTGCATGAGAGTTATGTGTTCTGATTATTGATGATGCTCGTTGTATTCATAGTGGCATATGTGACGTGTTAGTATGCACGGGTGTGCCAAGGCGATGTAAGATTGTATGCCGTTGCTTGATTAGGCTGCCTCCGAGGCAAATTTGCGTTCTAATCAAGGTTTAGGAAGTTGACTCGTTGAGATTTTATCTCACCACATTGTTGTTAATCATTTTTAGGGCCATAGCATGGAGATCTGTTAAGTATAAATGTGGTGGGCGTGAGATACGACACTTTTTGGGTGGCCCTACCTCAAGTGAAGCTAGAGTTAACCCTGACTTTTCTGACCCATTTTTGCCCATAGGTCTTGTAGGAGTTGTATTTTGTTGTAGGCTGATAAATGTTAAATTCCCTGGGTTAACAAGTTGATAAATAAAGATGCGAATTTTGAAAATCGTTTGTTGTGTTTTGCTATCCTTGTTTGATTGATTGATTGGGCGTTTATTTAAGTCACTTCCGCATGCGTTTAGTCAAAACATAAAAAGAATGGGTCAGCGACGTGTTCTGGGACATCACAATTTAACTGACCGCCGAGGAATGATTGTGCACTCAGGATTCGGGGTGTGACATTCCTGGAAGAAAAACAAAAGCAATCAATCACAACCAAACAAGCCAAACTCACCCCTTCATATTATTTCAACTGAAAAAGGGAAAAGCCCCTACCCACTTGACGCCATCACTTTTATGAATATTAATGTATCTCCGGTCTAGATTAGGAACAATCCTAAATTTGATTTCACTAATAAAATGTTATGTCAACATCGTGAACGACGATAAGTAAAGCACTCATCTTCATCATTCCTCGCAACAAAACAAAAGCAATCAATTGCAACCAAACAAGCGAAACCCATCCCTTTATATCATTTCAACTAAAAAAGAGAAAAGTCGCCACCCACTTGACACCATCACTTTCATGAACATTAATGTATTTTTGGTTTAAATTAGGAAGAATCCTATGTTTGATTTCACGATCAAAACGTTATGTCAACATCCCAAACGACGATGAGCAAAGCACTCCTCTTCATCATTCCTCAAAACAAAACAAAAGCAATCAATCGCAAACAAGCCGAAGTCAGCCCTTTATATCATTTCAACCAAAAAAAAAAAAAAAACAAGGCCCTTGCTTACTTGACACCAGCACATTTATGAACATTATTATATTTTTGGTCTAAATTAGGAACAATGCTAAGTTTGATTTCACCAGCAAAATGTTATGTCAACATCTCAAACAACATTAAGTAAAGCACTTATCTTCTATGATTCCTCACAAAAAGCAAAAGAAATTAATCGCAACCAAACAAGCCGAACTCACCCCTTTATATCATTTCAACTGAAAAAGGGAAAAGCTCCTACCCACTTGACGCCATCACTGTCATGAACATTAATGTATCTTTCATCTAAATTAGGAACAATCCTAAATTTGATTTCACTAGTAAAATGTTATTTCAACATCATGAATGACGATAAGTAAAGCGCTCCTCTTCATCATTCCTTGCAACAAAACAAAAGCAATCAATCACAACAAAATAAGCCAAACCCACCCTTTTATATCATTTCATTTGCAAATGAGAAATGCGCCCACCTACTTTGTGATATCTTGAATTTTAAGTTTTTTTTTTCGATCGAATAAGTTGTGTCATGCCCCAAACCTCGAGCGCATGCACATCCCTCAGTGGTCGATAGAATTTTACGATGTTCTCAGGACTCGTCACCGACCCTTCATTTTTATTACACATGCGGAAGCGAATTACTAATCCCCTAACCTCAACAAACACGGGATAAAAAAGCAGGACAACAATTTCCAAATCAAAATACGCATTCATAAACACCTCAAGCTTATATAGAAGGTCTGACTCATAAAGAACTACTGAGCCACCTATGGACCTGACGCTTCCGTTTCAAGCTTCGGGTTCTTCACACTAGGGACCTGAAAATGGTTATTCAATAAACAGCGAGATATAAATCTCAGTGAGTTACCCCCCTAAGCCCTGGTTAGTACACCAACTCAACTCGGGGTATCTATCCAGAACTATCCCACCACAAGCAACCACCAACAGTCGATTCGCATACAACCTTATCTGGTATGCCATACCCTACACGTTATAATTCAGCATGATATATGCAATGCACATGGCCATTAGATGATATATGTCATTAATCACGTACGAGTCGCATCACAAGCGATCTCACCTAGCCATTGCCACACCTTGCATGTTATCAATTTATGCATGCGTGCCATAAACAATGTGCTTGACGCATGCATGACTGAAATCAACGATGCAATGATTCTCATGCATTCTTGCACTTTAGTGCACCACCTATCACACATCAATCTATCACACGAGTCTCGATTATAAGGTAAAATCATTATAATAGGTCACATTCCATGCCACATAATTTTACCCCATAATAAGGCCTAACTATCTCACTCAATAATCCGACTCAATACTCAATACCAGGCTCAAGGTTCTAGAGGTGCCCTCTTCTCACGAAATTCCGATATCATGTGGCACTTAATCCCTAACCTCCATCAATCATAGCTCAAGTTACTAAAGGTGACTCACACGTAGTCACGCTGTCGTGTAGCACTTAGTTCTTGACTATGATAAGCAATAGTTCAAGTTACTAGAGGTGGCTCCCACACAATCATGCTGTCGTGTAGCACTTA
This sequence comes from Eucalyptus shirleyi, assembly GCA_017140165.1. Lineage (NCBI taxonomy): Eukaryota > Viridiplantae > Streptophyta > Magnoliopsida > Myrtales > Myrtaceae > Eucalyptus > Eucalyptus shirleyi. The sequence goes on from JADGRX010000012.1 coordinate 369,233, forward strand.
GTTCTTGCCTATGGTAAGCAATAGCTCAAGTTACTAGAGGTGGCTCCCGCAAAGTTCCATTATCATGTAGCACTTAGTTCTTGGCCACGAAAAGCACTAGTATAAAGTTCTAGAGGTAACTCACGTGAAGTCTTATGACCGTGTAGTACTTAGCCCCTATACTATGCATTGCAAGGCTTCTAGAGGTGGCTCCTATGTGACTCAAGTCACCATGTAGCACTTAGACCTTGACTACTATAAACAACAGTATTAGGTACTAGAGGTGACTCACACAGGATTTCATTATCGTGTAGCACTTAGTTCTTTATCGGTTCATGATCAATCGGTTCTCTCAACACAACCCACCTTTTCATAAAAGCGGTCCATCTCCCAAGTCCTTCGGACAACCCATATTTCCCTTCTTAGTGAAAATCACTCAATTCCCGCGGATGTCTATCCATTTACACATCCATTCACTTCATAAAATCAACACACATGAAATTAGACAACTTTTCGCATTCTGAATGAACAGTGCACAAGAACAGTGCACGTGAACAATATTCTGTGAACAGTGCACGTGAACAGTATCTTGTGAATAGTGATTTTCCATAACTCAATATTTAATAAATTAAAGTCAGAAATGAAACAAAACATTAATTAAAATAAACAATCAATTAATTAAGACAAACAATGCTCAATTAAACACAAAAGCATCATTAAGCAAATAAAGCAAGATTAAGCTAAACTAATATATTCCATCCATCTAACCACCTATCTTAGGGCTAATACAACTTAATTAAATCACTTAAACTAGAATTAACACTAACTAAACAAACCCTAAGCAAGTTTAGGCATTAATCGAAGGATTAGGAGCTAAACTCACCCATTAAGCAGGCCAGAGGCACCGACGTGGCAGCGACGACGGTGGCTATGCACTAGGACCTCAACAATGATGATCCAAGGCAGTCCCAAGCTCAACACAGCAACCACAGCTCGGACTCCCTCTGAAATTCTAAAAAAACAGCCCTGCTGGAGAAGAAAACAAGTTGGACGGCTTGGCCGGAGCTTCAGCGAGGGGTTTGGCCGGCAATCGGCAGCTCCCAAAGGTCTTGGGGATCTTATGGGTGGCTGGGATGGGCAAAGGAATGACTGGAATGGAAGAAAAATGGCCAAAAACGCGAAATAGTGCAGGCTGCAGGCAAAACGATGGACCGGTGACCGGTTCCTTCACAGCGGCGCCCAGGCCGTTCGGCGACTCCTTTCTGCATGAGACCGGCACCATCCACATGGTTTGGACATCCCTGAGAGAATTGCGGGGGTCTCGTGAGCTGGTTTGACCGAGAAGTCCACTTTTAACCTCAATCTTCACCAAAGGGTTAGCTGGAACAGAAACTGGAGAAGAAGAAAATGGAGGAGAGAGAGGTCGACCAGTTTGGGACTGAAGAGGAGGAGAGAGAGTGATTTGAGGGCAACATGTCTGTTGGAGAAATTTTTCGTGAAGTGTTTTGATGTTAACAAAACGTTTCCATCAGTCTAGTATGAAGATTTGCAGACTTTGCTATTTAAAGTCTGAAGATCTTCGGACAGCCTGACTCAAGATTCAAAGTCTATCCTCATTGACAGTTGCTAATTCGTTGAAGAAAGGCTATCCAGAACTGGATGTTTCATTAAGGATGTAACCTTATCGACTGGAGAAGATCTCTTGGCTGGATAAGACATAACGGAATCCTTTATTTGATCATGATTGACTCGAAGATTAAGGATTCGATGATTGACAAAGTATACTTGGAAGGTTCTACTTATGCAAACCAAGATCCTGATTGTATGGGCGAACAGGATTGATGGGCTATCGACATGTTCCTTTAATAGCTCGAATGATCTTCCTAATTGATTCCATCCAACGAGTAGATTGGAGGAATTCCTTTGGTAAGTGCCAACGGGTATGATGGCATAAATGAGTATATAAGGAAGACGTTCCAGTTGTTCGAGAGTGTGCACGATAGAAGAATTCCAAAGTCTGAAACTCCTTGTTCTTATTCAATTTATTTCAGCGAAATCTTGTACACAAAAGAGAGTCTATATTTGTGAGAATCCTTGAGGAAGTGTGGTAGAATATCTACACTGTGGAATCAAGGAAAAGCTGTGCTGTAACTTCTCTTTTGTTCATAGTGAGATCCAGCTGGTTGGCTGTCAGTGCGAAAGAGTGGACGGAGGCTTGGAATAAGCCGAACCACTATAAACCTTGCGTTTAATTTTCTCTTCCCTACTCTTTACTTTACTTTGATCGTACTTTATTTTGTTAATCAAAAGAGAACTCCCTTTCTATCGTTTGCCTAGTATCGCTTCCGTATCTCGAGGAATTGTTTTTACACCTATTCACCCCCCTCTAGGTGCTTATACTAGCTATCTCAATGTCAAGTTTCATTAATGCCCTCACATGCTTGGTTCAAGTCCCCATGCACGACATCATCTTCTCTCTCTTCCTTTGCCCTTATTCACAATAACTAGGGGCAAAATGGTCATTTCACCTTGCACAAATTACAAATCTGACCTTGTGCTGAAATTGGTGGATGGGCCTAAGAATTGGGCTTGGCCAGGAATAGGAATGGGTTTGGGAATTGGTTGGGCTTGAAATGGCCAAGAATTGGCCCATGGGCTTAGAAGATGAATAGTTGGTTTGGCCCAATGGGCTCATTTGCTTGACTTATGCCCATTTGGCGGCTGTCCCAACTTGGGCCTAAGACTCACACTGGCTTGGCCCGGCGCACATCCTCACGGCTTGCTTCCTCGATCCGAAAACCCTTTTTCCAATTGCTAGGCTTAACTGACTCTGTCCACTGTTTGATGTAGCTTCATCCAAATCTGTCCCGGACATTCCGACAATTCGAAGACCAATCCTAAGTTCTCTTGCCATGTCAATTTCGCCAAATTCCATTTCAGTTACAACTCAGACTGACGAGCAGCTCCAAGGATTCAGGCGTAACCGACTCATGCCAAACCAAGTTCAAGACATCTCGACGCATGGACGTCGTTGACTGCATGAAATTACAAAGGATAAATTCTTATTTCAAAGCACACGATCACTGAGAATTGACATAGGGTCGTTTGTGGGTTCGATAACGGTAAACGGAATCACTTGTCATTCATTTATCAGCTTATGAGAGCAACGATCCATATATTAGCTTGTGCGAGCTACTATCTATCTAATCAGTTTGTGTGAGCTACTATCTATTTATACCAGCTTATGCAAGCTATTATCTATCCCTTTCAACTTGTCTGAGCATAGTCGGTGTTGACGGTATTTAATAGATAGTATTGTTTGGATAGATCGATTGTTGGATTGAGCAATCGTTGGCATTGAATGACTGATTAGTTGAGATTTATGAACTGTACTGACTTGTAGGAAGGAACTGAGGCAAATGTGAGTCACCTATCTCTTGTATATATAGGTAGTCTTTAGGCGTATTTCCTTCCTAGTTGGAGTTTAAGAGGTAAACTTGCTAAGACATTGTCTCACCCCGTCGTGGGCTTAACTTTTCAAGTTCTTAGATGGCAAATCCCCTTGAGCGTCATGGTCGTCCCAAGAGGGTTACTGAGTAGGTTTCTAGTTACCCCGATCCCGGAAGTTTTTGGGTCTATGAGCTTGTTGTAACCACTGTCTAGGTCGAAGAGGTTCCACATCATGAGATACCTAATTGATTCAGAGTGTGGTTTCGCTATGCTCCCAATGGTGTTAGGCTAGGTCTCCTTAGGATTTTTGATATCCCCGCTGTGGTAATTAATGTTGTTCTGGATGAGTATCTAGCTGACCCTCCTGATGGCGTAGTGGAGAACCCTCCGTCTCGTCCGAAAGCTGTGGACACTAAACAATCGGCGAACGAGTTGGACTAGCTAGTCATAGGACATCTTGTTTTGAGAATCGACCTTTTTGTAGACCTTGTAAATATCAGCAAGTAATGTATTTGACATAGTCTGATATGTATGAAAGTGTGATTTGATTTTCAAAAATTGTAACCCTACTTTTCTATCCCATCTTTGTGTTGTCTAGGGATTTATTTATTCACTTCCGCATGTGCATTAAAAATCAAATGGGTGGGCGACGCGTCCTAGGACGTTGCATTTTTAATTGACCACTGAGGGATGAGCATGTGCTCATGGATCGAGGCATGACATGGTCCGTTTTAGGTCCCTTCTAGGCCTTGGTTGGTGTCGTCGTAGGGTTGTTTGTTGCCCACATTGGCATTACTGTTGCCGTGGACTCATTGGATCGCTAAACCGGTGAGTTTATTTGCTAAACTCTATTTAGATAGTTAATTATGCTTAAGGGGTGTTTAGATTAGGCTAAGTATGATTTAGGTGGTTAGATTAGTTTAGTCGAAGGCTATAGACTAGGTGATTTAATTAGTTTAGTAGGTTGATTAATTAGCCTAATTAAGAGGTTAGATTAGTGTAAGCTTAATCAGGTATTTATTTAATTATTTTGCATTTATTTAATTATTGTGTAATTAATTAATTATATATATTTTTTGAATTTATTTAATATTTTCCGGGAATTATACTGGAAGAGCCGGTCGTTAGAATTTCGTGCTAATTGTAGTGGTGTGGTTAGTTTGTACAATTGACTGCTAAATTGTACATTTGAGTGAGAAATTTGGAATTTAATTAGAAATACTAAGTGTCGGGTTTCAACACCGAAAATGGTTTTATGTACCATATCAGCTTGTTTGAGCAATAGTGTAAATCAACTTGTGTGAGCAATATTGATTGTTAGCTTGTGCGGGCATTATTATATGTCAGCTTGTGAGAGTATTGAATCGTCAACTTGTTAGAGCAATTATACAAATCAGCTTGTGTGAGCAAATGTCTAAGTCAGCTTGTGTGAGCATTGATTTGTTAGCTTGTGAGAGCATTAATTTATATCAGCTTGTCTGAGCATTAATGTTTATCAGCTTGTGTGAGCTGAAATTGAATTGATTGAATGTATGGATTGGTTGTATCGGTCGTTTGGATCAATTGATTGATTGAGTATATGGATTGTACTGACTTGTGGGAAGGAACTGAGGCAAGGTAAGTCTTTTGACTTGTGTGTATAGCTACCTCTAGGCGTATTTCCTTTCTACTCGAAGTTTAGGGGGGTGTACTTGCTGAGCCATTATCTCACCTCGTCGTGGGCTCAACCTTTTTAGGTCATTAGATGGTTGTTCCTCCGGAACATTTTGGTCAACCTAAGAGGATCACCGAGCAAGTCACTAATGTGACATCCAAAATTTTCAATTATGTTTTCCATTGAATAAATTAGGCTTTTCATCAATGCTCATCTGCAGAGATCATTACGACACAGTTAAAAGTCAATTTGAGATCAGAGAAAGGCCGGTCCTACAGAGATGTGTGGTTAAACGTGGGTGATTCCACTAAATTACAAAATTCTCATCAACTGGCACTCGATTGATTTTTCTGTCGTTTTGGTACCCTGTGTCTGTATTTGGATCCTTGAGATTTTCACGACCACCGAGAGTCGCCAATGTGTCGAATGTGTTCATTGTGGCTAAAAAAAATTGACCACAGGTTATTTGAATTAAAAATTTCCGAAAGCTACCCGGTAGCCTAGGTTACGCTAAAATTGTGCTGAATTAAAATTAACCGCAAATTTGAATCTAATATTAGAAATTGGAAGTTCTGTCATGTCACGAGTCATTTTAGGAACATCAACTCAACCTTTGAAGATTTTTCTGCAAACTGAGACTTTTGGGAAAAAGTCAAGGTAGGGTTGTTTTTGTCCAGAAAATTTAGAGGGCCATTTTTTATCGCGAAATTGGGATATAAGTGGGTTATGTTGGTGAGAAAAAATACAAATTTGATTGATGACTCGATAATTGAATTTTTAATGGCCGGATTGAGTGAATTCACGGAGGATTTGCTAACTAATTTGGGGGAAATCAACCAAAATTCATGTGCCCCCATGTAAGCTGAGTGTCACCGTCATGGACGCCTAAGCCGCCGCAAGTCACCAAAGCCACCCGTCGAGCCGCTAAAGCCCAACTTCCTCCTTCCTTGCCAGTTGCTCGCTTAGTAGGGCACCGGAGTAGCAGTTGCAGCCCTCAACCAGAATCGAAACCCCTGAAGATTTCTAGCCTTTGTTGGGCCTGCTTTCAAGGCTTTCCGAACCTTGAAAGGCAGTCCCACCTTGAAGTTTCTCGAGCCCTTCCGCGTCCCTATCGATTTGATTCGAGCGGATCATTTGACAAGTGAGTTTAAATCACTAATGCTCACTTAGTAAGTTAATGACGTTTAAAAGTTGTTTAGATTAGACTAAGCTTGGATTAGGTGCATAGTTAGATTGGATTAGCGAATTGATTAATTATCGATGCATGTTAGGTAGTTAGTTTAGTGCAATTAGAGCCTTGACAAGCTCTAGTATTAATCTAGAGTAGTTCGAAAATTTTCTAGGCTCGTCTCGGCTTTCAATTAAGCTTTACAGGCCTAAGTTGCTATTTTTGGTATTTATTAATTAATTTCCGTAATTAATTAATTAATTAATTAATTAATTTCCGAAAATTGGACCAGGATAGCCGGTGACTGGAATTTTATGCCAATTGTAGTAGTGTGATATGTTTATTTAATTGATTGTTGTTTTGTTCATCGTGATTTGTGATTGTGGGTAATTATCCCAAAATAAATTAATTTCAATAATTAATTAAAAATCAATGGGTGTCGATTTACTACGTCAAAAATGGACTTGTTGATTGTTGAAACTAGTGGGATTTGCAAGTGAGAAAATATTGCATTTTGGCTAAGGCCAACCATGTACCCACACACGAGTAGTTTTATCGGGAAGGATAAAAATGGCGATTTGATTAGATGATCAATATTAGTATATTAGATCAGTTGATCTGACAGCTTCTAGTGAGCATAAATAGTATACTATATCGGTATATTTGGCAATTTGTGGTAAGCATAAATAGTATACTATATCAGTATATCTGGTAGATTCTGGTGAGCTATACTATCTATTATCAGTTCAGAGTGAGCAGTCCTGAATATGATCGGACTTTATAGATAGTATCGATTGAGATGACCGAGGAAGGGTCTTGATGATATGGAATCGACTGAATCGATTGATCAATGATTCGATTTGATTGGTTGTTATGATTGAATAGTTGTATAAATGATATTGATTTGCATGAAGGAACTGAGGCCAAGGTAAGTCCTCTGACTCATGATTGTGCTTAGGCAATCCTTGGGGCGTATTTTCTTCCTAGTCGGGTCTTAGGGGGTTGAACTTGCTGAGACGTCATCTCACCCCATTGTGGGATAACATTTTTGGTCCATAGATAGCAGCTCCTCTCGAGTATTTTGGGCAACCCAAGAAGATGACCGAATAGAGGAACTACATTCCCATTCATGGGCACCCTAATGGGTTAGAGTACGAACAGGTGAAATCCATAATATGGGTTGATGTGAGTCTACCTGAAAAGGTGCCCCATCAATACAAGGCATTGTATCGCCAGAATCGTAATGGACTGAGAGAAGGCCCCATACCGGAATCTGAGATACCTTTGTATGTGATGGAGGTTGCTTTTGGAAAGGGCACTATAGACCCTCCAAGTGGTTCGGTGACAAATCCGGTGGACCCTGACTTTGAAGAGCCAGAATCTCTGGTGTATTCAGTAGTAGGCTGTAGCTAGAGTGTGGAGGGAGATGACGAAGAGGATGAGGACCCATAGTTGTTTAGACACCCCACCCCCTATTTTGCAAACTTTGCTTTATGAACTGCTTTTGTGTAGGACCTGACATTTATATTTCAGATTGTAATATATACAATATAGTTTGCTTTGTATATATATAAGTGTATTGTTGGTTTGAAAAATTATGGCCCCACTTTTCTATCCCATTGTGTGTTATCTGGGGATTATTTATATGCTTCTCCATGCGTATTAAAAGGAAAGGGTTGGCAATGCGTCCTGGGACGTCGCTATTTAATCAACCAAGCCAAAGTGGGCACGTGCTCAAGGATTAGGGTGTGACAACCGATATCCCTGTTCTCGGGGGTCAAGGAGTCTGGGTCTACAAACTAATGAGGACCACTATCTAGGTCGATGTGAGTCTACCTCTTAGAGTACCCCATCGATTCAGAGTGTGGTATCGTTGCAGGCTCAATGGACCCAGAGAGGGTCCCCTACAGGATTTTGAGATCCCAGTATTAGTGTTAGAAGTCACTTTTTGCGAGGGTATAGCTGACCCTCTTGGTGGTGCAGTGCTGGACCCAAGTCCCTAGGAAACCCCGGAGTTTTCAGTTGGGGATTCGTGTGCCTAGAGGACTTGCAGGCTTTTATGTTTGTATAGACTTTTGTCTGTAGGCTAGTTTTGTAAATAAACTAGGGCGTTTATAAAAGTGTTTTGGTTGTGAAATTGTTTTCTGCTTTTCTATTCTGTGTCAGTTGTTATCAGGGGTAATGTCCACTTCCGCATGTGCATTAAAATGAATGGGTCGGTGACGCGTCCTAGGACGTCGTAATTTAATCGACCACCGAGGGATAGGCATGTGCTTAGGGATCGGGGCGTGACACACTTGACGCCATCAAGTTTTATGAAAATTAATGTGTCACGCCTCGACTCTCGAGAGTGTGCACATCCCACTATGGTTGATATAAATTGCGATTTCCCAGGACTAGTTGCCGACCCTTTCAATTTTTAATGCACATGCGGAAGTGAAACAATAACCCCTAACAACAAACAACATGGGATAGGAAATCAGGGCAACATTTAACAAAAGCACACTTTTTTTATAAACAACTAGGTTTATATACAAAAGAGTCTAGGTAAAAGCCTAGAAAATGATCAACTCCCAAAAGATGCTATCCCACAACATACTAGTAGGGCACAGACGTCGATCCATCAGACTCCACCTCCACCGACTCCAGGGCTTTGGTCCTCCACGACCACCATCTAAGAACTTGAAAATAGTTATACAAGAACCAGTGAGATAATGTCTCAGCAAGTCCACCCTCCAAACCCTTAGTAGGAAGGAAATACGCCTCAGGACATTCTAGCCACACAACCACTGTCACGCCCCTAACCTTGAGAGCACACACAACCCTTAGTGGTCAATAGAATTTCACGACGTTCCTAGGACTCGTCGCCGACCATTTTTATTTTATTGCACATGCGGAAGCGAATTAACTAATCCCCTAACAACGACATACATTGTGGCATCCCAAAATTCAAGGCAACCTCTAAATGTATTAAAGTCTATGATTAGGTAATGAAAATTTGCCTTTGGGTTATGCCTTAGCTATTGACTTACTTTTAAGACAAAGTATTATGTATCTTGTGTTCATGAGTTATTAAAATTAGTATTATAGGATAAGTTGATAAGAAGAATTTGTTCTTGGTTATGCACATCATAGATTTGATCCCTATAGTTTAAATGTTACAAGTTTATGGTCATATGAAATTGAGAATTTGAAATTTATAAAAGAGGGAATTAAGATGAATTATTAAAAAGTAAAAAATTGGAATTTATTAAGGTTGAACTTTGGGCCCAAGGGTATTGGACCTAAATTGGGCCAAATTGGCTTGACCCATGAAGCCCATGAACACGTAATTGACACCCTGCGATTTTTAAGACAACCGAGGGTCGCTGACAAGTCGAAGATGCATAAACATGGATCGAAAATTATCAACCACAGGTCAAACATGCTAAAATCCCTAAAAGCTACCCGGTAGGTTAGGCTGCGCTAAAATCGTGTCCGGTGGATTTTAACCACGAAATTGAATTCGGTTTTGGGAATAGGACGTTCGAGTGTGTCACGATTTATTTTTAGGATGTCGTCTCATCTTTCGGAGAAATTCTATTGAGTCCAGAATTTTGCAGAAAAATCAATTTCGAACAAAACAGAAAAACAAAAGAAATTCAGATGGAGGAAAAATAGGGATTTTCTACCCCTAATTTGGATTATTTGTGAGGAAATTAGAGCTAAATGGTCATTGTTGGACACTTGACTATAATGCATGAAAACTTTTGAGGCATGTGAATGAGTATTTAGATATTTCTAGAGGTTTTTGGTTGGCTAGTGCTTTGACTTTTGTTCTCCCTTCTCTCTGCCACTCTTTTCTCTCCATCTCTTCATGCGTGCGTTCCTTTTGTCCCCCACCAGCAGAGACAAATCCCATTTCCTAAGCCCTTGTCTCGCGTATTCCTTCAGCCCCTTCTTCTTCATTTTTTTCCTTCACCCTCCTTGCTGCACCACCCAACTTCACCATCCCACGTTTCTTCTTCGCCCCTCCTCATGCCAGCTCAACTACCTACCACCCCCATCTTCCTTCACGTCATCCCATCCACCATCATCACCCATCACCGCTCCATTCTCCATCAGTCCCCACCCAGCGTCTTCATCTTCAACAGCCAGCCCACCGTCCAAAGTCCAGCCGAGCATCCAGCAACCTGTAACCGCTCTAGCTCAGTCTGGTCACCATCAGAACCACCACCTGCCGAGCAGCACCCGCCCGTTCCAGCCACCAAGCTACCTAGCCGAACCAACCAGCCTTGGCTGAAGGCTTGTTAGGCCATTTCCTCCACCAGTTGAGCTCCGTTGGAGATGCCGTAGGCTCGCGTCTTGGTCACCTTCGCGTTGCCGTCGCCGTGGACCCGTTATCTCACTAATCCGGTGAGTTAACTCCCTAATCCTTGATTAGGTTGTTAATTGCACTTAGGGGTTAGATTAGTGTTAATTAGCTTAGTTAGATTAGAGTTAATTAGCCTGGTTAGATGAGTGCTAAGTGGATTAGCTTAATTTCATATTCAGTTTACTGGACGCTTGCCATTTACCTTTTTTGTGGGGAAAAATGTGCTACGATTTTGAGGTTGATTTCTCCTTAAAAATTGTTCTAGATATCTTCAGATATGACATAGATTTTTTTTAGAATTTTAGGGATTTAAAAGATGAGATTTTAGCTTCGTTATCTGCAAAACAGGATCTCGGATTATGCTGGAAACAGTGATTGTTATCAACTCTTAGAGTTCGATTTTCAAACTAGTTTCTCAATAAAAGTTGTTCCTCACTATATTGTAGTTTAACATAATCAAATTTCAGATAAAACAGACATGCTTTGGATCTCGAACCAAACTGATTTTGGAAAACAGAATTCCTGGAAACGGACACATTTTTTGTAACGAATTGAGTGATTCACTGCTCTTAATATAGAAATATCTGGGTCAAGATGTCTGCATGAAAAATATTATTTTAAGTGTTATCTAGAACATATTCAAATTTGAGAATTTTATGAGCTCTTTTGGTTAGGTTTTTGGATTTAAACTTGGAGACACGCAATTGGCCCAATTTCTGTCAATTAGGACCGGTTATGGTTTTGTGGTTGTTCTTGATGTTGTGCTTGCTGAATAAGGTGTATTGAGTGATGTGGTTGACTTGTGGCATCCTGAGAACTTAGGTGTGAGATCATGAGGTGGATTTCTCTTTGTTGGTTGTTTATTGTTATTGCAAAACATGACCTTGTGGACTATTAAATAGAAAATAAATGAGGTGTCGGGTCTGGACACCAAAATTTATTTGCTCAATGAAACCATGAGGTTTTAAAATAGGTGTGTGCAAAGTTTGACAGATTAATTTTGAGTACGTAAGCACCTATGAATTTATTTATAAATGTTTGTAACAAAAATAGGTTTGCTTTCAAAAGAGGGTGGTTGGAAAAGAAATTAGAAAAGAAATATGGTGTCGGGTTTGGACGCCAAGTTTTATGTGTTCAATAAAACGATGAGGTTTTATACAAGGTGCGTGTAAATTTTGGTGGGTTAATTTCAAATATGGGACCCCGTATGAATTTATTTCGGAGAGTTTGAACAAAAAAAAAAAAAAGAGTTACTAAGTTTATTTTAAAAAGGGGATTTTGGTATTTTGGCTATATGATAGGAGCTAAGAGTTAACTTGGTTGATGATGTGCCTACAAAGTTAGGTTAATTAAGTTGGTTTAGTTTAATTACTGGCAATTTATTTAATTTTTTATAATTAGCGTAATTTGTGAAGGATTAGCCGTTTTTTTTAGAATTTTACACAGATTCTCATGGTTGAATTTATATGTTAAATTGATTGCATTGGTTTGTGCAATTGAGTGTTAGATTACGCAATTGGATGCTGAGTGTTGATTTTTGAATTATTATTTCAAAAATATGGATTTTTAGTATTTAATTAGAAAAATAATGGGTGTTGGGTTTTGACGCCAAAAAGTTTTTTAAGTACTATATCAAATTGTTAAATTTTTAAATGGAAGAATATCACACTTTATGGTTCGATTTGGTTGTGTGTCCATGCACACTTATTTTACTGGGTGTTTTTAATATAAAGAAAATAGGCCAAGTATGTTGTTTGAAATTGACCCATTTGAGTGCAAAGCACGATGTCCTTGGCCGAGATTGGATGTGCATGTGATCGCTATGAGAACCCGTCACCCGATGAAAGTGGGGTGGATGATGCTCTTATATGGAATGCCCCACATCAATGGATGCCGGATCGCGGCAGAGGCCGGACCGATGCTCCTTCGGGAATGCTGTCTAGTGGTAGATGTTGCCATGCTCGATGGGGCGAGACGACGCCCGGTTATGTCGGATGACTGCCGAATGTTGAGTTGGACAACCGAAGGGTCATAACTACTGGGACACGTGTGAATGAGTGAAATAGCCATGCTTGATTATGGGACAAAATTGTGTGGCATGGAATGGGACGTGTCATAACGGTTTGGCCTTATAATCAGGACCCCTGTGAGTATTTGATGGTTGATGTGCAGTGTTCCAATTGTTCAATATGTTAGTGGTATGCAGATGCTTATGAGCTATACTAATGGATAGGGAGGTGCTGAGGTGAGGTAAGTCTTATATGATGTGTGTTTAGGTTGCTTCTAGGTGAATTCTCATCCCGATCGGGGTTTAGGGTTTTGACTCTTTGAGATTTTTATCTCACCCCGTCATGGTTTAAATATTTTCAGGTCCCTAGGATGGAGAGTCCGGAGCCCGAGGCGAAAGGGTCTGGAGTCTAGGTTGTCTAGTGGTGTCTTTTGGAGACAGACCTTTTGTATATAATCTACAGAGTTGACCCAATTTGTATATAAAGTGGGTTTTGTGAATAAGTATTGGCATGTCTTTCTATTATCTCGGTGTTTGTTGGTTGTCAGGGTATATGTTTATTTTCGATTCCGCATGTGCATAAAATGAATGGGTCGGCGACGCTTCCTAAGAACATTGTAAATTTTAATCAACTGCCGAGGGATGTGTGTGTGCCCGGGGTTTGGGGCGTGACAATGCTGGCAAGTTCCAACTTTCGACTCAATGCATCAACCACAAAGTTGGACTTTCCAAGCTTATATTCCAGTATGTAGTCGAACTTGGCCAGGAAATCTTGCCTCCGAGCTTGCTTTGGGCTAATCTTCTTTTGTGATAGGAAGTAGCTCGTGTCCACATTATCAATCCTTACGACGAACTGGGATCCCAAGAGATAGTGCCTCTATGTATGAAGGTAATGCACCACCGCAATCATCTCTTTCTCTTAGATCGTGTATTGCCATTCGGTATTGTTTAATTTTTTAGACTCAAAGGCAACTGGATGCCCCTCTTATATAAGGACACCACCGATAGCAAAATTAGAAGCATTGGTTTCTACCTCGTATGGCTTGGTGTGGTTAGGCAACATAAGCACCTGCTCTTCAGTCATGGCCCGCTTCAATTGATTGAATCCCTTTTGACACCGATCTGTCTACTCCCATGACCTTTCTTTCTTCAGCATGTTTGTGAGTGGTATAGTAAGTCTCGAATATTCCCAGATGAAGCACTAATAATAGTTTGTGAGACCAAGAAAGGATCTCAACTCAGTCACCTTGGTCGGTGTCGCAACCTACCCTCCTAGGGAAGGAACATGTTTAGGGATATTGCCTAAAGGATGGGCCTAAGACCCATAATTAGGCGTGGGCTCTCCCAAGCCCGTACCCCGCGTGACATTGGGATATTCTTAAAAATTTCGCAAAAAGGAGTCGCCACTAGCCTATTGGGGTCGGCTAGAAACCAAGTGAGGCATGGAAGTGTACCTCACTTCCTACACAACCAGAAAATCTGGGGTCGGGGACTTGATTACACTAATTAACCAATTAGTGCCATTTCGGTACCTATTCTTGTTCAATTTAACAAAATGATATTTTCTTCTTGCAGGCAGTTTGGATTGATTTTATACCTATCCACTAACATGTGATGTGATCATGCGGGTGCGCAGTTAGTAAAATAACAACCATAGCTACCAAAATCCTAATTGTTGCAAAATTAAATACGTGCATTTGAACATAGTTACATATACGAATTAAACATACGATATAATCATCATGTGAGCAAATAGAGGTCTAATTCCCCTAAGAATGCGAAATATAACTATTCCTAACCAAACCCTAGACCTTTTGGGATTTTTGAAAATTTTTAATTTCTTAATTTTTTTAATTTTTTTAAAGAATATATATATATATACATATATATAAATGAACTAATTTCCTTTAAAACCTTTTTCAATTTTTTTAAATTGAATTTTTTAATGTTTTTTAAATAAAAATAATAATATATTGTGGCACCCCTCGAACGGCCCCCAATCCGTTTAGGTTGTCACGGTTCACTTATCTCTCTCTTACATGACTTGAAGGTCTATAAATCCTGGGGGTTTATAAAATTTTAGATCGGTCCTTGCGCAGTTTATAAATGTATAGCAGAAGTGAAAATCACATCTCCCTATCCCAAAAATTTTGAAATGATGCACATCCACTAGACAGTTTTATAAGTTAAGCCGAACACTTTTATTTACATAAGCTTGATAGACATCATCAATCGGTACACCAAAATTTGCCGTGGTTTTCTATACCCGGCTATATACCAAAAGATAACCGACTTCTCTTTTTCTTTCCTTTCCCAACAATTCTATACATGAGTCTATCAAACAGTGCTAGCAGTCCAAAAAGTTTCATCTGCTACCCGTCACACACGATCACACCCAGCCCAGTCCATCGGTTGGCGGCGGCGACAACATCCTTAGCATGATCCCATCACGACGCATCGACAGAAACTCCTGAACGACAGGGCCATCAGGTAAACCAATGTCATACATGACTAGAACCCGTACTTGGATGAAAACCAATCCTCGAATCCTGACATGAATGTGCTCTAAACACGTGCACTCAACGTCGACTGGGACACCGTAAAAAGTACCGCGAGTGACAGGCAACAGAGGTATCTTTTAATCTGAAATGTTAGTCCCAAAACGAGGTGAGTACAACCACTTAGCAGTAAAAGATTCATTAAGCTATATCACGCAGTACCATCAATATCCAGATTCATGCAAGATAGAGAAAAATAGGTAATCAAAGGATAAGAATGCATCAAAATTATGAAATCCTTTAATGCAAAGGCAAGTACAATTTTGAAACCCTCAAGATGCATCATCAATCATAGGGCCAAACTGTAATGACACGCCCCATTTCATGCCATACAATTTAGTCCCATAACTAGACCACACTCCCACTTAATATAATCATCAGATTTAATCATTCAAATGGTTTTATCCCCCCAGAGGACCAATGTTTGTGTCCTTTTGGGATTTCGCATCCACCTTGGCATCGTGAAAGCCTCCGACATTCAGCCACTTAGGGCCACTGGGCATCCAGAGTGTACCACACCTCCAGGCATCTCGTTTCCCACCTGGCATCACGAGGAATACCTCCGAGGCTCACCATGAGAATGGTTACCCCGACCCTCCGGATTTATATACCAACTAGCATACAACCGGGCATCCCGAAGCTCCCAAGGAAAAACCTCCAACATTTAGCCACTTAGGGCCACCGGGTATCCACAAGGCATCGACTCATTCGATCCTTTGGGCATCCCGACTCCCGGGGCATCATTGACCCGAGGATCCAACGGCAACAATTAACATCTTACTTTCCAAAAATCCTTTCAAATGCAATAACAAGATGTCCCAAGAATCCTTCATCAAATCTCAATATTGCTGTAATAACTTCCAGCTTTAGCATTTTCATAGAAAAATCGTTTCGTCGGTCATACCTTGTTCATTTATTCTAAATTTTTGATATGTTGTTCCCAAAGATGTGCTCTACAACTTTCATTAAGAATTCGAACTCAAATTTTTCCTAGATAATTACAAAAAAATCATGAAATCACTAAACGTCATATTGTCTTCTGCAAAAACAGTCTACTGTCCTAAAGAGAACTACTCCTACTCTTTGAATCTCAGCATCCAACGTCCACAACCAAGTGTTTACAAGTGTATTACACCACAATACAGCCTCTTCACTTCCAAAAATCCACCATAGCTAGATCCTTGAGTTCTCATTTCAATTCAAAAACGAAATCTATCAAAACATACTTTGTTTTTCCACTTAGTTTCTTGATATAGTTCCATCTTATTTGTCCAAAATCAACATGTAGCTCCAAATTCCTCATTTCCTCACATCTACCAGCACTTCACTAGATAATAATAGCAAGCAAAACATAGATCAATGAACTTCTACTTGCATCAAGTCTTCCTACTCGGTTGCTAGCCAAAAACAGGGGTTTGGGGATCTCGGCTTGGCTAAACAGCGACGGGGATCGACAGCGTCAACGGCGGCAGCTCGGACATGGCACGGGTGGAGGGTGGCCTTCCTTCACTGCCCTCACACACTCGGACCGCTCACTGCACACCCTCTCTCTCTCTCTCTCTCTCTCTCTCTCTCTCTCTCTCACTTGCTCGCCCGCTCACTCTCTCAGCCTCCTCTCCCTTGCTCAAACCGAAAGTTTTTGTTTTCTTTGATTAATTATTTTGTTAATTATGCATGCAGGTGACAAATGGCTTCAAGGAAAGGACAAGGGGAAGAATGGGTGAGGCAACTATGGACAAATGGTGAGTGGCCTTCCCCGGCCCCCCTTGTCCAGTTCTCTCCTTCCCCCCCTCTATTTAGTCGATAGCCTTGGAGGCTTCTTGGGCTTGCTTGGGCCTGAAAATTGTGGCTGGAAAGTCCAAATTACATAGCCCATAATCTCAGCAAAATAAGCCCATAATTTCTATACAATTATTAAGCATTTGGCTTCCAAATAAATCAATTTGATATCCCTATAGTCAATTTGCTTCACATACAAGGATATAACCAAAGTTCTTGTGTGCAGTCCAACTCCTCAAAATTTTATTCTTAAATTTCAATATGCATGTTCCTCACGCATGACCGAATTCCATCCTTTCAGTTCTAAAAATAAAAATAATGAATATTATTTAATCATAGTCCAAAGATTTTCTCTTGTTGCATGGTTGATTGGTCCATTGCTAAACATACCATATCAATCCAACAACTAAACAAATACAGATGACTACCCGTATTTGATACCAATTCCATAGTTTGATGATACTTCTATCGATTGGTCATGACCCCATCACCTATCCGAGGATTCATTGAAATTCTTGGATGCCACACACACACACACACACACACACACACACACACACACACACATATATATATTTTCGAACTGAGTCATGTCGGGTCGAGTCTAACTCAATTCGACCCGGTTGGGTCCGGTTCGACCGAATCCAGCTGGATGGGTTAGGCAGATCGGGATTGGGCCTTAATCGGCGAGCCTAATCCCGTGAGAAAAAAAAGGAATTTCATAGGCCCACAACCAAGACCAAATTTGGGCTATGGGTTATGAAAAAGAGAGGCCGAGTGGGCCAGAAAGATCTAGCCCAACTCGGCCCGCCCCCTCTGGTCAGCGACAGCATAGTCACAACCAAAGGAGCAGCAACGTTGCCGTACTGGCGATTTGCCAGCCAAAGCGTGACGGCGTTGTTCCGGTTGAGCGCGGAGGGGGGGGGAAGCAACTTTCACTCCCCCCTCGAGGGCGAAGGGGTTCGACATTGATGGCAAAAGGGGGCTTAGGGGGGCCGAGCTCCGGCGATGTGTGCGAGCACTCGCAACTCCGACCCCTATGGCCCTGGCAATGCAGTGCCTAGGAACGTAACCTAGACCAAGTAAAAGAGTGAGTGAGAGAGAGAGCGATGGAGGGAGAGAGATGCAGCCTGCCACTCCAAACGACGAGGACAAGAAAAACTTCGGCTCGGCATTTCGTCGAGCAGGTAGCATGCACCCACGGATCATGAATTTTTAGATTCAACCGAGACTCGAGATGGCAACGGCGATGACCAGCAAGTAGCGAATAGTAAACAGAGACTTAAGGGGAACCTACGGAGGCCGGAGCTTGCCCGAAACGGACGGAATGAGCTCCGGCCAACTCAACCTTAAACATTGCACACCAGGTGTTCGACGAAATACCAACCTAAGTCCAGAGGGAATGACGGCCCGGAGAGGCATTGGCAGCAGCAGTGGTCACCCAAAGGTGTGTCAATGGCAGTCGCAGCGATCGGTTCTCACTTCCTTCCTGCTCTCGTCCCCTTGTTCTTGCTTTTCTTCTTTGTGTTGTTCTCTATTTGCTCATCCTTTGTTCTGGGTCCCAAGGACTACAGCAGTGGTCGGCGGCTCACTGGCGGTAGCTAGACGGCTCCCGGGTGTCTCTTGCTCCTTTCCTCCTCTTTCTCTTAGTGTTTCCCTCATCTCTGTTTCTCTCTGTCCCATCTCCATTTTCTGCCTCCTCCCTTTTTCTCCTTTTCCTTTTCACTTTTTCGACCGTTCAGCTCGCGCACGTGCCCTTGGCCGACCAACCCGCGGCCTCTGCTAGCCGGCTATAACCTGAGGATCGCGCCGCGCACCTGCCACCGTGAGATCCCACTGTCCCCCTGCTGTGCTGGCAGCTTTGCTTTTTTTTTTTCTTTGTCTTCACAAGTTCCCCGTACAGAACAACCATAGGAGAGAGGAAGCCGGGTGTGAGCTGGGCCAAAAGAGAGGGATGGGTTTTGGGCCATGAAAAGGAAAAAAAGAACGGGAAGAGAAAACCTGGGCTAGGCTACGCAATGGGGAGAAAAGAGAAGAAAATGGGGCTCGAAAGGCTTCTTTCTTTCTTTTTTTAATATATATATTTTTCAATCATTTTTTATTCATTTCATTTTCATTCACTTTTTTTTTTTTATATAAATATGCTTGAAAATATAGATTAGGTGTCAACAATTGCCCCTCTTTGAATGTAGCCTTGAAGAGGTTGCATTCATAGATAGAAGACACCTAAATTATTTTGGTGATAGAGAGACCCTAGGTGCATATGCACGTATCAGGTCGATGGAAATGACTCGTAACTATGGAAGTGCATCTTGTTAATAAGAGGAAGAAAGACTCCGGGCTACAGAAGCCCACCGGGTCATAAGAAGGGAGTGGAAGACTCAGGGTTACGGAAAGCCCACCGGGTCATAAGAAAGGAGGAAGATTCCATGCTACGGAAAGCCCACCGGGTCATAAGAAGAGAGGAAGACTCCGGGCTACAGAAAACCCACTAGGTCATAAGAAGGGAGGAAGATTCCAAGCTACGGAAAGCCCACCGGGTCATAAGAAGCGAGAAAAACTCCGGGCTATGGAAAGCCCACCGGGTCATAAGAAATGAGGAAAACTTCGGGCTACGGAAAGTCCACCGGGTCATAAGAAGGGAGGAAGACTCCGGGTTATGGAAAGCCCACCGGGTCATAAGAAGGGAGGAAGACTCCGGGCTATGAAAAGCCAACCGGGTCATAAGAAGAGATAAAGACTCCGAGCTACGGAAAGCCCACCAGGTCATAAGAAGAGAGAAAGACTCTGGGCTACGGAAAGCCCACCGGGTCATAAGAAGAGAATGGAAAGCCCACCAAGTCATAAGAAGAGAGAAAGACTCTAGGCTACGGAAAGCCCACCGGGTCATAAGAAGAGAGAAAGACTCCGGGTTACAGAAGCCCATCGAGTCATAAGAAGAGAGAGGAGGACTCTGGGCTACGGAAAGCCCACCGGGTCATAAGAAGAGAGAAAGACTCCAGGCTACAGAAGCCCACTGGGTCACAAGAAGAGAGAGGAGTACGCCAAGCTATGAAAAGCCCACCAGGTCATAGGAAAAGAGAAAGACTTCGAGCTACAGAAGCCCATCGAGTCATAAGAAGAGAGAAGAGGACTCTAAGCTACGAAAGGCCCACCAAGTCATAAGAAGAGAGAAAGACTCCGGGCTATAGAAGCCCCCCGGGTCGTAAGAAGAGAGAGAGATGAAGTCTCACAGTGTAACAACGGGTTTCGACCAGGTTGAAAATGCATGATTTGAGGATAACCAATTAACCATTGTAGAAGACATGGTTTGAGGTTGACCATGAACCTTTGGAGATGACATGGTTTAATGCCGACCACGAACCTTTGGTTTTTAGGACTAACCCCTTGAAATCTGCATGGCTTCACTGAGGAATCCTGTCAAACTCAACTTGAGCAAATGTCATGAGAGATGTCATCAAGAGACGTATTGGCAATATCATAACATTAATTGAACAAGCTAATCAAGCTAAGTTCGATTGCTTTAAAAAACATTCGATGTCAATCAGCATCATGTGGTGCAAAACTATCATCTTGCTCATGGATATATCATTAATCACCAAATTCTCTGGGAGCAAGTTCTTATCAGAACAGCTACGACTTATGAAAATGGCTCATTAAGCATGCTAAACTAGAGTTTCTTAGTTAGAAAGGGTTGCTCACACACTCTCGATAAAAATAGCTACTTGATCCCATCCATTTGCGTGGGAAGTAACTGATTGCTGAGGGTATCTCACAAACCCATGTCAAGGGCTTTCAGAAACATTCTCAATGAGCACAATCGATCAAAAATGTTTTTGAAAGGTTCGCAATATAGGCTCAGTTAGGGCTTACACAAAGGAATTATTGCTTTGAGGCCAAGAAATGAACATTTATCGCTATGTTCATCGGGTTTAAAAGTCAAGAACATGGAAGATAGGACAAGATTGAATTACCTCCACTCCTTCAAGTAGTAACTTTCTTGTGGCATTCTCATTTTCACTTAACCATCCCAATCAGAAGAGACTTCGGAAGAGGGTTGTAATGTTGGCTTGGGAAAGGCTTGAAAGGCTCAAAATTTTCAAGAGGGTTTTTAAATGTCAGTAATCATGATGGCATTGAGACCAGGTCACTCGACCTTTCGAAAACATTTGGTTTTTGAAACACTGCACATCTTGAAAGTCCATTGACTAGTCATTTATGCAATGGAGTTTTGCTCATTTTTCTAATTTCCTTTGCACTTGCGATGATTTTTTTTTCTTACGCAGGTACTTGGATAATAATTATTTTCACATAAGATGCAGCCTTTTGGCTCTTTCTCTTGACGAGCATTGGCCTTGCTTTTACCAAGCACACTGTTTTTTTATGCCCCCTAATTTGTCGAACTTTTTGCTCTTTGAATCTCTTGCAGCTCCTATGACTTTCGAGATGCTTTTCACATTTTTTCATAACTGTCAGATGTATGTGGTCAACCTTTATGCCTTGCCCCAGTAAAGGGAGATGATCACTGCTCGGGGTTTAGAAACGAATAATTAGGCCCAAATTGGTTAAAGCAATGGGTATCAGTGTTCAGGTAGAGAAGGAAATGCTCTTCTTCAACTTGGGATGAGTCAAACTTCGATAAGAATTCCTCTAAAGCTAGCATCAGAAGATTGATGCAAGTGAAAGTAATAGAATCTTTCTCGATCTTTCACTCTACAACACGATCGTAACCCTTTATGTTGCCCCAATGTGGGATTGTTCTCGACAAGGGTACTTTGAAGGATCATCTTTTTTTTTTTCTTTTTTTAGCCCAAATGGGTAGCAAGAGATTAGTGAAACGCTTGGGATTGATGAAGGAAACACCTTTATCATTTCAATCTTTGTGCTCAATGCGAATGAATCATTCGTCCTAAGAGAAGGTCGCTTTTCACTCAAATCTCGAAAGTATTTGAAGGATGTGTTTGGAAATGGCTTGCCTTTCTTCATCCCAAGAACTTATTGTTTGGCATGGTTAACGTTTCACTTTTTCTACCTGAATAAAATCATTTTTACGAGCCCCCTTTTTTAGGGTCACCGACATGAAGCACGCATACTGACATTGGAAATAGGTCATACGAATGATGCTATGCCCTTTTCCTTTTTTTTTTAAATCTCAATTTGCCTCTCATTTAAGAAAAAGAGATATCCAACCGTTTGTGCGGAGACTTGATGGGTCCTTGTATCGACTTTTCCCTCCGCCATTTCCTCATCGAATGGTAAGGTGCCTAAAACACAAACAGATATGCGTGTATGTATCATATACATGATATCTACAATGCTATGCATGATGTTATATGACTTGAATCGTGCATGACGTGGCCCCTCGGCCTTGATTTCATTCATGGAAAATACTTCTTGACTGCATCAGTGTTTACAAGTCGAGGCAATTCACCACCATCCATTTCAACTAAAATCATAGCACCACCACGAAGAATCTTCTTAATAACATACAACCCTTCATAGTTCGGGGTGAATTTGCCACGGGATTTGGTATAATTGGAAGCACCTTCCTCAGCACCAGGTTGCTGACTTCAAAATGTCTGGGATGCACTCTTCGATTGAAGGCCTTTGCGACTCGTTTCTGATAGCATTGACCACGACATACAGTTTGCAATCTCTTTTCATCAATCATGTTTAACTGCTCATGCCTCTATCGAATCCATTTAGCCTCATCAAGCGTAGATTGGGAAAGGACCCTTAGAGAAGGGACTTCAACTTCAACAGGTAAGACTGCCTCCATCCGTATACAAGTGAAAAAGGAGTTGCCCCTGTGGAGGTGTGGATAGAAGTTCGGTATGCCATTAGCGCATAACGGAGTCTATCGTGCCAATCCCGATAATTTTTTATAGTCTTTGAAAGGATTTTCTTTATGTTCTTGTTCGCCACCTCCACTACTCCATTCATCTGAGGACAGTACGGTGATGAGTTCAAATGCTTAATTCGAAATTCACTTAGCAAACGATCCACGACTTTGTTGTTCAAATTAGTGCCATTGTCGGTAATGATCGCCTCCGACACCCCGTAACGAGCGATAATGTCACGATGAATGAACTTGGCCACATTCTTGGCAATAACATTAACATATGAGTTGGCATCGATTCACTTGGTAAAATAGTCTATTGGCACCAAAATAAATCGATGCCTATTTGAAGCTTTGGGGTTAATGGGCCCAATCACATCAATTTTCCACATCGAGAAGGGCCAAGATTGAGACATTTGGTGAAGTTCATTTGGAGGGGCATTTATCTTGTCTCCATAAATCTGACACTAGTGACACAATTGTACATGCTGAATGCAATCGGACTTAATACTCAGCCAATAATAATCGAGTTGCATGATCTTTCTTGCCAAGAAGTGCCCATTCATATGGGGGCCACACTCCCCTTCATGTATCTCCTTCATCAAACGGTCGGCTTCTTTGGCGTCGACACACCTTAGTAATGTCGAGTTGAAGGACCTTTTGTAGAGGACATCTCCATTGACGAAGAATTTTGATGCTAGCTTCGTCAAATGCTTCCTATCTACTGCTTCACTTCCTTTGGGGAATTCGCCCTTCTGCAGATATTTCAAGATGTCATGATACCAAGGTTGTCTGTCTAGTTCTACTTCGACCGTCATGCAATAAGTCGGGTGCCTAAGGATTTCAATTCTCAACGGTTCAATGTCTATGCCCCCAGTTACTTGTAACATTGAAGACAAGGTAGCCAGGGCATCTGTGAACTGATTTTGAGACCTCGGTAAGTATTCGAATGATATTTCTTGGAATTCCTCCATCAACTCCCCTAGGAACTTATGATATAGAATTAATTTAGAATCTCGTGTCCACCATTCGCCTTTAGTCTGTGATTAGGGTCGAATCACCGTAAACTTGCAGCTTTTGGATCTTCATGTCGATAGCAGCTTGGAGGCCGAGAATGCATGCTTTATACTCAGCGATGTTATTTGTGCAAAGGAACGTCAACTTGGCGGCGACAGGGTAGTGTTTTCCATCTAAGGAGATAAGAACTACCCCGGTACCCGACCCAGCTAAGTTAACTGCACCATTGAAGTACATCGTCTATCTGTCGCTTGATACAAGTAAAATTCACTCCTCTGCATCGTTATCATCATTAGATGCTTTGTACCTTTCAGAACTTTCTGCCAATATGTTTGCTATGGCGCGACCTTTAACGGACTTCTATCCTAGGCTCTGAACGTCAAACTTTGAAATTAAGATTTGCCACTTGGCAAACTTGCCAACCAACGCCGGCTTCTCTAGGAGGTACCTGATGGGATCTTTTTTAGTCACCAACAGGATTTGATGATGAAATGTGTATTGGCGCAGCTTGTGCAAGACCTAAATTAAGGCCACGTAAGTTCTCTCAACTTCTATATAGTTCATCTCGGAAATAGTGAACTTCTTCCTTAAGTAGTATATCACACATTCTCTCCCGTCATTTGGTCTTTTCCATGATAACATGGCTCCCAATGATTTGTCATGTATGGTCAAGTACAAAATCAGGGGAATTTTAGGGAGAGAGGGCACTAGGACTGGTGCATGAGTGAGATAGTGTTTGATCTTCTTGAAGGCGCCTTGGCACTTGACATCCCACTCAATCTTTGAATTCATTTTTAGGAGCTTGAAAAATGGCTTTGTTGTTTCAGACAACTAACAGATGAACCTCGCCACATAATTGAGTCGTCCCATCAAGTTGTGGACTTCCCTGGTGGTGGTCGAGGGTCGTAAATCACAGATAGCCTTAACCTTTGACAGATCAATCTCTGTGCCCTTGCTACTAACCATGAACCCTAATAGCTTCCCAGATCTCGCTCCAAAAAGGCCTTTTGCGGGGTTGAGGCGTAGCTTGAATTTCTGAAGGCACTCGAACAATTTCCGCAGGACTTCAACATGATCCTCAGCTTGTCTTGATTTCGTGATCATATCGTCCACATATACTTCGATCTCCTTATGCATCATGTCATGAAACAACATGACCATGGCCCTTTGATACATTGCCCTAGCATTCTTTAGAACGAAAGGCATCACTTTGTAGCAAAAAGTTTCCCAAGGAGTTATGAACGAAGTTTTGCTCCTATCCTCCTTCTTCATATGGATTTGGTTATATCCAGAAAAGCCATCCATGAAGGAGAATAACTCAAATCCCGCCATATTGTCAACCAAGACATCGATATGTGGGAGCGGAAAGTTTTCATTTGGACTTGCTCGATTCAAGTCGCGATAGTCAACACAAACCCTGATTCGCCCATCTTTCTTCATCACAGGCACGATATTGGCCACCCAATCAGGATAACGAGTCACTTCGATAAAGTCTACTTTCAGTAGTTTCATCACTTCTTTTTCAATTTTCTTGGACAACTCTGGTTTAGTTCTCCTGAGTCTTTGCTTCTTAGGTGGCACATTGGGATCTGTTGGCAAAGCATGTTCCACAATTTTGGGCTCCAATCCCGGCATGTCGACATATGTCCAGCCGAACACATCTTGATACTTTTTCAGAAGATTAGTCATCCTTTTTGCCTCTGGCACTAAGAGACATGCCCCGATTTTTACTTCCCTGACATTCTCTGCATCACCTAAATTTATGGTGATTGTTTGCTCTTCTGTCAACGGCTTCGATTCTTCGTGTCGTTTCCATTCGCGCTCGATTGCCTTCTGATCGTCGTCGTCGATGTCATCAGAACCTAAGGGACTTTTTTCATGCACATCCAGGTCACATGCGTCCTTATTATGATTATGCATAATGTAATGCCTGAGATGCGATGAGATGAGTTAGAGTAATGTCAACAACAAAGATGATGCATGCCATTTTGACAGGGTTTTTAAAGTATTTTTTTGTAAAAGTTTCAAGAACTCGTCCTCATATCCTTGGATTTCCTCATCCTTGCAAAACGGTCAAATAAGGGAGCATGTGGAGGCCTAGGCCTTAGCGACCATCATAGGGTTAGTTTGATGTGCTTCCACATGTCCTTAATAAAACACGTTTCTATTTTATTGAATGAAGAAAGATAAGGCCGTATTTCAACACACACCACTCACAACCAACGGCTCAAGATCGGGGTTGACCATAGCTCACGTTACAAATGACAGAAACAGGAAAGAAAGGAAGAAAAACTACAAGATCCCGCGCAGGGGAGAAGACATAAAACAAAAGACTAGGCTAGACGAGAACCGCCCTACTCTGGAGGGACAACCATGACTTCAGAGGACTCAGCTTCCTTGCCTGCCGGGATGGTGCATATGACATCGTCCTTGAATAGCTCGGTCACACCATAGATGTCCTCCTCTTCCTCGAATAACATCCTTGGAGGTCCTAGAAACGTCTCTTCTAGCAACGGGTGAAACGGGCCTTGACCGCCCTCGCCCTCCTTGGTTTGGGCAATGCATTCACTCCAATCTCTATACCTACCTTGGCCTCCTAGGGTATTTCGGCCTCTCTACCTTCCACAGCTTCCTTGGTTGCCACGACCACCTTGCTCGCTACGACCTCCTCGCGCTTCAACATATCCTAGGCCTCTCCTCTTTGAGTTTTTATGAGTTTCAATGGGCTTTTGCACGCCCTGACCATGTGATCCAAGGCCCTCTTTAAGATTATACTTGCTCGCCAGCATAATCTTTCCCGCAGCTATGGCCGGCTTGGACAATTCTGGAGCCTTTATGAAAGACCTTGCAGGCACATGGACCTTGGATACCAGCTTGAAGGCTTGAAAGCTGGATACCTCGATACACTCAGGCTCCACATAGGGGATGGCTATCTCGTGGTAGATCCTGAAGTCAGATTCTCCATGGACCGTGATAAGCCTATTGTCTGCCACAAATCGTACCTTCTGATGAAGGCTAGAGGCAACAACACCCGCCGTGTAGATCCATGGCCTCCCTAGCGCAAAATTAAAGGTGCTTGGTATATTTAAGACCTGGAACATGACTTGGAAAAGTATAGGGCCAATTAGAAGCTCAAGTTCAATTTCCCCTATCACCTCCTTCTTCATCCCGTCAAAAGCCCGCATAGTCGACTTGCCAGTACAAATTCTCCCCAGATCAACACGATGATAGTGGAGAGTAGCCAACGTGCATATATTGAGCATCGAACCGTTATCGATCAACACTCTGCAAACAAGAGTGCTCTCATGCTTCACCGAGATGTGTAGCGCTTTGGTATGGTCATGACCATCGAGGGGTGGAGATCTTCATTAGTAAAAGAAATTTGGTCTTTCAGTAGAACGACCCCAACGAAATCTTCCAATTGGACTTCATTGATTGACTCTGGCACGTGCACCTCATTAAGGACTTTCAACAAGTTGTCCCTATGCTTCTCAGAAAATTTTAATAATTCCAGGAGGGAGATTTGAGCCGGCAAATTCCGTAATTGCTTTGCCTCCTCCTCGATTACGGCCTTCTTTTCTACTCCTTTATCAGGTGCGTAACAATGGCCCGACCGTGTGACATCGTCTACCTAATTTGTTCCATAATCCTAAGGTATAGCTTTGGGATCAAACTTGGGAGGATACTCCAGCATTATCACTCCTTCTTTCTCCAGGGGTGGTAATTCAATCGTGACCGGCGTTGCGTTCCCTCCCGTGACTTTGATTGCCAACATCTCCTCAACCATAAGGTTGATCACTGTGGGTTCCACGATTTCCATCTCAATATCGTCGGCGGGCCCCTCGTCAGATAGTTTAATCACCATCAGGGTTATCATAGCTATCACCCCTTCCTCGTACAAAGCTGGGGTCTTCAAAATTCCAGGCATAACCTTCCTCGCCTGAGATATACCAGCATAGTTGCAGAAAGATGAGTGGAATGATGATGGCATTATCACGGATATGACCTTCTCTTCCTCTTCTTCGTGTCGGATTACCCCCATGGCTACCATCCTGTGGATGTGGTTCAGTTTCTCCCATGGGGTCACATCCTCCTAACCTCCATAGTATCTCGCTAGTACTGGGGACTCATACAACTCAGAAGCATCCACCATTAGAGGCTGTTGACTAGCCCACGTCTCCTCGGAAACTAAGTTCACTCCCCCGACATGATTTGGTAGAGGGTTTTGTTGTACGTTAGGCTAAGCCTCCCTGAAAGTCAAGATGTTCTTGTCTAGAAGCTGTTGAATTTTGTATCTTAGCACATGGCAATCATCTAAATCATGCCCCCTTTCCCCCATGTGATATTCACAGATCTTGGTCATATCAAACCCGGTGAACCTTGGGGGATTATCTATAGGTACCTCCTTCGCGACCATCCTATTTTCGAGAAGCATAGGCAACAGCTTTGACATTGGGCATGGTAGTGGGAAAATTCCTTTTGAAAGGGCCTTTTGCCATTATCATATGCTCATGACAAGCTACCTTGAACCACCATAGGCTTGCGCACGGGTATTCCGAGCGGTCGAGGGAGAAGCGGCTCTTGCACAAGTGCTACTTCAACTGCAACTTCCTTATCTTTTCTTGTCGGGAACTTCTTCGTGCCTTCGGTGGATATCTTGCCCTCGATAAATGCCCACTTGACTCCTTCAACTACTTCTACCAGCTGTGAAAACGTCTGGCATCCCGAAAACACTAATCCTTGGAAATATTTTGAGGGCAATGTCTTGAGGAATAGTTGCTTCATCTCCCTCTCATTCAAGGCCGGCTTCACTTGTGAGGCCATAGTCCTCCACCTTTGCATGAAGGCCTTAAATGATTCATTTCTCTTCTTCTCAATGCGGGTCAACTCTTCTTTCGTGGGGGCGAGCTCGGTATTAAACCGGTATTGCTGCAAGAACTCATTGGCTAAATCTTCCCATCTAGTGAATTCTTCAATGTCTAGTGTGATGAACCACATTAGGGCAATGCCTTCCAAGCTATCCTGGAATGTGTGTATGAGGAAAGGCACATTGTCAGCATAGCGAGCCATTTTCCTCACATAATACCAAAGGTGGGTCTGGCTGGCTCTCATTCCGTCATACTTTCCTGTGAACTTAGGCTCTTGGAAGTTCTCAAGGAAGTTCGCCTTAATGTACGGAGACAGCTTATCAGCTCCTTTCAGCTTGTAACCTTGCAAAGCACACAGTCGCTCCTCCATCTTTGCTAAATGTTTTTCACTCTCTATACTTAGGCGGGGTATTGGGTTTTCCTTCAAAGGAGGATCCAAATTGACAATGATTGGCGTGACAGAAGGAGCCTCTCTGGCAGTTTCTTTCCCAAGGAGATTAGCAACGTGCATGCCTCTCGTTGACGGGGGAGCGTGTCCTGATGACGTAGGAGTGGATGTTCTAGTGACAGCTACAGCGGGAGGCTCCTTGAGCTTCTAGCTTATTTCAAGCATCATTGCGGTAAGTTGGACCAGCTGGTTCTCCATCTTAGCCATGCGCACGTTGGTGTTCTCATTCTCCATTCTGACTTTCATGCGTGTGCGAATTGGGGATCTCCACTTGGCTGTGTCGACGATCGGCAGAAGACAATCTATCGACTAGTACTTGATGCAAGGGTAGATAAGCATACATAAGTATAAGTAATAATCAGATGGTTGGCCCACGACAACGATCTAATCGCCCCAATTGGTTCATTTCATTAAAAGGCAGGTTTCCTCATAATCTAAGGAAAAACGTTACAGAAAAACCCTAAGCAATGAAGCTACTTCAAAGAAGAAAAGTCATTCTCCTAGTTCCCAATTTTCAACATCGAGACTCGAGACAAACTCCTTAATATTGCAACGCATGCGAATATGGTCCCGCTACATATCGCGTTTGACTCAATCTAACTAATGAGGATGGCTTCCACTCGTGGCAGCTCTGCTAACTCTGGTTAACTTCAAAGCATGCTCCCTAGCTTCCTCAAGCTCCCTTTTGAGGCGCTTGATCTCGGCTCAATGGGTGATCTTCAATGGCACTTCAGGAATCTTTGGGCGAAGGCCCTCCGGGATCTTGTGCCTAAGGATGTACTCCTTCGAGGCATAGTAAGTCTTCTCTTGCCCCTCCCACTCTTCTTCGGGCCAAATCAGCTTCCGAGGGTGGTAGATATCCCACATCGAATTACCCAATGCGACGGAATCCTCATGATCTTGGCATTCGTTAGGGAAGTCTATCTTGAGCGAGTCCTCCTGAATCGCTGGCGGAAGCTGTTGAACCTCTTGAAACCGACGGGCGACTCGTGTCAGGTAATATTTAGTGACTCCAATGATTCCCAACAAAGGAACAGGTCCAGTAAGCCCACACATGAACCACACTTCTTGAACCCGAAGCCATTTGGCATGCCATTGGAAATCCTCAGATCCAAAGTTGGTCATGAAAACTAGCCACTTGGAATAATGATAATCAGGGGCAAATGTTTTCCTATCTTTAAACTTTAGGATAGGATGGCTAAAATTACAAATGTCGCTTACGGTCATCAAGCCACCGAACCCCTTAATGTGATAAAAGAACCAAATTTGCAAGGGTGCAGGAGGAGCCTAGAAAGCTTTGTCTTTATTCTCTTTAAAATGAGTAAGGGAAAGAAAAGTTTCAGTCAAGATAGCATTAACAAAGCCCTTTCCCATACACACTTCATGAACTACCCACGCTATTGAAGGATTAATAGCATTCCTACAATGTGGGAATATCACAAATCGGAAGAAAACTAGCAGGACGATCCTATTCTTTTGGAAAGATGTGGCATTTTGGAAAAGCTCATTTAGAAATGAAAACGGACAAGTTTTGCGGTTGGTTCTCAAAATTTTTCTCATGTCCTCTCCTTTAACTTTAAGGAACTCAGATAAGGTCAAGGCATGCTCAGTTTCTACAGGTGGGCTAACCAACTCAGACACTAAGGGCTTTCCAATGGCAATACTGTATTCCTCCAGGGTTGGAGTGAGTTCGTGATCACCGAATATGAACGTGCAAGTTGCAGGGCACTAGACATGCGCTAACGCTCGCATGACACCATAATGAGTCTCTATCTCCAATAAGGGGAGTAATCGTTCGACATAAGATCGCACCCAGTCACGGCCAGTCAGATCTAGTTTATCCCACCTCGTGCGGAGCTTGGCTCTTGGGACAGAAATTATGCGAAGCTCAGGTACTCCCATCATATGTCAACCAAAATGACGACAATCCTAATTTGTCATGGACCGACCAAAAAGAAAGTGAATAAATAAATTGCACAGGAAAGAATTCGAGAAACTTACTCTAATCATTGGGTACCAATGCTAATGACATAGGCATACACATGGATGGTAGTTCGATTTCTACTCTAGATGGCTCAAAATGGAGCCATAGTATCACTAGACTAAACTAACAAGATCGTGGCTAGGTTGGGTTACCCATGACTCTGGCTTCGTCAAAGAACTGACCGGTGTTGCGCGGTTGCAGACCAGGGTAGGTAGCTTTGACATCAAGAAAGAAATTTCGGGGTTGAGATGGGCGTCTCGTACTATATGGTTGTAGTTAGAGTGGTATCCACCTCAACATCATCATAGGTGATCCTATGCAGCCCAAGTCCAGCGGCAGGTAATGTGTGCCATGGTGTAGTGTAATGCAAAAAATGTAGGCCTGACAATTTATAGGCAAGCAGCACTTCATAAATTCAAAACATAAACATTCATTCCCAACTCCACACCTGTAAGAAAGGGCTTAACAATCACTCCTCCCCTTATAACTCCCAACTACAAAAGCATTTAACACCTAACACGTTAGGGACATACCTAATATCCTCGCTGCCAAACAAAAATATTTTTGAATAAGATCAATTTTGACTTAAATCCTCTAAGGTCTAAAACCAAGTCACCAGTGGAGTCACCAAGCTGTTGCGACTTACCCTCCGGGAGAAGGAACATGTTTAGGGATATTGCCTAAAGGACAGGCCTAAGACCCATGATTAGGCACGGGCTCTCCCAAGCCCCTACCTCACGTAACATTGCGATATTCTTCAAAATTTCGCAAAAAGGAGTCACCACTAGTCTATTGGGGTCGGCTAGAAACCAAGTGAGGCATGGGAGTGTACCTCACTTCCTACGCAACTAGAGAATCTAGGGTTGGGGAGTTGATTACACTAATTGACCAATTAGTGCCCTTTATGTACCTAATCTTGTTCATTTTAACAAAATGATATTCTCTTCTTGCAGGCAATTTGGATTGATTTTATACCTATCCATTAACATGTGATGTGATCATGTGGGTGCGCAATAAGCAAAATAACAACCATAGCTACCAAAATCCTAATTGTAGCAAAATTAAATATGTGCATTTGAACATAGTTAGATATGTGAATTAAACATACGATACAATCATCAAGCGAGCAAATAGAGGTCTCATTACCCTAAGAATTCGAAATATAACTATTCCTAACCAAACCCTACACCTTTTGGGATTTTTGAAATTTTTTAATTTTTTAAAATTGTTTTTAATTTTTTTAATTTTTTTAAAAATATATATATACATATATATATAAATTAACTAATTTCTTTTAAAACCTTTTTCATTTTTTTAAAATAAAAATAATAATATATATTTTTTCGGACCGAGTCGAGTCGGGTCGAGTTTGACCCAATCCAACTCGGTTGGGTTCGGTTTGATCGTGTCTGATTCGACCCGATCCAGCTGGATGGGTTAGGCAGGCCGGGATTGGGCCTTAATCGGCGAGCCCAATTAGCATGCGAAAAAAAAAGAAGGAATTTCGCAGGCCCATAGCCCAGACCAAATTTGGGTTGTGGGCTGTGAAAAAGAGAGGCCAAGTGGGCCAGAAAGATCTGGCCCAGCTTTGGCCCAGCTTGGCCTGCTCACTCTGGTCGGGAACAGCACAGTCACGACTAGAGGAGCAGAGACGGCACTGTCCCGGTGATTCGCTGGCCAAAGCGCGACGACACCGTGCCGGTAGCACACGGAGAGGGGGGGAAGCAACTTTCACTCCCCCCTCAATGGCAAAGGGGTTCAACAGCAACGACAAAAGGGGTCTCGGGGGGGTCGAGCTCCGACAACGCGTGCGAGTACTCGCAGCTCCGACCTCTATGTCCCTGGCGACGCAGCACCTGGGAACGTAACCTAGACCAAGTAAAAGAGAGTGAATGAGAGAGAGAGCGATGGAGGGAGAGAGACACAGCCTGTGGCTCCAAACAGTGAGGACAAGGAAAAACTTCGGCTAGGCATTTCGTCGAGCAAGTAGCACACGCCCACGAATCATGAATTTTGAGATTCAACCGAGACTCGAGACGGCAGCAGCGATGACTAGCAAGCAACTAATAGTAAACGGAGACTTATGGGGAACCTATGGAGGCCGAAGCTTGCTTGAAACGGACGGAATGAGCTCCGGCCAACTCGACCTCAAAAATTGTACACCAGGTGTTTGACGAAATACCAACCTAAGTCTAGTAGGAATGACGGCTCGAAGACGTGTCGGCAGCGGCGGCGGTCACCCGGAGGTGCGTCGGTGGCAGTCGCATCGATCGGTTCTCGCCTGCTTCCTACTCTCGGTCCCTCATTCTTTCTTTTCTTCTCTGTTTTGTTCTCTATTTGCTCCCCCTCTATTCTGGGCTCCGAGGACTACAGTTGCGGTCGGCGGCTCACTGGCGGTAGCTAGACGGCTCCGGGGTGTCTCTTGCTCCTTTCCTCCTCTTTCTCTTAGTGTTTACCTCCTCTCTATTGCTCTTTGTCCCCTCTCCGTTTTCTGCCTCCTCCCCTTTTCTCCTTTTCCTTTTCGCCTTTTCGACCGTTCAACTCACGTGCGTACCC
Source organism: Eucalyptus shirleyi (assembly GCA_017140165.1). Taxonomy (NCBI): domain Eukaryota; kingdom Viridiplantae; phylum Streptophyta; class Magnoliopsida; order Myrtales; family Myrtaceae; genus Eucalyptus; species Eucalyptus shirleyi. Next base: position 402,895 of record JADGRX010000012.1, read on the forward strand.
TCGATTGACCAACGCGCGGCCTCTGCTAGCAGGCTCTGACCTAAGGATCACGATGCACGCTTGCCACCACGAGATCTCCCTGTCTCCCTGCTGCGCTGGCAGCTTTGCTTTTTTTTTTTTTCTTTTTGTCTTCGCAAGTTCCCCATGTAGAACGAATGAAGGAGAGAGGAAGCTGAGCATGGGTTGGGCCAAAAGAGAGGGATGGGTTTTGGGCCACGAAAAGGAAAAAAAGAAAGGGAAGAGAAAACCTGGGTTGGGCTGCGCGATGGGGAGAAAAGAGAAGAAAAAGGGGCCCGAAAGGCTTCTTTCTTTTTTTTCTTTTTTTTATATATCTTTTTTTCAATCATTTTTTTATTCATTTCATTTTCATTCACTTATATATATATATATATATATATATATATATGTATATGCTTGAAAATATAGATTAGGTGTCAGTAGTCGGTGGCTCCCATTCAACAATGGCACGGATCTTGGCCGCGCCCATCCGCACTTGTCCACCGCCGACGATGTGCTTAGAAAAGGAAATTCATTTTGTGCAAAAGCACATTTCTCATGCTTCACGTACAGGTCATTCTCTTGTAGGACCTAGAAAACTTGGCTCAAGTGCTCAATGTGTTCTTTAAGCGTCTAGCTATACATAACGATGTCATCAAGGTAAACCACAATGAACCGATCAAGGAATGGATGGAGTTTCTTGTTCATGAGGGTGCAGAATGTGGCTAGCGCATTAGTCAAGCCAAAAGGCATGACAAGGAATTCGTATGATCCGTAACAAGTCACACACACAATCTTCAGCTCATCTCATTCGGCAATGCAAACTTGGTAGTATCCAGATTGGAGATCAAGCTTGGAGAACCATCAGGCTTCCCTTAGTTGATCGAACAAGTCTATAATGAGAAGGAATGGACACTTGTTCTTGATGGTCAACTTGTTCAATGCCCAGTAGTCTATGCACATGCAAAGGGATCCACCATGCTTCTTTTGGAATAAGACAGGGACACCAAACGGGGCCTTAAACAACCAAATGTATCCAACATCGAGCAACTCTTTAAATTGTTTCCATAATTCCTCCAACTCTGGTAGGGCCATGCGATAGGGTGCCATGACCGGCGGTCAAGCATTAGGCATGAGCTTGATCCAATGATCCATTTTTCTTCGGGGGGTAGTTTCTTGGGCAACTCGGGTGGTATCACAGCTACATGGCTGATAGCATCTTCCTATCGCATTCCGATTCATGATAGATCAGGACCAACATTGGCATCGCTTGTCTAGGATGCATATGCAATTCGTGAAGGGCAAAATGTCTACATTGATCCTATCGAGGAATCCTAAACCAAGCACGAAATCATAGTCGTCAAGGGGGATTACCTCGATATTTTCCTTACTAGTCCATGGACCGAGGTGGAGCTCCACATCCTTAGCCACACTGCTAGTCGAGACTTCCTTGGAGTTCACCATTATGAGCCAACCAGCTTTCCCTTTTTTGATCGGAAGATTCAGCTTCTTTGCAGCCTCCTAAGATATGAATGGATCGGATGCCCCGATATTCATAAGCACACTCATTGTGGTACAACTAATCTTCACATCCACAAACATCATTCCTTTGGGTTCTTTAGCTTTCTCGGTCTTGATCGTCCTAATGATACACAATGACCCCAACAGTGCCTCCTCTCATAGTCCTTGTACAAGGCTGCTAGCTTTCCCCTTTTTGTACAATCTCGGGCCATGTGTGGCCCGTCACAAAAGAAGCACTTGCAGGTGCATATCTTGTGCTGATATCCTCCATTACTCGACTTTGGTGGAGTCCTAGGATGAGCCAATGGTGGTTTGCCTCTATTCGGACGGTTATACTGACTTCGATCTCCCCCATCATTGGTCTTTTCTCTTGAACAAGAGTCTACTTTAGCCGAGCATGGCAACTTGTACTCCACAAGGGACTCGGCCATGGAGGTAGCCATTGCAAGATTCGCTGCATGACACCGTTTCAACTCTTGTTTGACTCATGGTTTGAATCCACTCATGAACTGATGGTATGCCTTCGTCTCAGTCATGGACGGGATTTGGAACAACAGTTCCAAGAATCACTTCATGTACTTGCAAACTCTGCCTTTTTGTTCTAGGCACTTGAGTTCCCTGCGAGCTTTCTCCTCCACATAAGTAGTGTAGTATGCTCATCAAAATTCCTCCACGAACTTGGTCCATGTCGTGATAGGATCGCAACTCCTATCATCCAGCCTACGACACCACAACAGCAACGCGTCATCAACTAAATACATTGTTGCGGTGTTTACCTAGATCACATCATCGGTCATCCCCATGGTTTGGAAGTATTATTCCATATACCATAGGAAGTTGTCCACGTCCTTCGCCACCTACAAGCCCTTGAATTGCTTTGGCTTAGGTGCGTCGGGATGTGGTTGCATGGTGATCACCCCATTTACGCGTGCTGATTCAACCTCAGTGACCTTCCCTTTGAGCTTGGTGACTTCTATGCGCATGGCTGCCATCGTGGCTTCCCAAGTCTCATCCCGTTGCCTCAGCTCATGGATCAGGGACCCCAGCAACTTGCCTGAAAGCTCTCCCATGTCAGCTTTGAGCTCTTGCATCTCAGCCCAAAGCTCTTCCTTTCCAGCTTCCTCTCCCTCGATGGTCGCCTCCATGACCGTCATTTGGCGTTCTTGGTTGCCCATTTGATCCCTCGAACTTGAGGTACCTTGGGTTTTCTTTGGCTTGGTAGGAGCCTTCTCATTGGTATCCCGGTCCTTGTGATCCTTGACCTGAGCAATCGCAACATTAAGACATTGGTCAGCCATCGCACTTAGATCGAAGGCCTTGATACCACTTGTCACGGGTTGGTTGATTCCAAACGATCACACACCTATGCGGCCTTAGGATTTAATCCCAAGTTAGCTTCACACACATACTCAAACACAAGGATCGTATGAACAAAGGGGTGACTGTATTTACTTATGAATGAGCTGAATACAATGGTGTATGAATGTATATCATCATTACAAGTCAATATATTAGGCTACTCAATGGCTCTAGGCTTGGGAAAGTGCAATGGCGCGTATAAGAAGTAAGGGCAAGGACGCTTAACATAGAGTAGGTGAACGATCACGGGCTTTTGTTTGTACTACACATGGGCCGATTGTGTGTCTTTTGTCCATATTGCGCATGGGCCGATGGGTCATTCATAGATTGATCATGGGCAGCTCATGGGTTGGCCTTTATGTTGGACATGGCCTTCTTTTGGACGGCATTGGATCATGCTCATCCTTGGGCCGAGTGACATATGTGTTGCTTTTCATGACGTTCTTAGCTTCATGAAGCATAGTATCTTTCAATCGAAGATCGAGGCACTTCTTTTGCCATCCTATATCTAGAGTTTAAGGTTCGAACCATCATCTGTTCCCATGAGTACAGCATGTGTTCGCTTTGCTATTCTTTTAGGTCATCTTGGATTATCCCAAGGAGCGTCCATGTTTGATATGGGTTTGGGAGGACCAAGATGGAAACACTGGTCGAATCCACGACATGAAAATAATTATCAAGAGCAGTTGTCAAAATTTCAATTATAAGCCTAGATCACTTAGGACATTCGATTGATTTCTATGAATTTGAAAAATGAAAGTTCTAATTAAAAGTAAACAAGTGTAGAGAATCATACTTACAATGGGTGACAATTTTTCTCTTCATTTTTTTTTCAATCACATAGACATAAGGCCTGATTTCTACTTTAGTCAGCTTAACAAAATGGAGCCACAAAATTATCAGACTGAACCAACATGATCGCAGTTTAGTCAAGGTTCCTATGACTTTGACTTGGTTAAAGAGCTAACCTATGTTGCAGGATAGCAGAGCAAGGTGATAACTCTTGAAGCCAAGAACAAAATTTTGGGGTTGAGGTGCGCTACTCGTACTACATGGTTGTAATCAGAGTGGCATTCACCTTAGCACCATCCTAAGCAATCTTGTGCAAGCGAGGTTCGATAGTAAGTCATGTGTGCTAGAGTGTACTGCAATGCAAAGAATATATGGACAACAATTTATAAACAAGCACCATTTCAATAATTCTAAACATAAATACTCATTCCTAAGTCCACACTTGCAGGATAAAGGGTGTTGACACCTATATTTTTTCTAAGAAAAAAATAAAAAAGAGCGCGAGAAGGGCCAGGTCAGGCCAAATCTAACCTTGGCCCAACCCACCTCCCCTTTTTTCCTCTCTATCTCACGCAGCTAGGCTTGGCCCAACCTCTCTTTCTCTTTGGCCCGGACTACTCCCCCTTAGCTTGTTTCCTTCCTCCAAGTTGGCCTTCGTGCATAGGACTTGCCAAAAGAAGAAAAGAAGGCAGCAACGAAGGACAGAGGTAGAGGAGGCAGAGGGAGCGTTCGATTGGAGTTGGTGGTCGAGGATCAGGCTAGCAGGCATAGGTGGGGTTGGGGGAAGCCACGCGCACCAACAAGAGGGGGATAAAATGGAGAAGAGGTTGGTTTGAAAAGAAAGAGGAGAGAGGGCAAATGGAGAGTGGCGAATCCAAGCGACTAAGAGATAAACAGGGAGGGAGCCTCGGCCAATTCCTCGGCCGTGCGTGGACCCATCTGACAACCTTCTTGGCAAAGCCCTTAAGCTGAACAGGTAAGCTTGGTTCTACTCTTGCCCTGTTTTGGGCGCGCCAGGCTAGCGCTCCCGGCCATCCGGCTCCCGTGAGCTCTGATTGACATCACCCTGTGTTTCATTTCCAATATCTTGTTCGTCACGTGTCCAGAGTCCCATTGCGGGTCAAGCTTTGGTTGAGCCAAACATCTCTCGTTATAGTTGCGCACCCTAATTGCTTGATATAATGCCTGAACTAGATCTAAAAGTTTTTGTGGGGAGTATCCATTCTCATCATTACCCCTTTCTTTGATCGAGCCAATGGGGGCAAGCGCCGCTGAGGCGTGGTTTTTTGACGGTAGGGGTGTGTCGAAACTTTAGAGTGGGTCTTGGTTTGGCTGTTCGGGGCAAGGTTGGCTCCACTGTGAGGGGGCCAGCAAGGGCAAGGGGTTCCTGCGATGGTCGTGGTTGCTGGTCATGACTCGCCCAGCACCAGGTGTGGTTGGTGTCACGGCCCCAACTCTATCTCTAGAGTCACAAGTGACAGGGGTTATTTTTTCAATGTCATAGGCTCGTTGCCTTCCCGATTCTTTTTATCTTGTTATCATGCACATGCGGAAATGTGAACAAACAACTTCCTAGACAAACGACAGCTGGAAGACTGGGACATACATCATACTGAACATATTGACTTGTATTATAACAATACTTTTACAAGCCTTTTCTTTATGGGCTCTCTTTTCTTTTTACCAAGGAAATCCAATCTCCTCTAGCATGACTGCAGCTCCCAAATTGACGAGAGACTTCCATGCCTCCAAGATTGAAAGATGAGGGGTAAGTTTTGGGGAAACTTAATAAGTAAAATTCCTAGTTCTCTACTAGGAATGCATCTCATCATCGTTAAAGCCTAGCAAGTACAACACAAAACAATGTTGATGGCAGATCAATTAAGCTATTTCACCAACAAACTCATCAACATCACATAGTAATGTATTCAATAATTTCATTAACTGTATAAATGGTTTTTCCCATACTTTCAGGGGCTTTCAGCCACGGGCTGGGTATCTGGTCTCAAGCCAGGCATCCCATACTCTAAGGGGCTTCACATACTTTTAGGGGCTTCCTAGCTTAACCAGGCCATCCGGCTATCAAGCCAGGCATCCCATACTTTTAGGGGCTTCTTGGCTCAACCAGGGCATCCAACTATCAAGCTAGGCATCCCATGTTTTTAGGGGCTTCCTGTCTCAACCAGGGCATCTCGATTCAACCAAGACATCCCGTTCAATAAACGAGACATCGCCGCCAACGCTGTGTGGCGACGGGCACTTTTTTCTCTTTAAATGCATGCATAAATGCATCATACAAGCTGGTTCTAATCTCTTCCCTTAGTCAACGCATGCATGGCCGAAGGCATGTTCATTCATTCATGTGCATTATGGGTTTCTTATACCTCACTAGCAAACATGTCGAGAATGATCTTTAGTCCATAACTTGAATCGATCACTCAACGCCGATCCCCGCACCAGACAAGGCTTGGAAACGGTACGCCTCAATACCGATCCAACACCTCAAGGCTTGGGTACACCTCACTTTAGTGATGATCCCATGCTTGACGAACCTCGGCTTTGACCCAATGTGAATACATATGCATCGAGATTGACCCTTGGCTTGTGACTTCATTCAACAACAAGCAAAAAGTCCCCACGTCCATTTGGACTATGGAAATTGGCATGCTTGCTGCCTTACCAAGATCTCATGGATTTGGGCGATGCCCGTACCAATCAAGGCATAAGATTGACATGCCTCAATTTCGACTTAGGACCTTATGGCCTTAGGCAATTCTCACACCAAGTGAGGCTTAGACCTGACAACCTATTTATGCCGAAACCAAGACTTTATGGCTTAGGGCAACCTTGCCTTGCGATGAACTTAACTCGAACGAACCTCGGCCTCATTCCGGGCGTAAACAACTCAAGCAGTCACGCCCCGAACCCCGAGATACGCGCACATCCCACTACGGTCGATCAAATATATGACATCCCAAGATATGTCGCCGACCTATTCATTTATTTACACATGCAGAAGCGAAACAAATCCCCTGACAACATTTAACTTGGGATAGAAAAGCAGGCAATCAATCACAATACCAAACACTCATTTACAAACACAAAGGGGTTTAAATACAACACTGGACTGCCTACAAAATAGACCAGCTCGAAAAAAGGGGAACATCCTAAAACCAACTAGCAGGACACGTTCACCGATACTTCAATCTCCACCTTTCCAGACTTAAGGCTTCGAGTCCTCCACGACCGCCATCTAGGGACCTAAAATTTTAATCCCCAAACCGGGATGAGACAATGTCTCAGCAAGTTCAACCCCCTAAACCCCTATTAGAAAGAAAATACGCCCCAGGTGGCCTAGCCACATCACACAGAGGACTTACCTCGCCTCAATTCCTTCCTGCAGGTTAGCACAATTAAAATCACTCAATCACAGATAGTAATAGGAACTTAAACAACCGGAATGCATTCACTTTCATATAACCAACAACCGCGAGGGTCCTGATTATAAGACTAAATCGTTATGACACGTCACATTCCATGCCACACAATTCCATCCCATAATCCGACACATCAACAACACTCAACATGCATTCCAATTATTATTCACTACCACACAAGGGCATAGCCTACTCGCAGTTCGGCTATCTTCTAACATTAATGATAGGCATCGCCTCCCCCCTTGGAGCGCGGCTTCGTCACTACGCCGACGGCATTCCCGAAGGAGCATCAATCTAGTTGGCCCAGCCTCTACTACGATCGGCATCCACTGCGTGGGCATCCCATATAGGGGCAAGTCCGGCTCAATAGCCCAAAACGATTCCTCTTAGTTATCACACAACCAAAGCATAATCAGCCCCAGGTCACTTTATATTTCACTCAATACTTCCACTTAAAATAGTGATCCCGGCCATTTTTCTTCATATTAAAAATATTCCAGAAATTACTCACGTGTGTCGGGACACGATAATTTCAAATCAAAAAGCCAATATCTTACTTTTTCAAACCCCACTATTTAATATAATCATTAAAATCCAATTTTTGCATCAAAACCCGACACTTTGGGTTTTTATGAAAAAAATCCATTTTTATCACAATCAACACTCAATTTGCCACATCCATTCATCAAATTCAAATTCTAAATGCACAGCGGCGATCAGCATGAAATTATGAGAAAATAAGATACCAAAATAATTTTCAGAATTTATTAAATAATTTAATTTATTTCGAGAATTAATTAAATAATAATATTCATATTTTCCACAATCCACACTCAATTTATAATATCCAATCATCAATTTCAAAATCCGACTATATAGCAGCGATTGGCACGAAATTCTGAGCAATCGGGGTTAAAAATAATTTTTCTGTTTTTTAAAATAATAATATTTTAATAATTTCGGAATATAATATAATATTATAAATTTCAGAATTCGAAATCATTAAATAATTCAAAAATAAAACCTTATTATGTCACATCAATGCTTTATATTAAAAATAAACATACTTAACTTTAAACTAAACACAATTTAACTTAATTAAACACCCTAATCTAATCATCAACCAAATAAACTAATGTAACCACCTAAACTTACTTAGCTTAGACTAAGCACACTTAGGGCATCATTAACCCTCTAATCAAGATTTAGTGAGTTAAACTCACCGGATTAACGAACCGAGCAAACCAAAACAATGAGGACGACGCGAGGATCGACTTTCCTCAAGGTGGGTCGAGCATCCGGGCTCGGGAAGGCGGCCAAAACGGGCCACAACCGAGCTTAGAATCCCATTTTTTTGGTTGCTGGTCACGGGCAAAGATGGGGCGGTTCCGGCGTCGATTGGGTAGAGGAAAGGCAGAGGAGCTGCGGCGGTGCCGTGTGGCCAACGACGGGGTCTCACGGTGGTCGGGGGTGGTGGAGGGAGCTCCGGCAATTCCTGCAGGAGCTGGACAGTAGCTCGGGATGTTGGCCAAACCAGGGACGACGCGGTTGAAGGCGGAGATGCACGGGCGGCACTCAACGGCGTGCGGCGATGGCGACGACTTCAGCTCCGGTTGCCTGCTGCAGCGGTGAGGGGATCTGCTACTTCGACTTGCTCTGGTCTTCGCACAACAAGGGCACCAAACAGTAGAAAGAGGACAGAGGAGAGAAGCAGAGGTGCGCGCGGGCTGGCAGAGAAGCTCCGACAGTGCGAACGACGGTGAGGCGGTGACGGGTGGCTCTGGCGGCTTGCTCAACGCTCTCCCTTGTTGCTAGTGCTCGAAGAAGCAAGGAGAAGAAGATGGAGAAGAGAGGTGATGGGAGAGAGGAAGAAGAGAGGGAGGAGAGAGAAGGAGAGAGAGAGAGATAGGACCATTCCCTTTTTCTTTTTTTCTTTTTTCTTTAATCCACAAAAAATGGCCCACCACCATGACATCACATGGTGTCATACTCCACTATCTCTAAACCTCCCACAACAATCTTCAACGGGTCCAATTCGATCCTCCACCGGGGTCCAATTCTTGTACATCTAATTTTTTTTTTTAATTTCCATCAATTCTCTTCCAATTGAGTCCAATTGAAGTTCATAAAATTAATCCAATGTCACCGCACTTCAATTCACATCTTCACTTGTCCATAGAACCAACTTAAGTCCCAAAAGCACGACCAAATGCGGCCTACTAATTTCTCAAGCCAAATTAATCATTTTCTAATTTAATTGCTAAAAAATTCTGATTGCATGAAAATTGTTCCAAAGATAAGTCAATGATCCTAAAATAATTTGTGACACACTCAGACTTCCAATTTATGAATTCGATCTCAATTCCACGGTTAATTTCACTTTGGCACGATACTAGTGCGGCCCAACCTACCAGATAGCCTTTAGAAATTTCATGCATTTGACCTGTGGTTGATCATCTCAGGCCACAATGTACATCTTTGAAACATTGGCGGCTTTCAGTTATCGGGGTAATCTCAAGGTTTCAAATACGAACACAAGGTACCCAATCGATAGAAAAGTCAGTCTAGTGCCGATCGACAAGAATTGTGCGATTTGGTAGAATCACCCACACCTGATCACATGCCTTTGTCGAGTCGATCTATCTCCGATCTCTAATCGATTTTTAATTGTGCCGTAATGACCCTTGCAGATTAACTCGGTCGAAAGGTCGTTTCCTAATCAAATTCTCGAGTCCGATGCATTAGAATTTCTTGGCGGCTTCACCTGATAGACTAGTTTTCACATGAGTGGCCGACTCAAGGAAAAGAATTATATGCGTGCCAATGAAATGCCCGTCTCAAATTATTGAAAATAGAATTGGAAAATTGGGATGTCACACAAGCACACGTTCAAGCACAACCATGAGCAAAACCATACAAAAGATCCAACATCCTATCCACGCCTTGACGGGTGAGCAACTAACTAAACTCAACAATGGAGACTACTGCCCTAGAGGAGACATAGGAGTCTTACTTACCTTGGCAAACCTTGAGGACCAACTTATATGGCTTGATGGATTGTGGACGCAAGGCCAAGAGAAAGGGAAAGGAGGAGGAGGAAATGGATGATAAGGTGAGGAAAATAAGGAAGGGCTCCTCCTATTTATAGCCCCTTGGTGCCACTAGAATACGTAGGTGGCAAACCTAAGTTGCAAGGTGTCAAGTCTATTTTGAAAGGTGGCACACCTAATAGCCTAATGTAATGATTGGAAACTTACTTGTTTCAATCCTATTGGACCATTTATACAATGCCATCATGATTTGGCCAACTTGTTCCCTAAGGAAAATCTTATGGTAATGATGATCACACCTTCCATGGACACCTAAGCTTATGAGTCACCAACTTCTTCTCCAAGGAAAATATCAAGCCATCATTACCAAATATTTGGATGGACACCTAGGCGGGATGACTCATCCTTGCATTTAACAAGGTGTTCTAGAATCTCATATATGTCTTCTCTTGATTGGCCCATTTATCCAAGAGTCCCTTACTTAATTCCCAAGGTGAATTTTTGGTAATCATTACCAAATCTAGAAATATCTATCCAAAGTGGTGAGTCATCATTCTTATTGGATGAGGTAGTTCTAGAATTTTATTCTATTTTGTCATTTTCTTCATCAAGAAGGCGGTCTAGAGAATTCTATCATCCAAGTTGGTTTTGGGGCCAGAGAAGGGATCATTAGGTACACCTCGAAGAACCGAATCACATACACCCAAGGTTTGGCCCTTACATGTGGCACCCCAATCCAATAAGGTCGCCACAATGCACTTTCCACTCTGTTACCTTGACTTGAAGGTCTATAAGTCCTGAGAGTTTGTTATTTGTTTTTAACGGTCCCGGCGCAACATAAGAGGTATAGCGGAAGCGATTTCACATCTGCCCAACCCATTCATTTCGAAATGATGCACACTTACTAGACATTTTCATAAGATAAACAGAGCACTTTTATTTACATAACTTGATGGACAACATGAGTTGGTATAACAAAAGGCCAAGGCTTTTCTAAAACTCGGCTATAACCAAAAGTGCCTAACTCTACAGCAACCATAAACTTCAGTCCATCGGATAGTGCCGGCTGTCCAAAAAAAAAAGCTCCATCAGCTACCCATCACTTGAGGTCAATCACACCCAGCCCGGTCCATTGGCTGGCGGCAGTAACAGCATCCTGATCGTAATCCCGTCACGGCGAACATGCATGGACAGGAACTCCTGCACCACGAGGCCTCCTGGTAGACCCACATAATACATGACTAGGACTCAAACACAGACGAACACCAACCCTCGCACACCAACACAGATGTGCTATGAACACGAGCACTCAACATCGACCGGGATGCCATAAAATGTGCCACGTGTGACAGGTAACAGAGGCATCTCTCAATCTGAAATGTTAGTCCTCAAACAGGGTGAGTACAACCACTCAGCAGCAAAAGATTCAACAAGCTATGTCGAGCATAACAATCAGTATCTAATTTCATACAATATAGACAAGGCAAGAAATCAAGGGATAAATGGATATCAATATCATGGAATTCTTCAATATTAAAGCAATTGCAATTCTGTAAGAATCATATGCCACATAATCAAATCAACATATCATTTATTTAGCCTTCAAAAGATTTCATTCCCTAGAGGACCAATGTTTGCATCCCTTCGGGCATTCGCATCCACCCTGGCATCACGAAAGCCTTTAGCATTTAGCGTGAGGATGGTTGCTCGATCATCCGGGTTTACGTACCGACAAGCATACAACCGGGCATCCCGAAGCTCCCAGGCATACCTCCAGCATTTAGCGTCTTAGGGCCACTAGGCATCCACAAGGCATCGACTCTTTCGATCATTTGGACCTCCCGACTCCCGGGGCATCATTAACCCAAGGGTTCAATGGTAACAATTAACATTTTAATTCACAAAAGCACCTTCATATATCAAACAAGATATCTCATGGACCTTTTATCAATCACAAGGTTCTACCATCAGCATCATCATATCACATAGCAATTCGAAATATATTCACCTATAGGACAAATTGTGTGAAAATTCGAAGCAGCGGTTTAATTTCCACATTCGCACGGTTTTGGTAACAATTCCGAATTAATTACTAAATAGGCTCAGAAAATTATGAAATTTTGAAAAGTTATCAACGAGACCTAGAGGAACAAATTTCATGCAGAACACCAAGTCAGATTTCTTACGTACCAAGGGTAAAAATCTCGATTTTTCCTAACTATCATTCTGTAAAATCTCCAGATTTGGTGTTTTCATAGAAAAATAATTTCGATGGCCATCCCTTGTTCTTTTATTCTGAATTTTTGATATGTTGTTCATGATTATGTTTCATAAAATTTTTATCAAGGAATCGAAGTCGAATTGGAGCTAGATAATTACAGAAAAATCGAGGAAGCACCGATGGTCGTTCTGTCCCTTGCAAAACAGCTTACTAGCCAAAGGGAAATTTGCTCCTATTCCATGGATTTCGACCTCCAACACCCACAAGCAAGTATATACCAGCATACTACATTTCAATATACCCTCTTTACTTCCCAAAAATCCATCAAAGTCAGATCTTTAGATCGTAATTTCCCTTCCAAAAATTCGAAATCCAATACATGCACTGTTTTTGCTTTGCTTCTAGCTCTAACTTCATCTAGTGTGATCCCAACCAACATGCAGCTCTAATTTCTACACTTCCTCACATCTACTAACATTCCACAGACAATTCTAACATGCAAAGGCATAGATAGGTGAACTTCCACTTGCCTTGATGTCCTACGGTTCAACGGCGTGTGGTGAGACGGCGAGGGGTGCGCGGCTCAACAACGGCAGGCTTGAATGGCATCGACAGCGGCAACGCGCACACATGGCTGGGACTAATCTCCTTCTTCTTTCCTCGCCAATTCACTCTCTCGGTTTCTCTCACTCAAGCCCTCTCTTTGCTCGCTGGTTTTCCTTTTTCTCTATCTCTCTTCCTCTCTCAACTAATCCGCCTGTTTTCTAATTGATTTGCAAAAATTTGCATCCAAATCATTTGGTGGCTGCAGGGGGAACGGACAGCCGGAATGGACGTGTCTTCAGCATGCCTCCCTGTGCATTTCGCTGGCTGTCCAGACGCCAGCAACGTGGCATCACCCAGCCAAGCTTCAGTCAACATCTCTTTTTCATGGTTGACTCAAATGTTGACCCAATTAGGGGTTAATGCAGAGTGGTTTCGGGCCGGTGGGCTGCAGTCTCATTATTCTAATTGCATAGCCCAATCTCTTATCTAATTAGTTGCCTTAGTCTCCGCATATGGGTGAGTTAAGTGTAGTCTACTTATATGGCCGTGTGATGTCGCGACAATAATCAAGGGGGTGTGATTCATAGGATACACGACTAGATGGCCAAATATCTTATCTATTCTTCTCATGAAACAAATCTCGGTCTTGCCAGTGATAGTGCACAGGGATGGGACTATGCCTTATGCAACAATCAAAATATTTCTAAACGCGGCCCATCTGTCCGATGATGGATTATGCAAAATACTAATGGCACCATCCAACAGTACTTCTATTGATTTGTCATGGTCATCGTACATTCGAGGATTGTCGAAACTCTCGGGTGCCACATTACATCTCATATTCACCCAAACTATTCATTTGGATGGTCAGTCGACCAATAGAGGACATAGGCCAAATTTGATCTTGTTAAAAAAAAATTGTTTGGTAGCAAGGATCCAAGGTACATCCCTAACGTGCCGGGTGCTAAATGTTCATGCAGAATGGGAAGTATAAGGGGAGGTGATTGCTAACTCTTGTTTTGTAGGGGGTGTAGGAATGAATGGTTTATTTACGTATGAAGTGTTACTTGCTTAAAAATTGTCATGCCTGTGTTCCCTACATTGCACTGCACCATGGCACACACTACATGTTGTCGGACTTGGGCTGCATACAATCACCAGGGATGGTGTTGAGGTAGATACCACTTTGACAACAACCATGTAGTATGAGTCGCCCATCTTAACCCCGAAATTTCCTTCATGATGTCAAAGGTCCCCACCCTAGTCTGCAACCACATGACACGGGTCGGCGCTTTGACGAAGCCGTAGTCATAGGAAACACTACCTAGCCGCGATCATGCTGGTTTGGTTCGGTGATTGTATGGCTCCATTTTGAGCCATATAGAATAGAAATTGAACCACATCCCATGTGCATGTCTATGTAATTTAAAAAATAAACACAGAGAAAAGTCGCCCTCCATTGTAAGTATCATTCTTCTTTTTATTCGCTTTTTCTTATTATTATTGAACTTTCATTAGAAATTCGCGGAAATCAATCAAATGCCCCAGGTGATGTAGGGTTATAAAAAAAAAAAAAAAACTGGCAAGCACTCTTGATAATGAACCTTGAATATAAATTTCAAGCTTATCTGATCTAGCCCCACTGAACATATGACTTTGTCTAAATTTTCAATTATGGGCTTAAAACCACTTTTTGTTTAAAAATTCTTTCAAGTCAAGATTGTATTTTGGGGCACAAGAAATTAAGATCATATTTTTGATCAAATTCTTTGTTTCTCACGTTCTAGGATCGAAATTCAGATAATATTTTGTGTACAGATTTCTCAAAATAAAAGTCACCTCATTTTTCTATGAGTAAAATCACAAATCAATCTTTCAAAAATCAATGCCACTTTTGCATATGAAACTTTTGGAATAGAATGGATATTTCATTGATAGCCACCGATCGATTTTTTAATGATGCCCCTTCTCTTATGACTAATCTTGGTGAAAAACCAAAATCCCACAATAGAGATTATGGGGCATATATCGTCATCTCGATTTTGCTGTAAGAGGCGACCTCATTGAAAGATCAATTTTTCATTCACACACTAACATTGCATTCCTTCCATAGGTCATGCGTGATGACACTTCTTGAACTTCGCTCGCTTGATCATGCCAAGAAGTCGACTTTAGAACTAGGAGGAGAATGGATTCATACGCTCGTATCAGTGTGCTGCACTAGGCAATCTCTTCACTATCGGTATCGCTATTAGTGTTATACACTCCAACATTATAAGTTTCAACATTACAACTATAAAAATTATTACCTCAATATAAAGCATAAGTTTATGGATCACATAGATATGATGGAAATTATATATATGCCGTTAGCATGAAGCACGAACATGTGCAGCGTGCTTCCATGTCGTGTCCGACACGTGTCGGAGCATGTCGGACACGTTGACACGCTTGGACACGCGGTTAACATGTGTCGGATTTTCTGACATGTGGTGAACTTTTGTCGACACGTCTCGACACGCATGTTGGATGGAAGCGAGGGCAAGGGAGCATACCGTAAGCGACGGCGAGAAACTGCCATAGAAAGAGTAGAGATTAAGGTGAGGGCAGCCATAGTGATGGATCGGCGACGAGGTAGCAAGTGAGGAAGGGTCGAAGGCAAGGCGGAGGAGGAGGAAGAGAAGGATCGAGAGGAAGAGGAGAGGAAGGGGTTGTGCGGCGAGCGGCGAGGAGGAGGAGAGGAAGGGGTCGTGTGGGAGGAGGAGAAGGGGGTGTTAGCTATGGTTTTGGAAACTCAAAAGGAATAAAAAAAAAAAAAGAGGGACTCGATGGGGTGAAGTGACAGCCTGTCATGTGTGGTGGGGGTGGGGAGGGGAAAAAGGTGAAATAAATTTGGGGTGGGGGAAATAGTCTCGACGTGAGGAAGGGAGGGAAAAAAGATTGAAATAAATTTGGGCCGGGGGGGGGGGGAATAGTCTGACGTGGGGGAGGGAGGAAAAAATTGAAATAAATTTGGGGGTGGGGGAAATAGACGAGGGAAAGAAGGGAGTGGGGGTTGGCAATGGACCCCTCAAGAAGACTTTTTTTAATCGGAAAAATAAATAAATAAGATTAAAAACAATTTTACAAAATAAAAGTACTGAATTTTAAATGATGATAAATTTTGATTATTGTAAAAAATCGTGGATTTATCTAAATAAGTTTATTCTAATTTCTTGTTAGTCATCAGTTTTATCAATAACTTTTGTTAAAGTTAAAAATATATTTCCAAACATGGATACGTATTAATTATAAATGTCTTTCAAATTTCCAATGAATTGATTTATTAATATTATTAGTGTAAATTCATTGTAGGCTCTTTTTAATTATTTATTTATTTATGATTTTGAATCAAATTAATTAAGAATAAAAATATTCATTTAATATACAACGTGTCCCAACGTGTCGGAATTCTCTATTTTTTAGAAATGACCTGTCGACGTGTCGTGTCGTGTCGTGTCGTGTCGTGTGTCCATGTTGTGCATTGGTGCTACTTAGGTAGCAGTAAAAGTCTTATCATTTACTTTAATATAAAAATTACATGTATACCATTAGCCGAATTAGTGACCTACTAGGAAGTGCCTGCTTATAACAAATTGTTTTGCGCTTAGATATTATTTTTCTCTATTAGATTCCACAACTCTATTAATCTTTCACTTGGAGGCTGATCTTCAAAACAACAATAATCTTTCACAGTCTTCGTTCATCTTTCTAACCCAAATTGTCCTAGTGTGGAGGCCCCTTCATCATAAACCATGGAGGCCAACCTAGACAATGCATAACCTTAGTTTCTCAATAATGACAACCTTTAATAACATATATGCTAGATTTTCTGTACCAAGAATTTTCTTTAATGACAATGTCCCATTATCTATCAGTTGAAGAATTTAATGATATTTTGGATCCATTCATTTTGGAAAAAACGTTTTATAGGAAAACATTTTCTAGATTTTCCAACATTTGTTTCGCGGAAAATGAAATTGATAGGGAAAAACATTTTCCATGAAGAGAAAAGATATTTTAAAATAGGGGAAAATGTTTTTCACTTTTCAAATAAGGGAAAACATTTTCCTCACTCACTCTCTCTTATCTCACATCCCTACTAGCCCCCACTTCTTTTTTTTTTTATATTTTTATTTTTGGTAAAATTTGAATTTTTAATCTTTTTTCTTTCTTTTTGCTTTACTTCTTTCTCGGTTGGTTGTTAGCCATTGCTGCAATTGGCAGCCATTCCAAGAAGAAGGAGGCGGAATCGAAAAAATAAAAGGATCAAATAAAAGTGAAAAAGAAAAAAAGTAGAAAGAAAAAAAATTAAAAATTGATTTTATAAAAAAATAAACAAGAAAACAAAAAAAATTAAAATGAGTCCATGGAGAAAAATCAAATTGACCAAATGGTGGAAATTTTCTAGTTCATTTTCAAGTTTCAACTGAACATTTAAAAATATTATTATTTTTCTGGAAAACATTTTCCAATAACATTTACTAGCTTGAAGATAGCAACATCTTTTGCCTCCATGGTCTATATATCCAAATGATCGCAGTGCCCCTAAAGCAAAAATATAACTCAAGCTGCCTTTCCTATTATTCAAGTCACCACCAAAATCTGCACTAGCAAAGCCTTGTAAAGTTATACTATTTTTCATAAAACATAATGACATACTTGAAGTGCCTCTCAGGTGTCTTAATAGTCATCTTACAGCTTCCCAATGCTTTAATCTTGGATTAACCGTGTATGTACACACAACTTCCATGGTATGAGCTATGTCTAAACTAGTACAGACCATAGCATACACTAAACTGTCAAATAGCTCACACACAAGGGACCTTAGCCATATACTCTCGCTCTTCATCTATTTGAATCACATGAGATATTATCCATGTACATTTATTTTTGGAATTGAATTAACGAATCATATATTGGGCATGAAATTGGATTGGCCAATTTTTCATGTAACTACAAATTTATCTTGGGCATGAGATTAGATTAACGATTTTCCATGCAAACACAAATTGTATCTTTGACAAAAGATTGGATCGACAATCATAGCATGTTAAGAAATTAGGGAATAATCCCTAATTTAAAAGGCTACTTGATATTTTTGGATAGGATAATATAGTTAGAAATTTAATCATATGCATCAACAATATTTCAAATAAGGAAACAAAGTACTCGAAAATCAAATTAGTCAAGATTTTCACCTAATCCGAATATTGGCTTCCAAATTTGGATCTTCGAATGGCGACTCATGAATCCTGACCAGGGCTCGGTGTGGCGGTGCACGGCTCACCATCTGGGTGATGCTTATCTAGGTGGGTTCTCACGATGGTCTGCAACTCATAAAAAACAATGGGTTTCCATGTGATGCAAGGGATAACAACTTCATTGAGGGTTCCAGCATTGACAATTGACTGGAAAATCTAGGAGTGATCTGTGAAAAACTAAGAGGATAAAAACGGCATCTTTGGTCAAGCAGCAAGACTTCGGGAAGGCTAGTGTCAAGAACATCAATTGGCCATGTCATCAAGGGATGTAAAGTAATGTTGTCGCACGAGCAACAATACAAACCGGGCTCGTGAACAATGACGATTTCCTGTGGAGCATCATAGTGTAGGATGGTAGCTAGGCAAGCACTTAACTAGGTTCAAGTGATCGAGTCGATGCTGAGGGAAATTAGCAACTTCGTTGAGGTTCTGTGGTTCTGTCGATGTGGACAATATCGTCGCAACTTGGACAATGTATATCAATCCCAACCAAACAAGCCAAATTCACCTCTTTATATCATTTCAACTAAAAAGGAGTAAAGCCCCCCCCCCCCTCCGCCCTTGACACCATCACTTTTATGAACATTAATGTATTTTCGGTCTAAATTAGGAAGAATGCTAATTTTGATTTCACCAGCAAAACATTATTTCAACATTCTGAATGATGATAAGCAAAGCACTCATCTTCATCATTCATTGCACAAAGCAAAAGCAATCAATCTGAAAAAGAGAAAAGCCTCCGCCCACTAGACACCATCACTTTTGTCAACATTAATGTATTTTCGGTCAAAATTAGGAACAATCCTAAGTTTATTTTCACCAGCTAAATGTTATGTCAACATCCCAAACAATGAAAAGTAAAGCACTCATTTTCATTATTCCTCGCAACAAAACAAAAGCAGTCAACCGCAACCAAACTATTAGAAATGAGAATCTTTGAAGAGAAAAAAAACTAGATAAGAAAAACAAGCAATAATTTTTACATTAAAAACCCTCCCAGAGTTAAAAAGGAAAAATCATTATGCCATGCTAGGTAATCTCTTCACTATCAGTATCGGTATTAGCGTTATAAGCTCCAACATTATAAGTTTCAACATTACAACTATAAAAACTATTACCTCAATATATAGAAAATGTCTAGGGCATATACAAATATAATGAAAATTACATGTATGCCGTTAGTAGCAATAAAAGTCCTATTGTTTTCTTTAACATGAAAATTACATGTATACTATTAGCCAGATTGGTGACATATGATGAAGTGCCTACTTATAACAAATTGTTTTTGCACTTGAATATTATTTTTCTCTATTAAACTCCACAATTCCTTCAGTCTTCCATTTGGGAGGCTGATCTTCAAAACAATAATAAATTTTCATCGTCTTCATTCATCTTTCTAACCCAAATTTTCCTAGTGTGGAGGTCCCCTCATCATTAACCACGGAGGCTAATAAGGCAATGCATATTACCTCAGTTTCTCAACAATGACAACCTTTGATAACATATATGCTGGATTTTCTGCACCAAGAATTTTCTTTAATGACAATGTCTCATCATCTATCAACTGACGAATTTGATGATACTTTGGCTCCACTCATTTCTCGAAAAACATTTTATGGGGAAACGTTTTCCAGATTTTTTGGAGTTTGTTTTACAGAAAATAAATTGATTGTGAAAAACATTTTCCATGAAAAGAAAATATTTTTTAAAATTGGGGAAAATGTCTTCCACTTTTCAAATAAGGGAAAACATTTTCCTCACTTACGACGTTACACTGTCTTTCATGAAACATAATGACATACCTAAAGTGACTCTTAGGAATCTTGATAGTTACCTTACAACTTCCCAATGATTTATTCCTAGATTGGTCATGTATCTACTCATAACTCCCATTGCATGAGCTATGCCTAGTTTGGCTATGCCTGGTTTGGTACAACCATAGCACACATTAAACTGCCAATAGCTCACCCCCAAGGGACCTTAGCCATATACTCTTGCTCTTCATGTATCTAAATCACACAAGATATTATCCATATACGTTTAATTTTGGAAAAGAATTAACGAATCATATCTCGGGCTTGAAATTGGATTGGCTAATTTTTCATGTAACCACAAATTGTATCTTAGGCATGAGATTGGATTGATGATTTTCTATGTAATTGCAAATTGCATCTTGGGCAAAAGATTGGATCGACAATTACAACATGTTAAGAAATTAGAGAACAATCCCTAATTTAAAAGGCCATTTGATATTTTTGGATAGGATAATATAGTCAGAATTCCTATAATATGCATGGAAAATATTTCAAATAAGGAAATGAAATGCTTGAAAATCAAATAAATGAAGATTTTTACCTAATCCGAATATTGGCTTCAAAATTTGGATCTTCAAATGGCGACTTGTGAATCCTGATCGAGGCTTGATGTGGTGATGCACAACTCATGATCTGGGTGATGGTCATTTAGGTGGGTTCTCGTGGCGTCACGCCTCGAACTTGGGCATGCGCACATCCCTCAGGGGTCAACTAAATTGCAATGTTCCCAAGACGCATCGCCGACCCTTTCTTTTTATCCACATGCAGAAGAGAAATTTAAAACCTAAACTCGGACAACATCAAACATGGGATAGAAAAGTAGGACAATCAAATTTCATCAATCATGCTTTATAAACATCTCAAATTTATACACACCAGTTTGTCTCTAGAAACAAACTACTAAGCCCCCTATGCTCCAATCTTGGGCTCCGGGTTCTCCACACTAGGGACCTGAAAATATTTAAACCACAACGGGATGAGAATAAATCTCAGCGAGTCAACACCCTAAATTCCGATTAGGACGAGAATTCACTCAGAGACATCTTAAACATGCACCAGTCAAAATTTACCTCGCCTCAGCGCGTCCCTGCACATTAGTGCATCACATATGCACTTATAAACATATCATGCATAATCAATAATTGGAACACTTCATATCACTCATCAAATATTCACATAGGTCCCGATTATAAGGCCAAATCATTATGACACGTCCCATTTCGTGTCACACAATTTCATCCCATAATCAGGTGTAGATATCTCATATTAGTGGTTCAATCCACACCCGATATTCACTCTCAATATCCAAACTCAATATTTAATCTCAAAGCTCAAACTCAAGGCTCTAGAGGTGGCCCCCATGAAGTTACGTTATAGTGTAGCACTTAGTCATTGACCACATATAGCAATAGTATAAGGGTCTAGAGGTGGCTCACACAAAATTATGTTATCGTGTAGCACTTAGCCCTTCACTATGCATGACAATAATGCAAGGCTCTAGAGGTAGCTCTGATGCAACTCAAGTCACCATGTAGCACTTAGCCTTTGATTACAATAAGTAGTAGTATAAGGCTCTAGAGGTGACTCACTCGAAGTTTCATTATCGTGCAGTACTTAGTCCTTTACCAGTTCACAACCGACTCGGTTTCCTCAATAGAACACATGTCACCCTTCCTCTAGTCATCCTTTGCCATGACCATAAATCACCACCATAGCACAACCATTCACATATCACCAGACACAAGTTCCAAGCATGTCCCAAGTTAATCACATCATCAAATATGCATTGTCCAGCCAGCATAGCATCAGAAATAATCACAAATTACTACCGGTCCTAACTGGCAGAAACTGTCCACTTGCACGTCTCCGAGTTAAAATCTAGAAACCTAATTAAAAAAGTTCAGAAAATTCTCAAATTCCAATATGTTGTAAAAGACATATAAATGAACATTTTTTATGGAGACACCTTAACCCAGATATTTATATATCAAGAGAAATAGATTACTCAAATCGTAACAAAAATTATGTCCGTTTCCAGAAAGTCTGTTTTCAAAAAATCAGTTTGGTTCAAGGCCCAAAACTTGTCCGTTCGATCTGAAATTTGAGTATGATAAAATAAAAGATGTAAAAAACAAATTTCATGAAGAAACTCTTTTGAAAATCGAATCTTAAGAGTTGATAAAAATCATTGCAATACCGAAAGGTCACAGATTCCAGCACAATCCGAGATTCTGTTTTGAAATTACTAAGCTGATATTTCATTCTTTTAAATCCCTAAAATATTTAATAAAATATATGTCATAGATGAAGATATCTAAAAGATTTCTTAAGAAGGAGCCAACTTCAAAATCGTAGCATATTTCTATTCACAAGAATGGCAAACAACAAGGGTCCAGAAATCAGATTTGAGGAAAATCCACTGAATTGGACTAATCCATCCTCATTAGTGCTAATCTCACCAATTAGATCAACACTAATCCATCTTAAGGCTAACCTAACCAAAATAGATTAGTACTAATCCATCTCAAGGGTAATCTCACTTAGTACTAATTTAACTAAGCTAATTAATACTAATCCACCTAACTAAGTGCAATTAACAACCTAATCAAGGATTAGAGAGTTAACTCACTGGATTAGCGAGCAAACGGGTTCACGGTGACAGCGATGCAAAGGCGGTGAAGATCCATGCCTATGGTGGCCCAAAGGAGGCCCGGAATGCACTGAAAAACAACCAACAAATCCACTGCTTGTACTGGAAAACTGGTTTTGTTGAAGGCTAAGAAGAGCTAGTTGTTGTGCTAGTCAAGAGGGCTAGGACGGTGCTGATTGTTGGCTGAGGTAGCTGGCTTGAGGAGGGATGGCGGAGCGGCAGGCGTAGGTGGCTGCGACAAGCGGCCCTGGCCGCGGCTGGACGGAATGCGAGCTGCTCAGGTGGACGGCAGGGGCTGGTCGCAGGCGAGCGGTAGCTTCGGCGGCGCTAGCGGTTTCGGTGCAAGGGCTGGTTGGCTTGGGCTGGTTCTCTGGTTTTGCTTCTGAGTTACAGTAAGGACAGAGAAGAAAATGGAGAATGCAGAGGCTAAAAATGAAGAAGAATTGGAAGAAGAAGAAGAAGAAGAAATAGCAGCAGCTCTGCAGGGGAAACAAAAGGGGGACAAGGAGCCTTTAAAGTCGACCCTAAATATCCTAAATACTTGAGTGCAGCCAACAAAGTCCAAGCTCTATCCAGCAGCCACCTTTTTCCTCCCAAAGCTTCTTGAACAAGCCAAATTCAAGGCCAAAGAAGACCCCTTCAGCAGCCCTACAAATTTCCTTTCTTTTCAGAATCATTTAATTCAATTTGATAACCCAAAGTCTCTCATTCAGTCCAAGGAAGTCAATACGCCACCCAATGGTTAATTTCTTTCCAAAGCTTCACAAAACAACCCAAATTGAAGGCCAAAAATATCACCCCTGCTGTCCATACGAATTTGCACCCATTTCCCTTCCGAATTCTCACCAATTAAACCAAATTGGCATCCAAAAATGTCAACTAATGTGCCCCAACGAATTTCCATAATTCTCCTCACAAACTAACTCACTTTGAAGGCAAAAAATCCACTTAAAAATGCCCCTCCGAATTTCCTTGATTTAATTTTGCCAAATTCCAATTTTCCGCCAAAATTCCGGGCTCGCCGAAAATTCTTCAAAGGATGTGATGACGTCCTAAAAATAAGTCGTGATGCGCTTGAACTTTCGATTCCCGAAATCAAGTTCAATTTCATGGTTAAAATCAACCGGATGCGATTTTTGTCCAATCCAATCTACTAGGTAGCTTTTGGGGATTTCAACGCACTTATATCCCTTAGCGGCTTTACTTAATAGGTTAGTTAACTCGTGAGTGATCAGCTCAGAGAAAAAAGGACTATAGAC
Source organism: Eucalyptus shirleyi (assembly GCA_017140165.1). Classification (NCBI taxonomy): domain Eukaryota; kingdom Viridiplantae; phylum Streptophyta; class Magnoliopsida; order Myrtales; family Myrtaceae; genus Eucalyptus; species Eucalyptus shirleyi. Next base: position 426,844 of record JADGRX010000012.1, read on the forward strand.
TTGTTGGTGAAAAGGCTATTTCATTTTATCAAGACGGGTTCAAATTTCAAGATGTCACACATGGTGGTCTACAACTCAAAAAAAGCAACAGGTTGCCGTTTGATGCTGGGGATAACAACTTTGTTGAGGGTTCTAACGTTGACAATTGGCTAGAAAATCTGGGAATGAGCTGCAAAAAACTAAGAGGACAAAAATGTTATGGTTAGTCAAGCAGCAAGACTTCGAGAAAGCAAGTATCAAGAACAGTGATTGGCCAAGTCATCAAGGGATGTGTAGCAATGTTGTCCCACAAGCAGCAAAACAAATCGGGCCCATGTGCAGCGACAATTTCTTATGGAGTGTCACCAATGTAGGATAGCCACTGGGCAAGCACTCAGCTAGGTCCACATGATCAAATTGGTGCTAAGGGAAAGCACAAACTTCGTCGAAGATCCACGGTGCTACCAATGTGGACAGTGTTGTCGCAACTTGGAAAACAAAGTAGTGGCAACGGCGTGTGAAATAGTAGGAAACCACTCGTCGCGGCGACAGGAGGCAACAGGGATCGGGAACGAAGACGAATTAGCAACAGAAGAAAACAATACCTCAAGCAGAAAGTAGTGTCGAGACATGGAGTTGGAGGAGCTTGGTCGTGGGCAGCCGCGGAAGAAGACGAGCCCCATTCTCTCTCTTGCTCTCTTTATTCTCTCTTGTCTTGCCTTTTTGTTTCTACCAAGTGTTGTCAGACAAAAAGAGGCCCCTAATACTTGTCCGTGGGTGGTCTTTTTATAGTTGGGGATGAGCTAGGTTTTCAAGCAAAGGGAACAAGGACGAATTTGGTTCAACATTGCAAAAGTGCTTTAGGTGTAACACAAATGATGAAAACTAAAGCCTTTTGGGGAAATGTAAATCACGTTTGCTAAAAACTTTTTGCAAAGCAACTTTGGGTTCATGTAGTGTTTGGCAAACAAAACTTTTATAATGGGCTTTGATTGCATATTATATATATATATATATATATATATATATATATATATATATATTATTGGAAAAACCTCAAAGCTAGCGAAGAGCTTAGATCGCTAACGAGCCAGATTTGGTGCCTGTGATCGTCGGCTAAGGTTACTTGACCTTAGCCGACCTCTGGTGAGGATCATGCAAGATCCAAGTGGCCCTCATGAGGGTTGCGTGACCTCTGGCAGTGATGGCTTGGGTTGCGCGACCCTTGCCAACCATTTGCCGACCTGATCCAGCCCTTTGCCAACTAGATTGGGCCTCATCGGCCCCTTAACTTTGGATCCACATTTATGCATCTCCGACTAGTAAACGACTCTTAGTTGTCGTAAAAATCGCAAGGTTTCAATTACGTGTCCCGAGTATAAAGTCCATAAAAAATCGACTTTGTGCCGTTCGACGCAAATTTCACAATCATACGAAATTACCCACAGTTCAATTATGTGATTCCGTCGAATCGACTTATATCCAATCGCAATTCGATTATAACGGTGTCGTATTGACCCTTGCCGACTATTATGGTTGAGCAGCTGATTTATGATCAAATTCTCAAGTTTGCCACGTTTATATCTCTTAACAGCTTTACCTAATAGATTAGTCAACTCGTGAGGGGCCAACTCAGAGTAAAATAACCATAGGTGCGTTAACAAAACAACTATTTCATATTATCGAGACATTGTCGAATTTCAGGATGTCACACAACCTTTCAGAAAATGTTGCAAAATAAACAAGTACGTCTCAAATGTTATCTTGAAAAGACATTAAAAAATTCGGAATTAAATAAATAAAAAATAACCATAACTTTTTGTGAACAGTCGACTTGTTTCAACAAGACTTTATAGTTAATTTTTATAGAAATAAATCCGAATTTTTAATAAATAAATAAATGATGATCATCGATTAGTGCCAAATCTCGTTCACGTTGAGAAGAGGGAGACACAGTGAGCATAAAGAGAGAGAGAGAGAGAGAGAGAGAGAGAGAGAGAGAGAGATGGAGTGCTGGCTTAATCCTCAAATCTATCCAAAAATCCAAAGTTTATGTCCTGGTTGAGAAGTTCCTCATTTTCCTTTATTTTACAACTAGTTTTCCCATCCAAGCTATTGTACATAATCGGTACGTCCATGATGGGTGCGTTGAGGATGCACTATTTTGTCTTCATACGCTACGATGAAAAGACACCCTTTTGAAAGGGTGTGAGTGAGTCATATAAAAGATTCTTGAAGACAACCATTGAGATGGTTGTAAGAACGTACGCTTAGAAAGAAATAGTTTTTCCTTTCTCTCCCCTTTCCATCAAAAGAAAGAACGCGTTCCATTTCTCCTTTACAAGAATAATCGGCATTTACGCTATGGAAATCGGGTGCTTTCCTTGTGATTGCATTTAGTCCAACGTGAAGTATTTTTGTTCATGATTCATCCGCAATTCAACGATCGTTTCGAGGTAAAGCATTGACTACGCATCGGATAGAGGTAAGTCGTCATCCACCGACTTGAATTCTAACATTGGTATCAGAGCCCAGTCATGATTTTTGTCTTGTTTTCATTGAATTTTCTCGTTTACCATTTGATATCAAGATCAAGAGTAGGAAGTCAACATTGTTTGGATGTTTATCGCTTGGAATTGCTATTTGAATCGTCGAAAATGAACCAAAGCGAAAAATGCGTTCGGGGTCGCGTACACCCCTACAATTTTGGCAAATTTTCAAAATGTTTTTCAGCCAAAATAAATTTTAAATATACAGCATGAAAGTACTCATTGAGACGTGTCCGTCGATGGGTTGAGCATCACCTAAGGACGTTGGACACGCCCACACGCACAGCCAGATCTGTTGCACGTGGGCACCACGCGCTTAATGCACTAGGCACGCTAGCATGTGCACATCACGCACGCATCGGCGAACCGACACGTGCTAAAGTCACCATGATGTCATCCAATGGTCAGTAACTGCTAGATGACATCATCGATGACGTCAATGTTGGCGGCGGTTGGCTAGCGGGTCCCCAACGGGCGACCCGACCTGTGACCCGACCCGAGGCTAGCCCGTGGCCTAACTCGAACCCAACCTAGACCTGACCATACCGTTGACCGGTCAATGAGTTAGACTGGTGAATCGGTCCAGCGGTCAGACCGAGTAGTAGCCGTTTGGCTCGCTAGCGCGTGCGCCACACGCATCGTACACTTAGGTGGCGCGTGGGGGCGTGTGAGAGCTCCGAATGGAGCGTGGTCGGCGGCGTTTGGTTTGTATGGATGTGCTATATATAGTGGTATAATTATTTTTTATTTTTGAATTTTTTAAAGGTATGAAAATGTGTAGGGAACCCTAAGTACATGAATTTTGGGGGTTTAAATGCACTATTTTTTTTTATTACTTGTATTTTCTTGTGGTTTTGGAAATACAGTAGCTTACCTATATGAAAGTGGCATCATATATGCTATGTAGACCATGGTTTGATGATAGCATCTATTAAAATTTGGATGGTAGGAAATCCTCATTTTTCTGTTACATGTTGAATTGTGGTTTTGATTGTAGTTGCAGCATGATTGTTTTTTGTACTTTGGTTTATATCATGCTATGTTTTTGTATTAATGGAAAAATGTAGAAATTACATGAGGTCATGTAATTATTTTTCCTAGTGGAAGTTCGTAGGTTGGTAGAATTCGAAGGAATCCTCACCTAGAACTTAAAATTTGCGCAAATTAAACTAGTTAATGATAATATAACAATCATATATAGGAGTTGATTGGGAATATAGTGAACTTTTCTTTATGTCTTTTGTTGAATTATCATTAATTTAGTTTGTTTTTGTTGCAAATTAAATATGTGTGTTACCCTGAAAAGTGTGCTAGTATTGATTCTGCGTTTATTATATTAATGTGTTATAGCAATTGATTATGGCTTCGGCATCCAAGACCATTGTGGCTGGCCTTAATAAGGGTGAGAAGCTGAATGGTGACAATTATGATATTTGGCATCGAAAGGATCAGTACATCCTTGAGGAACAAGAGGTTTTGGAAACCCTCAACCACACCATGGATGAACCTGAGCATGAAACTTCAGCTCAACACAAGAGAGATCTAGAAGCTTATTAAGCTTGGAAAAAGAAAATAGCATTGCTTGCATTACGTTATTGAGCTATATACAAGATGATCTCATGTGTAAGTTTCAAAGTTATGATAAAGCTCAAGCTATGTGGGTTGCCTTGAAATATAAGTTTGAGGGTACATCTGCCACTAAGTTGAGGAGACTCACCATCAAGTTTGACACATACCGAAAGCGCCTAGATGTAATGATAGGGTAGTATCTTTGGGAGATGTCAAATATGATTTGTGAGCTGAAATCGGCAGGTCACTCCCTTACGGATGAACAACAGGTTCAGACTGTTATAAGGTCTCTTCCTGACAATTGGGAGCATATGAAGATCGATATGACGCATAATGAGAATATTGTCACTTTTAATGATATATCATGTCATTTGGAATTAGAGGATGAACGCCTAGAGGTTGCGAGATCCTCTATCTATACTTATGTTGTTGAATCGAGTTTGCGCAAAGTTTCAGGCTGCAAGCACAAAAGGAATTCTCAATTCAACAACAAAAGGAAGAAGACTGATCAGGCACCTGAAAGGGCTAAGACCTTCCAATGCAAGAAGCGTGGTGAGAAGAAGAACAAAGCCAAGATGAAGTGCTACAATTGTGGCAAGATGGATCATTTCGCTCGTGAATGCACTGAGCCGAAAGAGGTACCCTATTACTCCATTACTTTATGTAATGCTTTTGTTTCTAGCACTGTGATGCTTGTTGAATCTCATCACATGTGGACTGTAAACTCAGAAGCAACAAACCACGTAGCTAGAAACTGAGAAACATTTGTGGAGTATCGTCAGATACAGCTTGGAAGAAGATGGATATATGTCGAGAATAACTCAAGAGTTGAAGTCATGGATATCAGCACATGTAAATTAATTTTACGTGGTGGTCGAAGCCTATTCCTACATGACATCCACTATGCTCCGGATATTCGACAAAACATGGTCTCCGTAGTTGTTCTTCTTAGCCTAAGTTATATATTGCATTTTCATGGTGATTATGTTGACATTTTGTATCAAACTATTTATTATGGTTGAGGTCATGTATTGAATGGTTTCATGGTGTTTGAGATCGATGGTTATTTTTCTTTAATTGCATCTTCTAGTAATGTTGAGATTGATGCAAGTACTTAGTGTGCTAGATTATGTCGAATTGGGTTGCAAAGAATGCAAAAATTAGCTAGAGAATGCCTTTTAGGGTCACTCACTAATCTTAATCTACCCGTATGTGAACACTGTCTAGCGAGAAAAACAACTAGAAAACCATTAAGTAAAGGGAATAGAGCCGAATTTCCATTGCAACTCACACATTCTGACGTTTGTGGTCCTTTGAATGTGAGGATGAGGCATGGAGGCTCATATTTCATCACTTTCATAGATAACTTCACACATTTCGGTTATGTCTTTCTGATCTCCCGTAAGTTAGAAGCATTAGACTGCTTTAGATGATATATAACGATGGTTTAGAATCGGTTGAATAAAATAATAAATGCATTGAGAACCGATCATGGACGTGAGAGAATGAATATAATCCTATTGGAAATGGTTAAGTCTATAATGGCGCAAGCAAATTTACCTATCTCCTATTGGGGAGATGTATTATTGACTGCTGCCTATGTACTTAACCGAGTGCCCTTAAAATCAGTCACTTCCACCCTTTATGAATTATGGACTGGTAGGAAACTAGAATTTAGTAGTCTACGTCCATGGGGATGTGCAGCTAATGTTCATGATTCTTCCCATAAATATGGTAAATTAGGTCCTAGAGAAAATAAATGTATCTTTATAACATATCCAAAACACTCCAAAGGGTACATGTTCATAGGTGAACAAGCTGATGGAAGCGTGACCGAAATGGAGTCACAAGATGTCATGTTCTTAGAGAATGATTTTCCTAGTAGAGGTGAGATTAATAAGGACTTCAAATTATTTGAGATGGAAGATCCAAATAACACACCACTAATGTTGTAGAGGGAAATGAACATTTACCTTAACACATAAGACCTAGTGGGAGTGTTGCATCGCCCGATGAATTAAATTTAAGAGAAATTCAATTGCGTAAAAGTAATCATAAAAGTATTCCTCGTTGCCATTTTGAGATTGAAAGGGAAGCATTTATGATTGCTCAGAAAGATGATGCCGAGCCTAATACTGTTCAAGAGGCTCTCTCATCCTCTGATAAGGAAGAGGCCATTTTTTGCCTGAAAAACACCGACAATTGGAAATTTGCTTGGAAACATGGCCTCCAAAAGCATTAGTTCCATTCGAGACATCCTTTTGGAGAGCACATCACCCTGAATGCTAGCCAAAACAAGTGAACGGAGATTCCACAAAGATAATACCCTATTTTTCCTTAGAAAATTTCATTTCCGACAATTTTTTATCCGAAAAACACTGACGGTTGGAAATCTGCTTGGAAACATAGCCCCCAAAAGTATTAGTTCGGTTCGAGACATCATTTCGGAGATCACAACACCCTGAATGCTAGTCAAAACAAGAGAACGAAGATTCCACAGTGAAAATTCCCTGTTTTTCCATAAAAGAATTCATTGTCTGACCATTTTTTGTCTGAAAAACCTCGACAGTTAGAAATCTGCTTGGAAACATGGCCTCCAAAAGCACTAGTTCCTTTTGAGACATCGTTTCAGAGATCACGGCACCCTCAATGCTAGTCAAAACAAGAGAACGAAGTTTTCACAAAGAAAATTCCCTATTGTTCCATAGAAAGTTTCCTTTCCGGCCATTTTTTGCCTAAAAAGCCCCACAATTGAAAATTTGCTGGAAAACGTGGACTCCGAAAGCATTCGTTCCGTTCAAGACATCATTTCGGAGATCGAGCATCCTGAATGCCAGTCAAAACAACATAATGAAGATTCCAAAGAGAAAATTCCATTTTTTTCAATAGAAAATTCCATCTCCAGCCATTTTTTTCCTTAAAAACCACGACAGTTGGAAATTTTGCTTGGAAACATGGCCTCCAAAAGTATTTGTTTAGTTCAACACATCATTTGGGAGATCATAGCACCCTGAATGCCTGTCAAAACAAGAGAACGAAGATTCCACAGAGAAAATTCCTTGTTTTTACACTGAAAATTCTCTTTCAGGCCATTTTTTGGCTAAAACCCCGATTGTTGGAAATCTGGTTGGAAACATGGCCTCCAAAAGCATTAGCTCCATTCGAGACATTATTTTGGAGATCACAATACCCTAAATGCTAGTCAAAACAACAGAAAGAAGATTCCACAGAGAAAATTCATTTTTTTCCATAGAAAATTCCATTTCCGACCATTATTTGCCTATAAAACCCCGACAGTTGGAAATCTACTTTGAGACATGGACTCCAAAAGCATTAGTTCGGTATGACGCATGGTTTTTAAGATCACAGCACCCTGAATGCTAGGTTAAACATGCGACCAAAGATTCTACATAGAAATTCCTTGTTTTCCAATGGAAAGTTCTGTTTCCAGTAGTTTTTTGCCTGGAAAACCTCGACAGTTGGCAATATGCTTGGAAACATGACCTCCAAAAGCATGGGTTCTGTATGACACATCATTTTTGAGATGAAAGCACCCTAAAGGTCAAGCAAAACAAGAGAACGAAGATTCCACAAAGAAAATTCCTTGTTTTTCAATAGAAAATTCCTTTCCGACCATTTTTTGCAAGAAAAGCCCGAACGGATGGAAATCTGATTGCAAACATGGCCTCCAAAAGCATGATTTCCGTACCACACATCACTTTGCCTAACACAACACCCTCAAGGCTAGGCAAAACAGGCGAAAGAAGATTCCATAGAGAAAATTCCCAGTTTTTACATAAAAAATTCCATTTTGACCATTTTTTGTGAGAAAAAAACAGACAATTGGAAATCTACTAGGAAACATGGCTGCCAAAAGCATTTATTCTGTTCCACACATCTTTTGGCAGATCATAGCACCCTGAATGCCAATCAAAACAAGCGAATGAAGATTCCACAAACAAAATTCCCCCTTTTTCTATCAAAAATCCCCTTTTCGTCCACTTTTAGGGTTTAGGGTTTAGGGTTTAGGGTTTAGGGTTTAGGGTTTAGGGTGTTAGGG
>JADGRX010000013.1:0-5000 GCA_017140165.1 Eucalyptus shirleyi
GGCCTGGGCCTGGGCCTGGGCCTGGGCCTGGGCCTGGGCCTGGGCCTGGGCCTGGGCCTGGGCCTGGGCCCTGGGCCTGGGCCTGGGCCTGGGCCTGGGCCTGGGCCCTGAGCCTGGGCCTGGGCCTGGGCCTGAGCCTGGGCCTGGGCCTGGGCCTGGGCCTAGGCCTGGGCCTGGGCCTGGGCCTGGGCCTGGGCCTGGGCCTGGGCCTGGGCCTGGGCCTGGGCCTGGGCCTGGGCCTGGGCCCTGGGCCTGGGCCTGGGCCTGGGCCTGGGCCTGGGCCTGGGCCTGGGCCTGGGCCTGGGCCTGGGCCTGGGCCTGGGCCTGGGCCTGGGCCTGGGCCTGGGCCTGGGCCTGGGCCTGGGCCTGGGCCTGGGCCCTGGGCCTGGGCCTGGGCCTGGGCCTGGGCCTGGGCCTGGGCCTGGGCCTGGGCCTGGGCCTGGGCCTGGGCCTGGGCCTGGGCCTGGGCCTGGGCCTGGGCCTGGGCCTGGGCCTGGGCCTGGGCCTGGGCCTGGGCCTGGGCCCTGGGCCTGGGCCTAGGCCCTGGGCCTGGGCCTGGGCCTGGGCCTGGGCCTGGGCCTGGGCCTGGGCCTGGGCCTGGGCCTGGGCCTGGGCCTGGGCCTGGGCCTGGGCCTGGGCCTGGGCCTGGGCCTGGGCCTGGGCCTGGGCCTGGGCCTGGGCCTGGGCCTGGGCCTGGGCCTGGGCCTGGGCCTGGGCCTGGGCCTGGGCCTGGGCCTGGGCCTGGGCCTGGGCCTGGGCCTGGGCCTGGGCCTGGGCCTGGGCCTGGGCCTGGGCCTGGGCCTGGGCCCTGGGCCTGGGCCTGGGCCTGGGCCTGGGCCTGGGCCTGGGCCTGGGCCTGGGCCTGGGCCTGGGCCTGGGCCTGGGCCTGGGCCTGGGCCTGGGCCTGGGCCTGGGCCTGGGCCTGGGCCTGGGCCTGGGCCTGGGCCTGGGCCTGGGCCTGGGCCTGGGCCTGGGCCTGGGCCTGGGCCTGGGCCTGGGCCTGGGCCTGGGCCTAGGCCTGGGCCTGGGCCTGGGCCTGGGCCTGGGCCTGGGCCTGGGCCTGGGCCTGGGCCTGGGCCTGGGCCTGGGCCTGGGCCTGGGCCTGGGCCTGGGCCTGGGCCTGGGCCTGGGCCTGAGCCTGGGCCTGGGCCTGGGCCTGGGCCTGGGCCTGGGCCTGGGCCTGGGCCTGGGCCTGGGCCCTGGGCCTGGGCCTGGGCCTGGGCCTGGGCCTGGGCCTGGGCCTGGGCCTGGGCCTGGGCCTGGGCCTGGGCCTGGGCCTGGGCCTGGGCCTGGGCCTGGGCCTGGGCCTGGGCCTGGGCCTGGGCCTGGGCCTGGGCCTGGGCCTAGGCCTGGGCCTGGGCCTGGGCCTGGGCCTGGGCCTGGGCCTGGGCCTGGGCCTGGGCCTGGGCCTGGGCCTGGGCCTGGGCCTGGGCCTGGGCCTGGGCCCTGGGCCTGGGCCTGGGCCTGGGCCTGGGCCTGGGCCTGGGCCTGGGCCTGGGCCTGGGCCTGGGCCTGGGCCTGGGCCTGGGCCTGGGCCTGGGCCTGGGCCTGGGCCTGGGCCTGGGCCTGGGCCTGGGCCTGGGCCTGGGCCTGGGCCTGGGCCTGGGCCTGGGCCTGGGCCTGGGCCTGGGCCTGGGCCTGGGCCTGGGCCTGGGCCTGGGCCTGGGCCTGGGCCTGGGCCTGGGCCTGGGCCTGGGCCTGGGCCTGGGCCTGGGCCTGGGCCTGGGCCTGGGCCTGGGCCTGGGCCTGGGCCTGGGCCTGGGCCTGGGCCTGGGCCTGGGCCTGGGCCTGGGCCTGGGCCTGGGCCTGGGCCTGGGCCTGGGCCTGGGCCTGGGCCTGGGCCTGGGCCTGGGCCTGGGCCTGGGCCTGGGCCTGGGCCTGGGCCTGGGCCTGGGCCTGGGCCTGGGCCTGGGCCTGGGCCTGGGCCTGGGCCTGGGCCTGGGCCTGGGCCCTGGGCCTGGGCCTGGGCCTGGGCCTGGGCCTGGGCCTGGGCCTGGGCCTGGGCCTGGGCCTGGGCCTGGGCCTGGGCCTGGGCCTGGGCCTGGGCCTGGGCCTGGGCCTGGGCCTGGGCCTGGGCCTGGGCCTGGGCCTGGGCCTGGGGCCTGGGCCTGGGCCTGGGCCTGGGCCTGGGCCTGGGCCTGGGCCTGGGCCTGGGCCTGGGCCTGGGCCTGGGCCTGGGCCTGGGCCTGGGCCTGGGCCTGGGCCTGGGCCTGGGCCTGGGCCTGGGCCTGGGCCTGGGCCTGGGCCTGGGCCTGGGCCTGGGCCTGGGCCTGGGCCTGGGCCTGGGCCTGGGCCTGGGCCTGGGCCTGGGCCTGGGCCTGGGCCTGGGCCTGGGCCTGGGCCTGGGCCTGGGCCTGGGCCTGGGCCTGGGCCTGGGCCTGGGCCTGGGCCTGGGCCTGGGCCTGGGCCTGGGCCTGGGCCTGGGCCTGGGCCTGGGCCTGGGCCTGGGCCTGGGCCTGGGCCTGGGCCTGGGCCTGGGCCTGGGCCTGGGCCTGGGCCTGGGCCTGGGCCTGGGCCTGGGCCTGGGCCTGGGCCTGGGCCTGGGCCTGGGCCTGGGCCTGGGCCTGGGCCTGGGCCTGAGCCTGGGCCTGGGCCTGGGCCTGGGCCTGGGCCTGGGCCTGGGCCTGGGCCTGGGCCTGGGCCTGGGCCTGGGCCTGGGCCTGGGCCTGGGCCTGGGCCTGGGCCTGGGCCTGGGCCTGGGCCTGGGCCTGGGCCTGGGCCTGGGCCTGGGCCTGGGCCTGGGCCTGGGCCTGGGCCTGGGCCTGGGCCTGGGCCTGGGCCTGGGCCTGGGCCTGGGCCTGGGCCTGGGCCTGGGCCTGGGCCTGGGCCTGGGCCTGGGCCTGGGCCTGGGCCTGGGCCTGGGCCTGGGCCTGGGCCTGGGCCTGGGCCTGGGCCTGGGCCTGGGCCTGGGCCTGGGCCTGGGCCTGGGCCTGGGCCTGGGCCTGGGCCTGGGCCTGGGCCTGGGCCCTGGGCCTGGGCCTGGGCCTGGGCCTGGGCCTGGGCCTGGGCCTGGGCCTGGGCCTGGGCCTGGGCCTGGGCCTGGGCCTGGGCCTGGGCCTGGGCCTGGGCCTGGGCCTGGGCCTGGGCCTGGGCCTGGGCCTGGGCCTGGGCCTGGGCCTGGGCCTGGGCCTGGGCCTGGGCCTGGGCCTGGGCCTGGGCCTGGGCCTGGGCCTGGGCCTGGGCCTGGGCCTGGGCCTGGGCCTGGGCCTGGCCTGGGCCTGGGCCTGGGCCTGGGCCTGGGCCTGGGCCTGGGCCTGGGCCTGGGCCCTGGGCCTGGGCCTGGGCCTGGGCCTGGGCCTGGGCCTGGGCCTGGGCCTGGGCCTGGGCCTGGGCCTGGGCCTGGGCCTGGGCCTGGGCCTGGGCCTGGGCCTGGGCCTGGGCCTGGGCCTGGGCCTGGGCCTGGGCCTGGGCCTGGGCCTGGGCCTGGGCCTGGGCCTGGGCCTGGGCCTGGGCCTGGGCCTGGGCCTGGGCCTGGGCCTGGGCCTGGGCCTGGGCCTGGGCCTGGGCCTGGGCCTGGGCCTGGGCCTGGGCCTGGGCCTGGGCCTGGGCCTGGGCCTGGGCCTGGGCCTGGGCCTGGGCCTGGGCCTGGGCCTGGGCCTGGGCCTGGGCCTGGGCCTGGGCCTGGGCCTGGGCCTGGGCCTGGGCCTGGGCCTGGGCCTGGGCCTGGGCCTGGGCCTGGGCCTGGGCCTGGGCCTGGGCCTGGGCCTGGGCCTGGGCCTGGGCCTGGGCCTGGGCCTGGGCCTGGGCCTGGGCCTGGGCCTGGGCCTGGGCCTGGGCCTGGGCCTGGGCCTGGGCCTGGGCCTGGGCCTGGGCCTGGGCCTGGGCCTGGGCCTGGGCCTGGGCCTGGGCCTGGGCCTGGGCCTGGGCCTGGGCCTGGGCCTGGGCCTGGGCCTGGGCCTGGGCCTGGGCCTGGGCCTGGGCCTGGGCCTGGGCCTGGGCCTGGGCCTGGGCCTGGGCCTGGGCCTGGGCCTGGGCCTGGGCCTGGGCCTGGGCCTGGGCCTGGGCCTGGGCCTGGGCCTGGGCCTGGGCCTGGGCCTGGGCCTGGGCCTGGGCCTGGGCCTGGGCCTGGGCCTGGGCCTGGGCCTGGGCCTGGGCCTGGGCCTGGGCCTGGGCCTGGGCCTGGGCCTGGGCCTGGGCCTGGGCCTGGGCCTGGGCCTGGGCCTGGGCCTGGGCCTGGGCCTGGGCCTGGGCCTGGGCCTGGGCCTGGGCCTGGGCCTGGGCCTGGGCCTGGGCCTGGGCCTGGGCCTGGGCCTGGGCCTGGGCCTGGGCCTGGGCCTGGGCCTGGGCCTGGGCCTGGGCCTGGGCCTGGGCCTGGGCCTGGGCCTGGGCCTGGGCCTGGGCCTGGGCCTGGGCCTGGGCCTGGGCCTGGGCCTGGGCCTGGGCCTGGGCCTGGGCCTGGGCCCTGGGCCTGGGCCTGGGCCTGGGCCTGGGCCTGGGCCTGGGCCTGGGCCTGGGCCTGGGCCTGGGCCTGGGCCTGGGCCTGGGCCTGGGCCTGGGCCTGGGCCTGGGCCTGGGCCTGGGCCTGGGCCTGGGCCTGGGCCTGGGCCTGGGCCTGGGCCTGGGCCTGGGCCTGGGCCTGGGCCTGGGCCTGGGCCTGGGCCTGGGCCTGGGCCTGGGCCTGGGCCTGGGCCTGGGCCTGGGCCTGGGCCTGGGCCTGGGCCTGGGCCTGGGCCTGGGCCTGGGCCTGGGCCTGGGCCTGGGCCTGGGCCTGGGCCTGGGCCTGGGCCTGGGCCTGGGCCTGGGCCTGGGCCTGGGCCTGGGCCTGGGCCTGGGCCTGGGCCTGGGCCTGGGCCTGGGCCTGGGCCTGGGCCTGGGCCTGGGCCTGGGCCTGGGCCTGGGCCTGGGCCTGGGCCTGGGCCTGGGCCTGGGCCTGGGCCTGGGCCTGGGCCTGGGCCTGGGCCTGGGCCTGGGCCTGGGCCTGGGCCTGGGCCTGGGCCTGGGCCTGGGCCTGGGCCTGGGCCTGGGCCTGGGCCTGGGCCTGGGCCTGGGCCTGGGCCTGG